>JZKD02S1820288.1:143921-197190 GCA_000966675.3 Picea glauca
ACTACTTTAATATTATTTAAAATATTAAAAAATTGTATAAAGTTATTAATTTAATCATATTACACACTTTCAATTTTGTGAAATAATTGTCTATTTGTGTTACACATTTAAAAAAAAACTCAACATTATACCATTTAATTGTATAGTACTTCAACAAAGTATTAGAGTTTAGTGTTAATTTCAATATTTTTTAAACCTAAATTTTCATTAACTTTAACCAATGTCATCGAAGATACATAATTAATATGATCCATGATTGTTACAAATAATTACACTCCCATTCCTCAAAATTTAATCATTAATTACTAATACAAACAATTTAAACACGCAAAATTCAAAGAAATCAACATTGAAAGTAATCAAAACAAGAGTGGGAAAACAATCAAAAATAAATTTCTCCAAACAATGTTTCATGGGGATGCCAAGGATCTCTAGACTACTGGAGGAGGTCAAGGCACATAGTTCTTGTCAGACCAATGCAACAAGAAGTTCAATAATATGACATATGAGTTGCATACAGAAAGAGAGGAAAATTTTGTAAAACAATTCACAAAAAATTGTAAAATTCAGAGCAAGAAATCTAAGGTATATCCAACGTGGATCTCGAGTGTTGAAGAGGCCACGAAAAATAGAATTGAGTGAGTATTTTGAAGGATAACTCTTCAAAAATGGGTCTCAGGATAAGTTTTTCTCCATGAAAAGGGAGACAAAACGATTGGTCGCTCCCTGTGAAGGGAGACAGAGTGACCAGAAGGTTTGGTCACTCTTGGTTAACCTAAGAGAAGGTACGGTCACTCCCTTAAAGAGAAAAATGTGTGAAAAAAAGTGTCTGGTCGCTCCGTTAAACAAACAAATGTGTGATCGAAGGATTTTGGTTGCTCTTTTAACATAGATAAAGTAGGAAGGAACTTGGGAAGTGAAAAAATGGTGGATTTGCACGAGATCTCATAGATCTCAGATATGGGTTTTTTCAACAAAAATCACAAAATAAGTGGGAAAATGATTGGAATGGAACAAGAGAACTTAAAAGGGAAAATATCTTTAGAAATAATATTCAAAAATTCAATAATCTAAGGGGATTAATACATGGAGAAAAAATTCCTCAGTATGGTCGGCAATCTGTTGTAGGGATTTTGCACCCTGTAGGAGTTGAACTCCCTTAGGTTATACCAGTGCCTAAGACATTAATAGAGACATAAAGTAAGGATTTTCCTAGATCAGATTCATACATGAAAACCTCCAAACAAGATGAAATCCTCCCAATGATCAAAGAAATCATGCATGGATTGCCAACATATCTAATAGCATATCATAACACATAATTATATGAATTCTCTACCAATGAATACATAAAATTGTATGAATAATTGAATAGAGGGAAACATCTAGTATATGTTCTATTAATCAAATAATAAATATTACAATTTACAAATAAGAAGATGATGCAATGGTCTTCTTCGAAAATACTTTCCCAAGTCTTGCAACCAAATCACCAATGTAACGTTTCTAGCTATTTCCTCCTCCTTCCCAAGGAAATGGCTTGGTTCTTATAGGGATTTAGGGACAAGGCCATATAATTATTAGTATAATATTCTCAATCTCACGATGGAATCCTTATCGAAGCTAAACCCTGAGAAATCATTGGGATATCTCATCCGTTGAAACCAAATCCAAAAATAGGAGCTTCTAGACTCGGTCACGACTTATACACACAGACAGAGCGACCGATTGCGACCTGGCAAGCTAGAAATCGTGACCATTACTTTTGGTTGCACCCATAATGAATGGAAAGTGTGGCCAACCCTTTTTTTCTCTCCCCTACTGAAGGGAAGAAGTGACAAACCATTTTTGGTCGCACCGTTAATGAAGGATAAGAGAGACCAAGTGGAAATTAGGCTAGAATCGTAGGGAAGAAGTGGTGAATGTTGTTGGATTGGATAGATGATGTTTAGGTGATAATGACCTAATGATTAGGTGGAAAATAACATTATAATATATGCCCTCTAAAGTGTGAGGTCAAAAGAGTTGTCTGATGGCTGAAGCACTTTATAAATTAAGTCAAAAAGCTTTGGGAAAATAATCTTGGAGAAGAGCATCACTAGTCCTGTAGAAAAATATCCTTGAGGCGGGCATACCCATTCTCAATAATAAATACAAGAGCATAGCCTCCATAAATACATTGTGGATGCATGTATGAAACAAGTAATGGGATGATGGACACAATAGAATACATCATGGATCCATAAAGAACCAGTCATGACTTGAACATGGCCACAAAAGTATACATTGTGGATCCATCCGAGACACAAGTGAAATCATAGCCACAACCAAGTAAAAATGTGAATCTATGTGATGTCATACAAATCAGTGAGATGAATCAATAACTGAGACATCTATTAAGTGCTTATGAATATTCTCCATCACAACTTGGGAAAGAATATCATCTGACATAAGTGTGATATTTCTGAAAGGTATTCGTCCTACATTTGGATGGTATGAATCTATGACATGAGAATAAATGAGATGAAGTCGAGCATGGTAGAAATCATCTAATTATCAATCATTAATGTATACTATTAAAAAATGAAAGGGATTCCATCAATGATGATGATGGAACCCAAGATACCTATTACAATCTACAAAGTGTGAATAAAGGAGTTGACATCGAACAATCGTAGATTCATTCGACATGAGCCAATGATCTAAACCCATTGTCGAAATGCAAGGAGACATGCCACTGATGTCTGAAAGTTTGAGGGTACTAAAGAGTTTCTAGATTTCAATCCTAGATAATGAGTTGGAGAAGACATGGTGAAATCAACCGAAGAAGGGCCTTGATGTATCCCCCATAAATAGAAACTAAATACATAAAGATAGATGGTGTGAAAATAATAATAAAAAAGCACAAGTGACACAGGGATGGTCAAGAGAAAGAGGAAAAAATGGACTATAGAAGGCTGATGTAGGGTGACTTACCTTGAACAAATATGCATGACAAATGGCTTGATTCAACAATATTAACTCAGATGAATACCATAATAACTGGTCATGTGACACAATGATGGGAATGGTGGTCAATGAGAGATAATGGACAACCCGAATATTGTATGTGATCATAGAACATGTGCATTGTTCAAGGGTGACTCAAAGTAGTAATAAATGCTAGATAAGGAAGATAACAAGACATAAAAACCCTCTAAATTTTCCCCACCATGATTGGGGAGTAACTCTTTCTAGTTTTATGATCTTGAGGAGGATAACAAATGCTCGATATAGCTCATCTAGTGATGAGTCCCTCGACATATTATTAACAAACCTAAGGAAGGAGGGGTTTTATCCCATGTATGGGTCCTTCGATGTAAAATCGATGGTCTTTTCATGTTTAGTGAGTCTGAAAAGGTCATAGAGAAGACTCCACAATGAATGTTTTTGTAAAGTTAGTCTCAAGGGTTCGGAAAAGTATAAAACGATACCTAGGAGAACTCTCCTAACCATAATGGATAGGGTGTTCCTTTTTCGTAAATAGTCTGATGAGACCGAAAAATATATAAACTATATCTCAACAAACATACTTTATTTAATGAGTGTGAAAGACAACAATATCACTCGACAATCTTTTCAGTTTTAACAAGTTCGAAAAGACCTTAAAGAGTTATCCATAATGAGGTCCTTTTTCGTAATTAGTCTAACGAGGTTGAAAAAGGGGTAAACTATCACTTGAAAGATGCCCTTTCTAACCTTTTAATGAGTGTGAAAGGAAACAAGCTCACTCAACAATCTTTTCATGTTTAGAGAGTTTGAAAATATCTTAAAGGAGACTCCAAAGAGTTCTTTTTTCGTATAGCTTTTACGAGTGAGAAAAAGAGATAAATGTATACTCGGTGATCTATTCTCATGTATTAACAAGAATGATAAGGAACAAAGTCTAATCTCAATAACCTATTCTCATGTATTTATGAACATGAGAAAGAAAAAAGACTAATCTTGAGATTGGTTTCAGTTTTACACAAGCTTGAATCAAAGTAAAACTATAATTGTGTAGGTTTCATTTTTTCACGAGCTTGAAACTAGGAAAACTATTCTCAGAACTGGTTTCATTCTTTTAATGAGCTTAAAACCAAAAACTAACTGTGCCTGACACTTCCCAATGTAAATTCCAAAGTTGGGTGGTTGGTACTTTTCCCCCAACTTAAGAAGCATTGGCTTAACTTCAATATGATAATGAGAGGCTGGAGACATGCCCCCCAAGCTTCATTTCATCTGCCAATTTTTATGATATTTCCAATTTCTAAAGAAAGAGGATCAATTGTCATAGGTAGATGAAATGAAGATTCAATGACTCATTTTTATGAAATAATCAACTCAATGGGAGAGAAACTGTTTCATTTTTTAACAAGCTTGACATGGGAAAAAACCTATGTTGGGTTTGTTTCATTTTTTAACGATCTTGACACAGAAAAAAAACTATGATCAATAGTTGGTTTCATTTTTTAATGAGCTTGAAATCAAGAATAAACTATGCTCTTTGTTGGGTTGAATCCCCAGACCTCTGTTTTATTTTTTAATGAGCTTGACACAAAAATGGGAACCATGTTCAAACCGATGATCTTGATCATGGCTTCCGAGAGGATAATACTTCGGAAGGAATACATGTCAAGGGACAAACCTTGATCATGGATTCCAAGAGATCTTCATGATATGGAAGACCAACACTATGGAAGGAATACATGTCGAGGGGCATCGTAAAGGTATGGGGATCAGGCTCCAAAATCCCTATTGAAGAGATCACCCTGTTAATGACAAGATCTAAGTGAGAAGAAGGGAGAGATTTTGTCCCATGCAGATTTGAATGCATGGGATAGGTTGCCACATAATTGAGTTATGGTGGGTTGAATGACACTGGAATATAAGTACCATTCAGGGAATATTGATGGTTTACCATCATATGAGGTTCAATGAATGAAACCTATTCTATGGTCACTATGTGTCCATTATGATTGAAACACATTGCTTGAAAGAGTGTGGACATAAGAGCCTTCATAGCGTAAACATAGTCTCACCTGAGGAGAAAATTAAATTCCAAGGGTTTGTGGACTACCATCAAATCAATGTAGACCATTTTCCCCCTAAAGTAACATGAAACTAAGGAAGGATCCCTAAAGTTTTACTAACCCTTTTGTTAAAATCCAACAGATTCTGAGTCATCAATGTAGGCTGAGGTGAATCAAGAGCTTGCCAAGGATTTGGGGATAGGATGCTAACAAAATATCCTTTGTGTATTATAGTGTTAGTAATATGCCTACAACAAACTTTGAAAGTGATTTTAAAAGGCATGTAATAAGGGAGATGAGGTTCTGCTAGATAATTACAATAAATGGTAATCGCATTGCTTGGAGGGGGTGTCATTGGAATAGGTGGAATTCCCCCTTGTCCGGTGGAATCCCCAATGACAAGAAATACCTGAGAGACATCGTCACTCTTCAAAGGAGGAGTGGGATTGACTGATGGGCATATCTAATCGACCACTTGATCGACTAGATTGACAAAGGAGGTACTCTGATCGACCACTGGGGTTTCACTCTTTGTTGGAAGAGTGGGATCAACCAATGAGAGAATCAAATCGACCACCTTATCAACTGGGTCAACTAAGGATGAAACCAAATTGACCACTTGATCAACCATACTAACCGAGGAGGGAACCAAATTGACTAGCTCATCAACTAATGGTGGTTTGGGAGAGAGTTGGTGGTAACCTATTGGAAGTTGTTTCTGAGATTCAACAATATTTTTCAAAATATATGAAGCTTTATTCATGGAGGGACAAAGGTAGGTGTGGTGCATATCCTTACATAACAAGCAAGACAAATTTACTTTACCCTTATTATTTCTAAACAAATTACAAATCAATGGGTTGTCACCAACATGACCTGCAATGGCTGATGATGTGGATTGAGAAGAAACTCTAGAATGTTGGATATATTCCACACTCACATATAATTATTTTCCTAATTTTTATAGTCCAATGTTGACAACAATTCCTTAGATGATAATATTCTCTCTAGAGAATATTTCCCTACAAAATAGGACGTTCCTCTTCAGTTAAGAGTCAATTACACTTAGTTAGACTAGTGAAAGTCACTCATGCATGGAAACCTCGGTTTTATCACCAGGAGTTTCATGTATCTATCTCATTTCCACACATGTGTCTCAATCAACTAATGTTTGCATGGATCAGTTAATTAGGAATAGGTGGCAGTTCAGTCTAGTGTTTGTCAGTGAATGTCTATATATCTCTAGACCACCACTATGGTGCATTAGTTACTCATGTAGCCTATATCTATTGTAAATTATTCACTATTTGAGTGTGGAATACGGTTAATGAGAATTCTTCTATTCTTTCTCTCCTTCTTCTTCTTTCTCATTTTCTCTCTGAAAATGTGTGTGGTATTTTATATCTAGATCTATTATGTGCAGGTTCAAGACATTTAAATGTTATCAGAGCCGATAGACTGCTAAGAAAAATCTACACCATTATTTTTTGCAGGTACTGATGATTGAAGAACGCAGAAAAGATGGATTATTCACCAACAATACTTCTCACGGCTGATAACTATTTGGAGTGGAAGATAAAAATTAAGTTTAAGATAATATGCAAAGGATTGTACCAAATAACTATGGCAATGGAAGTATAGCATCATTCCACCGATGAGAAAAATGATTTTCTCAATAGACAAGATATGGCCATAGGACATATCCTCTGGTTTATTTCTCCTACACAGAATAGAAATTATGCACAGAAAGTGATCACAGGATAGTTCCCTAGTTTATTTCCCTGGTATTCAAAACTAAAAATATTCTTCCAAATGACAGGAAAGCAATCAACACTAACATCAATCAAAGCAAGAGTGGGAAAAAAAAAAAAAAAAAATTCTCCAAACAATCTTTCAGCGGGATGCCGAGGATATGTAGACTAATTGAGGAGTTCAAGGAATATATTTATGGTCATACCAATGAAAAAAGAAGTGAAATAAGATGACATATGAGTGGCATACAGAAAGAGAGGAAAACTCTGCAAAAAAATCACAAAAAATTGTAAAATTCACAACAATAAATTTAAGGCAGATCCAAGGTGGATCTGAAGTGTTGAATAGGCCACCAAAAAATGATTTGAGTGAGTATTTTGAAGGATAACTCTTCAAAAATGGGGCTCAGGATAATGGTCACTCCCTAAAAAGGAAGACAAAGCAACTGGTCACTCCCTGTGAAGGGAGTCTGGGTGATGAGAAGGTATGGTCGCTCCTCGTTAACTTAAGAGAAGGTCTAGTCACACCCTTAAAGAGAAAAATGTGTGACCAAAAGTGTTAGGTCACTCCCTTAAAGAGAAAAAATTATGAACGAAGGAGTTTGGTCACTATGTTTACACAGGGAAAGTGGGACCGAACCTGGGAAGTGAAAAAATGGTGGATCTGGACGAGATCTGACAGATATAGGATATGGGTTCTTTTAACAAAACTTAGAAAAGAGTGGGGAAATGATTGGGATGGAAAAAGAGAAGTTGAAAGGATAGAGATATTTAGAAATAATATTAAAAAATTCAACAATCTAATGGGATTAATACATGGAGAAAACATTCCCTAGTATGGTCGCCAATTTGTTGTAGGGATTTTGTACCTTGCAGGAGTTGAGGTCCCTTAGATTCTACTCATGCCTAAAATAGGAATAGAGACATAAATTAACGATGTTACTAGATATTATTCATACACGAAAAACTCCAAAGAAGATGAAATCCTTCCAAATATCAAAAAAATCATGCATGGATTAACAACATATCTAAGAGCATATCATAACACACAATTATACGAATTATCTTCCAATGAATACATAAAATTGTATGAACAATTGAATAGAGGGAAACATCAAGTATGTATTCTATTAATAAAATAATAAATATTACAACTTACAAATGAGAATCTGATGCAATGATCTCCTTCCAAGATCCTTTCCCAAGTCTTGCAACCAAAACACCAGAGTAACTTTGCTAGCTCTTTCCTCCTCCTTCCCATGGAAATGGCTTGGTTATTATAGGGATTTAGGGATAATGCCATATAGTCATTAGGATGATATTATAAAACTCATGATGGAAGCCTTCTATAATATAAAACCAGAGAAATCATTGGGAGATCTCATCCCTCGAAACCAAATACAAAAATAGGAACTTCTAGACTTGGTCACAACTTATACACATAGATAGAGCAACCGACCGTGACTTGGAAAGACAAAAATCAAGACCAAGCCCTTAGGTCACACCCATAATGAAGAGAAAGTGTCAAAAACCATTTTAGTTGCTCCCCTAATGAAGGGAAGGAGTGACCAACCCTTTTTGGTCGCACCCTTAATGAAAGATAAGAGAGACCAAGTGGAGATTAGGCTACAATCTCAGGGAAGAAGTGGTGAATGTTGTTGGATTGGATAAGTGATATTTAGGTGATAATGACCTAGTGATTCAGTGGAAAATAACATTATAAAACCAAAATTATTCATGGACAAGGTACTAGAGAATGTAGGAGGCCAAGAAACTCATTCTTTGACATATGGATTCTCAGGGTACCATCAGATAAAAATGGCGTAGGAGGATCGACAAAAGACTACTTTTCTGATTGAGTGGGGGAGTTATCAGTATACAGTAATGTAATACCCTAGGCTGAACCCCAAATGTAAATGTAAATACAAATGTACTTAAGTTGGTGATATGTTGACATAAGTTTGCATGCACCTTACATGGTATAGTGCGCACAGGCACTGCACACTAAAATGATGAAGTGTGCACATTCAAGGATACCGTGCGCAACAAACTTAAGTGTGCGCGATTTTGAGGCTAGAGATATTTTGTGTATATGTTGTGTTTTTTAGGCTGGTGAGCCAGTTTATTATAATCCAGAAGTCTTATGTGATGATTAGGCCGAAGAACCTAGATGCTAAAGGCCAATGAGCTTATTTTTATATATGTCTTATCATTAATATAATACATTGTTGTATGTAGACCGACCACGATAAAAGAGTATAGGGGACTAAACTCCACTAGTTAGGGAAAGGAGGGGATAAAAGTTAAGGATAAGGGGATAAGCTAAGGATCTTAATCCAAAAAGGAATATTATATTAATATTCATTAAAGTATAAAGTATAGATAATTATTTTATCCTAAGTTCTAAATATGGGGACAAGTGGGCCAAAGTAGCTCACAACATGACAAGTGTCAAGTTGGGAACATGCATACATATAGTTTGTAATTAGTTCATTTTACCATCATTCCATCATTATTCACTCATTCATTCAGTTTCCCTTTGTACCTTCCAGTACATGTACCTATACCCTTACCTATACATGTACCTGTACTCGTACCCATACCTGTACCTGTACCTATAAATGTACATGTACCAATACATATACCTGTATCTGTACCTAGTTAGCTTAGGATATGGATTGAAGAAGCGTGTTTTCAGGCCCATGGGATATTGAATAGAGGGCTTGTCAAGATCATGAGAAATTCTCTCTAGGTGAGAGAATTGTGGGGAATTGATTTCTTTAAGGTTCCAAACTATAGTTACAGGGCTCTAAGACTTCCTATACGGCCTATTTTTGAAGTGCCAGAAAGGAAGTAGGGTAGTCGAAGGACTGTTGAGTAGAGAAGGGGCACACTTCCCGGGGTGGGACAAGCTTGTGGGGAATGAGGGAGTGTAGGATGTTATTTTGATTTCCAACCTGTGATAGAGTTTTTCTTGTTGTCTGAAATACATCCTCCTAGTTAGGAATCCCCTTTACCTGGGTGGAGTTTAGTCCCATCTCTGGGGTGACACACTGCTGAGAGTGATGAGCAACGTGGTCTAAGCCTGGGAGGTTCATGGAAGTTCTGCACAAGGTTGGTGATATTGTTTTCCAAGATACGTGTCCATTTTGTGTTAAATTACATGTTGCATTATTATGTATGCATTTATTTTTATGGGTTATTCCTGTGTATGTTGCATGTGTATTATTATTATTATTTTGTATGAATCTATGCATTTGCAGAATGTATTTGTATTTTTCAAGTTTTATAGATAAATTTCCGCAAGAGTTTCTTTGTGTATATGTTTTAATTATGTATACAGTTCAAAATTTGTATGTGGCATAGCCCAATTGGATGTTGGGGATACTACAATATGGTATCATAGCTCCAGTTTTAAACAATGAGACTAGATGGGCCGAGCAAGTTGAAGTGAACTGATATTTCATAGAGAATTGATTTCGAAGTGGCCAAATTTCAAGTTACAGAGCATCTATGGTAAAAATTAGAAGCAATTGCGTGGAATTGGGCACAAGCCCCAATTTATGTTGTTAAATTCATGGGAAAACTGAGAAATTTGGCCAAGTGGTGAGATATTATTAATTTGATATCTATTCTATCAAATTCAGACCTAGAATTGGTCAAATTTGAAGTTACAGGGAAGCCATTATAGATGGAGCAATATTAGTTGATTAAAATTCTCAATTCGTGAATTGAGTTTGGGAAAATCCATTCCAGGAATGTTAACCAACAACGATTTGTTGTTGTAGAGGTTGAATTGGTGTTATTGGGGTGAAATTGAATGAATTTCATAATTGTAGAATGTCTATGGTGAAAATTGGGAAAACGTTTGGGAAAATCCCCAATTTCTGCAATGGAATTCATGAGGAATTGATGCACATAAAAATGAATGTGCACAGGTGTGCGCACTAAAAATGTGGGATGCATAGTGAAAAAATTGTGATGTGTGGAAAATAAGGGTGCGTGGCTAGGCGCGCTAAAATTTAGTGCTGCAGAGTACAAGTTGGAATGCGCAGACAAATAGTGGTGCACGACTGTGTGCACTTAAATTTGGCATTGCGTGACGTAGAGTGGTAATGCGGTAAAAAGAATGGTGCAGAGGTGTGCAAACTCAAATTGGGTGTTGCGAAGTGAAAAGTATTAATGCATGGAAAATACTGGTGTGCAGGTGTGCACATTTAAATTTGGCGCTACACGGTGCAAAGTGGTAATGCACGAAAAATAACGGTGTGCGGGTGTGCACACTTAAATTTGGCACTACGCGAAGTAGAACTAGTGAAGAGCGGAAAAATAGTAGTGCACAAATGTGTGCACTAAATTTAGCACTACACAATGTGGATTGGGTGGCGCATGTGTAATATTGGCGTGATTGGTGTGCACAATATTGTGAGAGAACAGAGGAATTGTTTTGGTTCATGTGCAATGCGGGTATACAATGCATACATGCTGAATATTTCGTCGTGTGACAATTTAATTAATGGTGTGCATGGAGTACTGGTGTGTAGTGGAAGAATACTATACTTTGGCATGGTGCAGCGTGTAGAGTGAAATGTGTGTGGAATGTTAACATGTGACACAAAAATTGTGCACAATAGGTATTAGTGCATGAAACAAAATTGTGCACGTTAGATATTTGTGCGTGACACAAAAGTAGTGCGCACCAGATATTGATGGGATAGATATGTGATCCACATTGGTTATAGGTGTGAGGAGCATGAAATACCTATTGGTCTTGCCGCATAGGCTAAATATGGGTGAAAAGTTTCAAATTTGTATGCGCAAAGTCATCTGGATGGTCTACAACAACAAAAAACTAGTGATTTTTTTGTGACATTTTAAACTATTTGAAGGTCATATTTTTGCAGTTCATTTTTGAGGCCCTAAAGAGATTCTTTAGCTACTCAAAATGAAAGATCTGAGAGAGAGATTTATAATGGTTTAAATAATTTTTCTAACAGATATTTTATGAGGAAGTTACAAGACAAACAATGGAGGGAAAATTTTAAGACCTAAGTAACTTCGAAGGGCCATAACTTTCTGCTCAAGACTTAGAATTGAGCATGGAAGTAGGCATTGGGAAGGTCTTGCAAAATAGAATATAACTGTTCACCCAAAAAATTGATATGCGTAGTCAATTTTGAAGAAATCAGAAGAAATAAGTCTGATATATTATTGAACCAGAATGGTTCATATTGTTCATGAATTTGATGAGTTAGTTAACTTGACAAAGTTTTGTTGGGTGCACATTTTGTAGAGTTAACAACAAGAAGATCAGACTAAGATCAACACAGAGTGCAAAGGGATGGAAGATACATAGGGGGATTATATTCAGGAAGATGATATCAGAGCGATGGATGTCCATATGGGCATTGAAGGAACAAACTCAAATGGACATGGAGAAGAAAAGGAATAAAACATGAATATGGTAGAGAGCATTAAAAATTTGCAAAAGGATGTACAAAGACATAAAGATGATAATGAAAGGATATGAAATCTAAGGAGAAGCAGGAGAAATTCAACATGAATTTAATGCAGATATTGAACATAATAAAAAATAAATTGGATAAGCAGAGTGGCTCAAGCCAAATCAGGAAGTCAAAGGTATCTTGATGAGAAAAGGAAAACAAGAAGTGTTAGCAGACATCACCATCACTCCCCGAGGCATTCCAATAGGAGAGAACATAGAAGCTCAATCCCATCCCCTGACAAGAAGCATAATAGGTCTGGGGTGGATGATCTACGAGGAGAAATGAACAAAATCAAACGTCCTACATTTGATGGCGAGCACACGAAGGATGAAGATGCAGAGACATGGCTTCTAGGCATGAGAAAATATTTTCAATTGCATAATTATTCTTCTCATGCAGAAGGAAGAATTTCCATCTATCAACTCAAGGGAAAGTCATCCATGTGGTGGGATCAACTTGTGCAGGTGCAACACATTAAAGAATTTTTTTTTACTTGGATGGAATTCAAGAAGTATTTTGAAAAGAAATATTTGACTAAGAGATTGTATGACAAGAAAATGAAAGAGTTCTTTGAAATCAAACTTGGGACTATGACCATAGATGAATATGAAATAAGGTTTTTAGAACTGCTGAATTATGTTTCTTTCATCAAGGATGAGACAATAAATATTTAGAGGTATTTGAGTCGATTTCCATCATTCATCAGTGACAAAATACAATATGATGATCCCAAAACATTGGAGGAGACCATAAGGCGAGGTAAATTCCTTTATAATCAACAAAAAGAAATTCAATATGGATCAGAGGAAGAAGGGAAATAAGCCATCATTCTTCAAAAATAATCCTTAGGGACAACTAAATTCTAGAGAACCCAAAATGATTGATACAGTGGTCAAAGGACAAGGAAACCACCTATTAAATGTTGGGGTTGTAAAGGAGATCATATGTATAGATATTGTCCTCACAAAGTTGAAAAAATGAGAACTGTTCATAATGTACAGCAAGATGAAACAGTGGAGGACATGAGCATAAGTGTACCAAGGATCTATGCATCCATGGACAACAATCAAGCACATTATCGGTCACATATGATTGAAGTGGAAGGTATGATCAACAACCAAACCATTTCTATTTTAATTGATTCAAGAGATATTCATAGTTATATAGATCCTAATATGGTGGAAAGTTTGGATTTTCCAAGAAGAAAGAATGGGAAATCTTGGTTGGTTCAACTAACTACCAGAGCCAAAAGAAAAGTTAATGAGAGGGTTAAGTCATGTCCTATGGACATTAATAGATTGAACACCAGGGAAGATTTGAACATCTTTCCTTTAGGTTCATATGACTGTCTAATTGGGATGGATTGGTTGGATCAACATAATGCTATCATAGACTGTCATAACAAGACATTTACTTGCTTGGATGAGGAAGGGAACCTAAGGACAATATAGGGAATTCCTAGCGCAATAACTCTCAAAGAAATTTCAGCATTGTAGTTGAATAAATGTTACAGAAAAAAATGTCAAACATTTGTAGCTCATATGGAAGAAACAACTAAAGATGGAGTGTCAAATATTGAAGATTATGTAGTCCTAAAAGAGTTTGAAGAGGTATTTAAAGGATTAGAAGGATTACCCCCTAAAAGAGACATTGATTTGTCCATAAATGTGATTCCTAGAGAAAATCCAGTATCCAAGACTCCCTATAGGATGAGTACACCAGAATTGAAGGAGTTGCAAATGTAACTTGAAGAGCTCCTAAAGAAGGGGTATATACGCCCAAGTGTTCCACCTTGGGTTGCCACATTTTTATTTATGAAGAAGAAGGATGGATCATTGAGACTTTGCATTGACTTCAAGAAGTTGAACAAAGTAATTGTGAAGAATAAGTATCCTTTGCCAAGGATCGATGATCTCTTTGATCAGTTAAAAGATGAAAAAATATTCTCCAAGATTGATCTTAGGTTAGGTTATCATCAAGCAAGAATTAAAGAAGAAGACATCAACAATACTTCTTTCAGAACAAGATATGGTCATTATGAGTTCACATTGGTGCCATTTGGGTTATCAAATGCACCAAATGTCTTCATGTGTTTAATGAATGGTATTTTCAAAGAATACTTAGATAATTTTTCATTGTATTTTTAGATGACATTGTTATATATTCCAAATCGGAGGAATAACATGAACAACACTTGAGGATGGTATTACAAGTATTAAGGGAGCATCAATTGTATTCCAAATTTAGAAAGTGCTCATTTTATCAGAAGCAAATTAATTATTTAGGGCATATCATTTCAGAGGAACGGATAGCAATGGATACAGAGAAGATAGAAGCCATTAGAGGATGGCCAGTGCCAAATAATGTGACATAGGTCTGATCTTTCATGGGCCTTCCAGGATACTATAGGATATTTATTGAAGGATTCTCAAAGATTGTACATCCAATCACTTCCTTGCAAAATAAGGGTGTGAATTTTCAGTGGACATTGGATTGTGAAAAGAGTTTCCAACACTTGAAGAAATTATTAACAGGTGCTCCAATACTAAGGATTGCATATGCAAATGAATACTTCATTGTATGCACAGATGCATGTAAAGAAGGACTTGGTGGAGTCAGTCAAAATGGGTTTGTTGTATGTTATGAGTAAATGAATTTGAAGGAGCATGAAAGGTAGTATGCCACTCATGATTTGGAGTTGGACGCCATAGTGAATGCCTTGAGAAAGTGGAGGCACTACTTCATGGGGAAACGGTTGGAGGTAAGGAAAAACCATAATGGTTTGAAATATTCTTTTGATCAGCCAACTCTAAATGCTAGGCAAAGTAGGTGGATAGAATTTATCAGTGAATATGACTTTGATATAAATAATATCAAATGGAAAGAGAACAAGGTGGTTGATGCACTCAAAAGAAGATTGCATGAGTTGCATGCTATAGCCATTATCATGTACCTATCAGATTTGAAAGATAGAATTTTGGAGGCTGCAATATCAGATTTGCAATAAAAGAAGTTAGTGGAAAATTTACAGCAAGGTATTTTGCAACAGAAAATTGAAGACTATAAGCTAGAAAATTATGAAATTCTCATATACAAGGGAAGAATTTATGTACCAAATTCCAAGGAATTGAAAAATATGATATTGATGGAAATGAATAATGTACCTTATGTTCGGCACCCATGTTATCATAAAACTATTGAAGGTGCCAAGAGGCAATATTATTGGCCAGGAATGAAGAAATAAGTCGTTGATTTTATTTCCAAATGTTTGGAGTGTCAAAAGGTAAACATTGAGCATAGACACCCAACTGGTTTTTTGTAGCCCTTACAAATTCTTGAATGGAAATGGGAAGTTGTAACAATGGATTTCATCACCAAACTACCTAGAAAAAAACAAGCAACATGATTGTATTATGGTAGTGGTGGATAAGCTTACTAAAGATGCCCATTTTATTCCAATAAATCTCACTCAAAAGGAAACCAACATTGTTGATGTTTATATGAGAGAAATTGCTAGATTACATGGTATACCCAAGACAGTTGTGTCTGATAGAGATCCCAAATTTACATCAAATTTTTGGAAGGGATTATTCAAGGGATTTGGAAAAAAATTGAATTTTAGCACAACTTATCATCCAGAATAAGATGGATAAACAAAAAGTGTGAATCAAGTGATTGAGGATATGTTGAGGATGTATGTGATGGATAAAACATAAAAATGGTAAGACTACCTACACTTAGTATATTTTCCTTATAACAATGGGTACCAAACATCTCTAAATATGATCCCATTTGAGGCACTTTATGGAAGAAGGTGCAACAGACCGATAAGGTGGGACAACCCAACAGATAGAGCAGTAGTTGGGCAAGAATTACTCATGGAAATGGAAGAGAAAATGTTGAAAATAAAATAGAATTTAAAGGATACCCAAGACATGAATAAAAGATATGGTGATAAGGGAAAAGCTCACAAGGAATTTTAAGTGGGTGACCATGTATTCTTGAAAGTGAAGGCCAACAAAAGTTCCCTAAAGTTGGGAAATTTTTCTAAGTTG
This sequence comes from Picea glauca, assembly GCA_000966675.3. Classification (NCBI taxonomy): domain Eukaryota; kingdom Viridiplantae; phylum Streptophyta; class Pinopsida; order Pinales; family Pinaceae; genus Picea; species Picea glauca. The sequence continues at coordinate 160,286 of JZKD02S1820288.1, forward strand.
GTAGCTTGTTATTGTGGGCCGTTTAAAATATTAGAGAGGATTGGGCCTGTAGAATACATGATTTCCTTGCCTACATAAATGACCATTCATAATGTATTTCATGTATCATTGCTTAAGAAATATATACCTAATGCTAATCACGTTATTGATTGGAATGTGATTCAGATGGAGAAGGAAGGTGCTTTCCATGTACATCCGGTATGTAATCTGGACCAGAAAATAAAATAGGTCCTGAATCGAGCCATAGAGCTTGTAAATGTCTAGTGGACCTGGTACGGTCCTAAGGACGCAACTTGGGAGCATGAATATGTTATGCGGGCAGAATACCCACATCCTTTTGAATATTTTGGATATCTTGTTGATATTATGTAAAGACGATGCACCAAGGAAAGTGCATAAATAAGGGGAGGGGAATGTAATACCCCTAGGCTGAACGCCAACTGTAAATGTGAATAAAAATATACTTAAGTTGGTGAGTTGTTGACATAATTTTCCATGCACCTTCCATGGTATAGTGTGCACATGTATTGTGCACTAAAATAATGAAGTGTGCACATTACAAGATACTGCACGCAACAAACTTAAGTGTGTGTGATTTTGAGGCCATAGAGCCTTTGTGTATATGTTGTGTTTTGTAGACTAGTGAGCCATTTTATTATAATCTAGAATGCCTATGTGATGATTAGGCCGGAGAGCCAAGATGTTAAAGGCCATTGAACCTATTTTTGTATATGTCTTATCATTAATATAATACATCATTGTGTGTAGACCAACCACGATAAAAGAGTATGGGTGTCTAAACTCCACTAGTTTGGGAAATGGGGGGATACAAGTTAAGGATAAGGGGATAAGCTAGGGAGATTAATCCAAAAAGGAATATTATATTAATATTCCTTAAAGTATAAAGTATGGATAATTATTTTATCCTAAGTTCTAAGGATGGGGCCAAGTGGGGCAAAGTATCTCCCAACATGACAAGTGTCAAGTTGGGAACATGCATACATATAGTTTGGAATTAGTTCATTTTCCCATCATTCCATCATTATTCACTCATTCATCCAACTGTCCTTTGTAACTTCCTGTACCTGTACCTATACTTGTACCTGTACCTATACATGTACTTGTACCTGTACTCATACCTATACCTATACCTATACCTGTACCTGTACATGTACCCATACTTATACTTGTATATGTACTTGGTTAGCTTAGGAGCTGCATTGAAGAAGAGGGTTGTCAGTCCCATGGGATATTGAAGAGACAGGTTGTTAGGCCCATGGGAAATTATCTCTAGGTGAGAGAATTATTGGGAATTGATTTCCTAAAGGTGTCAAACTGCAATTACAGGGCTTTGAGATTTCCTTTCCGGCTTGTTGTTGAAGCCCCGTAAAGGAAGTGGGGAAACCGAAGGACGGTTGAGTAGAGAAGGGGAACACTTCCTTCTATGGGATAAACATGTGGGGAATGAGGGATTGTAGGATGTTAGTTTGAGTTGGCACCTATGATGAAGTTTTTTCTTTTTTCTAAGATACATCATCCTAGTTAGGAATCCCCTTTACCGGGTGGAGTTTATCCCGAGGTTGGGGGTGACCCACTGTTGATATTGATGAGTGATGTGGTCTAAGGCTGGTAGGTTCATGGAAGACCTGCACACAGTTGGTGATAGTTTTACCCAGATAAGTGTCCATTTTTTGTTAAATTACGTGTTGCATTATTATGTATGCGTTTATTTTTATGGGTTATTCCTGTGTATGATGCATGTGTATTATTATTATTATTATGTATGAATCTGTGCATTTGAAGATTGTTTTTGTCTTTTTTAAGTTTTATATATATAATTCTACAAGAGTTTTTGTGTGTATATGTTTTAATTATATATACAATTCAAAAATTTTATGTGGCATAGCCCAATTGGATGTTAGGGATGCTACAAGTAATTCCATTCAGATTAAATAATTCCCCTGTAGCTTTTTCTAGAGTAGTGGTTGCAACATTCAAGGATTTCATCCATAATTTCCTTCAAGAATACCTAGGTGATTGGATTGTGTTCAGTCTACTAAGGGATCATATAGAATTCCTATAGATAATGTCGAATCGGTGTAGATAGTGTCATATTTTGTTGAACTTGAAGAAGTGTATTTTTTGTGCGTCATTTGCAATTCTTTTGGGACATGCCATTTGAAAACAAGGACTATTAGTAGATCCAACCACGATCACAATAATTCTGCAGTTAGAACCTCCTACATCTGTTAGACAACAAAGATAAAATTTGGGTCATACAGAAAATTACAGAAAATTTATCAAAGGATGTCCATAGATCACAACACCTATGGAAAATTTACTTAAGAAGGAAGAAGAGTTTCAATGGAATGAGGACTGTCAGAAGGGGTTGGACACCTTAAAGAGTAAACTTGTGACTACATTGATTTTAATTTTTTGATATTGGAACAAGGATTTCCATGTAGTTGTAGATGCATCATCCATTGCGTTGGATGCAATACTATCCTGACCAGAGGAGAGAGACATAGATCACCCAATTTTGTTTTCCAACAGGAATTTTTCTATAGCAGAAAAAATATACAACCATGAAATGCGAAGGATTGGAAATGTTCTACGCACTACAAAAATTCAGACATTATTTATTGTGATCTCTCTTTAATATGTATATGGACAATTTTGCATTAAAATACTTAGTCAAGCCAATGTTGGGGGGGAGAATATGCATATGGTTATTATTATTTTAGTAATATGAATTTGAGGTTTTAGTGAAACCAAGGAAGATGAATGAATGAAAAAATCATCTATCACACATCCTATCAGGTGAAGATTGAGGAAACTCAGATGACAACTTCCCATATGCACATTTATTTGTAGTAAATATGGTAGATGATTAATTATTGGAAATTGTGCAGTTTCTAAGTACATGTATGGATCCATTAGATATGGTGGTTGCACAGAAGAAGCAACTAGTAGTAAAATCAATAGATTATCAGTTGATTATAGGGAATCTATACAAGTTGGGTGAAAATGGAATATTGTGATGTTGTTTGTTTCAACATGAAATACCAATGATACTTGAAGAAGTGCATGATGGGATTGTAGGAGGACATTATGAAGGGAGATAAACTGGACAAAATGTTTTTTTGCGTGGGAATTGGCTGGCCTACACTTCACAAAGATGCGAAGGATTAATGTGAGTCATGTGATGTATGCCAACAAGTGGGAAATCCATCCAGGAGGGACACAATTCCTTTAAATCCACAAGTTATGTTGCAAGCATTTGAGAAATGATCCATAGACTTTATGGGGTCAATAAACCCACAAGCAAGAAGATCATGGGCAAGGTTAATAATCACTATGACATAGTGCTTGACAAGATGGGTAGAAGCAACTCCAGTTACAGATTGCACTGTGGAGACTACTGCGTGATTTTTATTTGAGAATGTAGTCACAAGGTTTGGATGTCCACACATATTACTTAGTGACTAGGGCACAAACTTTCTATGAAAATAGAAGTATTTACTGAGTATTTACAAATCCATCATCAAAAGAGTAACACATATCATCCTCAAGTCAATGGAATAGTGGAAGATTTTAATAAGATCTTGGAGAATGCATTCAAAAAAAATTGCAATGTAGGGAGAGATGATTGGGACTTAAGAGTTCCTATAGTATTATGGGATTACATGACTACAAGTAAGAAAATGAAAAGACAAACACATTTCAAGTTGGTGTATGGGAAAGAAGCAATAATGCCTATGGAGTTTAATATACCTATCTTTCACATTGCAATGATCACTGAGCTATCGTATTCTGGCTCCGTAGAGGTATGATTATCACATTTGGTACAAATTGAAGAAGATTGATTTTTCATGGGATTCCATCAGTAGGTTCAGAAAGCAATAGATAAGGGTTGGCATGATCGATACATTAAACAAAAACAAATTCAAGTGGGAGATTTGGTATTACTCTATGATAACAAGTTTATGTAGCATTCGGGAAAGTTTAGAATGTACTAGTTAAGACCCTATGTGATTCAACAAGTAACAAAGATGATTGTTTTTCAGTTGGAAACTTTGAATGGAGAAGTATTTGGAGGAATGGTGAATGGAATTTGGATAAAACTCTATAGGGATGGACGAAACTCTGCGCAGTAATTTGGGTTGCACCATAATGCATGTATCATAGTAGTTGTACTAGAGTAGGAAGGAAAAAACATAGAAAAATAAATAAAATGGAAGAAAATCAAATAAAATGTAAATATATCGAAAAGAACAAGAGTGTTAGAGTACCAAGGTAGAGAGTAATCACATAGAAGGAATGGGTATCAGACATGAACATAGAACTGTGCCAACTTAGAACATAATACACCAAAGAAAACTAATTGTGAAGCACATAGATACAATAACAATAATTGTTTCATAGTTTGGAAATGATCGAGACCGTTAAAATCATTAAATCATGGAAACAATGGCTATGAAGTGGGAGTGACAGGTGATACAGGCCTTTTTATGGTCTTAAATGGTAAAATACGTCGAAAATCACGACAGATTGGCAATGTGAGGGAAAAATCACACGACAAATTTGGTAATAAAAAAGAATTTATTTAAAAAATCATCAACCAAGGTGGAAGATTGGATAAGGAATTTAATACTGGATGAGACATGTACAGTTGGAACAAAGGCACACAAAAAATAAGAATTCGTTAAGTCTAAGTCATTGTTTCATGCGAGCGAGAGAAAAACAAAGTGAACTAGAGTGAATTCGAGAGCACCACATTCAAGCTATAACTACCCATGAAGAGATGCGGATCTACTTGAGGAATCTATCACAGAATACGAATGACACCTCCCAAAGTTGTAGGGTCTTCTTCCGCAGCAGGAAAACAAGAACGATGACTAGAAAAAATAGTATAGGTAGAGGAAGTAGTCAGAGCTCCTGCTTCAGTGTCGCAAGAGAGATTCCACAGAGAGTTCCTACCACCGAGGATGGATGATGCACCATTGGTACAAGTAACAACCATCCGAAAGTACCCACTTCCGATAGCACCAGTTCCGACTGGTGTAAGAAATGAAGGATAAATTCTCTGGAAGATTGTGGGCCTAAAGTTTATGGGCCATGAAATCATTGATGCAAAAAAATTCTCAGAGTTGTCTAGGGAGAAAAATTTGCACACTAGGAGCATCCCAGGAATAGGAGCAATCTTGCTAGAGCCACAGTAGTGGGCATCGGGGTTGGATAAAGAAAGAATATTGAACCTATTCGAGATTCCACATTTCAGGAGAAGTATGAAAACTAATGCATGTGTGAAGGTTTTGGTAAGTTTTGTTCATGGGGGGACACTCTGGCTTGATCCCTCAGTATCAATTGATACTATGATGATTGTGCGTATTAAAGGAATGCCAAAATATTGTGAATAGCCAGGCCTATTTTTCAACAAGGTAGGAGATATATCCATCTTCAAGTTGATGAAAGAAAAATTCTAAATGTTTAGGGGAAAGAGGGGTCTGGATGTTCAGATCATCAATGATAAAATGTGAGGTTTGGGACACAAGTATTGTCCTGCAAGCTACTGCAAAAATGTCACAAAGATGAAGTACCAGTTGTAGTTATTTCACCCATAGAGAAGTGTGTGGAAGGGTACAGATGAGTTGGGCCACCTTCTTGGTGAACCGATTTTTATAGGATTGCACGGAGGCCCAGGAAAAGGGCACAAAATTCCATTACCCATGGTTGTTGATATTGATTGTATTGTTCAAGTGGAAAGAACCAGGGTATGACCAACACATGCGCACATTAGGGAGAGGAAATTTGGATGGGAGGTATGTCAATTTATGGCACACAACAATTAAGAGAAGACAAAATGACCGTAATAACACATTTTTTTCTAATTGGAAAATATCACACATCTAGTGGGGAACACACCATGCATGTCCTTCCAAACGGTAGCAACATATAAGGATATTGCATGGTTTAGAGAAGGAATGCACCACAGGTACGTGCAGACCAAGATAGATCCAAAGAGCCAATGGTTTCCAACTAGTTATAAGTTGACAACAAAGGACGTGATATTGATAGTCAATGACTTGGGAGAAGGATGTAAGATCCTAGGAGAGAAAATAGAACAATCAAAAGAGGAAGACGAACAATATAAAAGTGATGAGGAACGAGATGAAAAACAAGGAAAGGATTAGACAAATGGAACAGGTGATATGTCTGGCCCATCTATAATAGAATATCAATAGATAAGAGTGAAGTGAAGGGACAAAGGAAAATAACCAACAGGAGCCGTGTGAAAAAATACCAAAGTACATAAATAAACCCCAATATATACATTAACTAATGATGATATGGATATAATTGGCTACCAAGTATGGGATTCCATAGAAGAATTAATGGAATAAGCAACAAGGAATCAAGTAGAACAACAACAAAAAGTGCAGGATTAGCTAGCAACACTCCAACAGACTTTGGAAGAAGCGCACATCACCAAAGAGTGTAGGGTTGAGGAAGGACAATCCACAATTCCAGGAAAGGAAGAAGACAGTGTGCAACTAGTTGTGACCCAACTATCGGTTGGGAACAAGATAATACATCTTGAGATAGATGCAATGGAACTTTCGACGACTAAATTGCAACAATAGGTAAATTCACTAGGACAATCGAGCCTAGTTTTATCAATAATTCCAATAGAAAGACTACATGACTTACATTTAGGATTGCTGCAAGAGATTAAGAATATAGGAGAGGAATAAAAGCATAAGCCTATCAAAATGAGGGATGAAAGAGATCAGTTACAATAGTGGTATGAGGATGGAATCCAAAAAAATAAGGAGGTTGAAGGCCAAGTAGCAAAGGTCATCAAGGAAAAATATGAGGCCAGAGAAAGGGTGAATAAATCCCTTAAGAGAAAGGATGACGTTAAGGGAATAGAACAAAAAAACCAATAAATTGTCCAAAAACTATACAAGGAAATTTTAGAAGTCCCCATAGTAGTAGAATATACTACGGAGGAACAAATGTTAAAGATTGGTGAAGTCATTAAGGGCTTCAGATATTAGATTCAGGACTTACAATTAAGAAGAATTATAGGAACGCCACTAGAAGTGCATGAAGGAAGAGAAGAATGGTGATAATAGAAGTTGCCAACATTAAGAGGATTGAAGGAGAATGCATAAAACCCTGTGAGGAGAGCACAGAGGTGTGGAAAAAGTTATTAGAATACCCTGATATGAATTCCATAGAGTCCAAGTTATAAGAAGCACAATAACATGCACAACAAGCAACATAGAGGGCTTCTACACTGCCACCAATGGAATGGATGAAAGTCATTTTGGATCAGAGATAGGTATATGTAGAAGTGGAGAAAATGAGGGATCAACAAAATATCATTTAACAACAATTGGGACCACTATAGGAAGAAGCATTGAGGATAATAGGGGAGTTGGCCACTGTGTAGGGAAAGGTTAAATAGGAATCATATGAAGCAGAGGAAAATCTCACAGGTTTGACTGTGAACGGGGCCAAGGAAATCACACAAACAGAGCTAGATATAATCAAAGAAGTGGAGTTAGCAAAGGAAACATACCAAAATTTTGTTGCATCATGGAAGAGAAGCAAACAAGATTGAGTGGATCGGGACGAGCCATAGGTGAGTGTTGTGGGCCTATTGGACATGTAGTTTTGGAATACAATTTTGAGAAAAATCCTAAGTGTAGAGGAAGTGTTCAGAAGAGAAGAAGAAAAAGGATGAGGAAGTGGATAACTAAGATACATCGAGAAGGACAACATGCAGTAGGTAAAATAGGATAGAGAATAAATGAAAGAGAATAATAAAGTGGGATAAATCAGGAGAAGAAAGAAGACTAAAAGTAAGGATGACATCTCAACATATAAATATGGAAGGGTGTGAAAAAGTAGCATGCATATGGAAAAGCAGAAGAAAGTAGTCAAACAACTAGTTAACTAAATTATCCATGTAATGTAATGGGTTTTGGGATGAGCCAAGTATGGTTTTAAGCTCATATTTGATGTATAAATATGTAATAGGTTTGGAGAATACATGTTTGATATGGAGGGTTATGTTTTGTTATGTTTGTTTATGATTACATTTGCATGAGACATCCTCCAGGACACAGACCTAAGAGAGATCCCCTAAGATGGGTGTGGGGTTCCTATATGAGACAAAACTATAACATTGTGTTGGCCTCCTCCTTACAGAGAGTTGAGAAGAAATCCATATGATTCTCCTCTGTAACGCAGTGAGCAAGAAGATCTGTTGAGATAGATGTACCTGTTGTTGAGCACAAGTGAACATGTGAATTCCCATGAGTTGGGTGAATCGTTCTGAGACAAAGATGAAAACGATGTATTATCCTCCTCTGAGAAGAGAGTTGAGATGATGAACTCCAGATGACTCTCCTTTGTAATGCAGTGGGAAATAATATCTGTTGATTTGGACGTGCCTGTGGATGAGCACACGTGAACGTGATCCTAGTTGCCAAGCACTAGTGAGTGTGTTTTGTTAGCACTTTGTAAATTTGTTCAGATGATAAAGCAAACGACAGAGGTAACATACAAACCAACTTAAGGTTGTATTCTAACCCTTCCAACCAGAGAGGGCTCTCTCAAATATGTAAAGACTGAAAATACTCAAAATGATTTGGAAATGAGCATGCAAAGGTCATATTCTGCAATAAAACAGGTTTTGTTTTATTCTTCAAAAGGGTTGGTAGCACAAACAAGAGGAATAAAACATTGGGCAATGGGGTCAAATACTGAAATATACTATGAATGCTAATACAAATAATGTACTCTTGAGGGAACGGAGGAAAAATAAGCATATCCTTCGACAATAAATAGTATTCAGATGATTGAAAGACAGAAAAGAGAAAATTCCATTACAAATGAGAGCATCAAACAAAGATGAATTCTCGATTGTAACTTTAAAAGAAATAACATAAGGCTAATTACAATGAACATAGCACTTAATAGAGAGTGAATTCTAAACCTATAATCATTAAACACAACAACTGCATTAACCATATGAAAGGAGCATCTATCAAGGATGAATTTCAGTCATGTACTCTTATCTATGCTTAGAGTAAAGAACATAAATGAAATGAATGTGAAACAGAGGAAAACAAACTAAATAATACATCATGATCAATCTTGACTATCAAAGATCATTGTACTCTTGTATTAATTCATAAGGACATTCTGAGAAATTTTACACACAGTCCCTTTGCCTTCCTAGTTGAAAGTCCCCCCTTTTCTCTACTCTTTTACAATGAAATATATAGAACTCAAGGCTCTTTCCAGCTCACAATTTAGAACTCCAACACATTTCCCAAAATATAAACAGTTACAAATAGAACATGACATGTTTTAATTGATCTCATGCTTTTCAGGAGAAAAAATAGGGTTCAAAACGCCACCTGTAATTCTCAAACCATAACAATTGTGTAAACTCCGATAACAGATTTTGCATATAAGTTCGTTATGAAGAAAAAAATCTCTTATTTTCTTGAAATTCATCTCCAACTGGCCGTAATACACATCACAAAAACATGTCTCGAACATGAAATCATAATTGAAACATATGACTCCAGGATTCCTTCGAATCTCCCAATCCTTGACAATTGTGTGAAAAATGAACAACGATAATGTTCTTGGGTTCATGCCTGACAATAACCTCATTTGAATTTTGAAAATTCATTCTGGTTCATCCAGAAATCGTCCTTTAAGTCTTAATTGCTGCAGAAACTGACTGTCACATCCTCTTTGAAATGCCACTTGTGCTTTTTTCAAATCTAATTTTATTTATCCATATTCTCCTTAAATATTTGGGAATAATATATTTGAATAAAAATAATTCCCAAATATGTTTTATTCTGTAAAATTAAATTTCCATATTTTAATTCATGGCCTTGGTTTTGAAAAACCATTTATTGCTTGCTTCCCGTGGTTTTGAAAACCATGTCTTGTTTTGCCCAATTTACCATTTCACTCTGAAAACTATTTACTAGTTTTTTTCCCATGGTTTTGAAAACCATGTCTTGGAAACCATCTTAGTAAACTACGAAAATATCCCTTTATCTTCCCCTTTTACTTCTATAAAAACCTTGGATACAATTGTCCAAATATTAGTATTGAAACACACTCCTGGAAAATATGCTGCACATAAACAATATAATAAATGGTTGCAATCTTATTTCGGGCTTGGAAAGAGTGGTTTTAACCCACACCACTTTTACCCCTAAAATGCATCATGGAAGAACACGTGTTCCAACACCAAAACAATGGTTTGGATTTCGGGACCACTTCAAATAATTAACCTCTGTTTACTTTTAACCCCCTAAATGTATATGTGTCCTCCATCCACCTTTTGACTTTTCAATATTAAAAATTGAGATTTGTGCCCATGATTTGACGTGAGGTCATGAATTAAATATTGGATTAAATATTAATATAAATATTTTAATATAAAAATATTAATATTAATAATAATAAACCTTTTTCCATTTTCTAAGGAATTTTCACATATGAGGCTCATCACATGACTTTGTGGATAAGATAAGGGTGCTTAAGGTTAGTAAAAGGAATATTTTTAATTTTCAATGGGAATATGATAATAAGGGTAAAAATGAATGAAGTGATGGGACCAAGGAATTTAGATGCCCATTAAGGCTAGATATAGGTTTGGGATATTCACCAAATTAGACTCATGGAGGACATGACTATTTTGGATGATTAGTCGAGTGAAGTATTTAGATGATGGGAACTTGACGAAGCTGCTGAAAAAGTTTTAAAATATGAGTGGAAAGATAACACAAGGACAAGATGCTTTGGAAAAATTAATGTAAATTAGCATGTGATAACATTGGCTCCAATGGTGATGCTATCCTCCCAGTGAGGTAGCAAATTAATCATAGAATTGGTGCATGATCTGTTGGGATTCTCCCAAAACATGTGTGTACCATACTCTAACCTATCACCAATATCCACTGAAAACCAAAGTATGGACACTTCTCTCAACTGAAAATTTAATTCTAAATACACCACTACAATCTGAATGTACACACTGTTGAAAACCCAAACTGAAAACTGCTTGACCAACAAGATTATTTACACACTCCTATATACTCTAAAAATGCTTAAATTAATACTCAATCAAATGATGCTAAAGTGAAAATGCAACCAATCAAGAAATTGGCTTCCCGATTTTCATCTACTAACATTTTTCTTAAGCAGGAAGACAAATGTAAAAGATGGCAGCTAAAAACAAAAATTGAATCCAAAATCTAATCTTATGAATGAAACAAATTCCTTATTCACTGCTGACTGTAATAGGATGGCCACAAGATCTTCAAAACCATGAAAAATCATTTCTTCTTGATGATAAAAAATAGAAAGACAAGCCTCATTCATAAGTGTTTGTTGTTCTTTCTCTATTTCTTTAGTTCTGAGAACATTTTCAAATGAAATGGAAACAATAGGTTTGTCTGATATTCCATGCATATCAAAAAAAAAAATCATAAATTATTGAACATATTCAAATGGGACAACCATATTATGTGCATCAATGCTATCCTCTTGTTCATCAAACAATTTTGATTTGGTTTTATTAACCTTCTGGAAATTTGTTTGAGGACTGTCATTTTGACATTCAAATGAATGAATGGAAATAAGTTCATTCTCATAATCTTCTTACAAATGTGAAAATCTAACAACATGAACTATTTCACAGTCTAGAGTTCCCATGGATGCATTTTCAAAACCATGATTTTAAAAGGAATCAAATAAAACACCCGCCTCTTCATTATCTTTCTGTATTTCTGATTGAAAAGTGGCATACACCATTTTGTTGCTTTCTTGAAACTCGATGTCATTTGTTTGTTCACTGCTTGAAGTCCCCATAGATGTTGTTTTAAAACCCTCATTCATGTCTAAGCCACTTAGAATTTTAAAAACCACATCATTCGCAAGGGAATAAAGACAACGTTGAAACACTTTGTTTTGCTGGAAATCTTGTTGAATATCTTCATCAAGTTCAGGAGAAGGAAAATGAATTTTAGCAACAATTTCTTGATCAACTTCATCTTCAGCCAAAGGAGTGGATACTATTTGTTGTTGGTATGAATATTCATAAAGGGATTCTATGATTTCACCATTCATACACTCTTCATCACCAAAAACATTTTCAAGGTACTTAATGAAATGTTCACAAACTTCACAACAATATTCAAACACCAAGAATGAAGGATTAGATTCTCTATAATGCTTAAAGAATGTTATGTGGAAATCCTTAAGAGAGTATAAGCTACTTGTTTTTAAACCTTCATACCATAATCTTCCCTTCCTCTCTAGAGTATCCATAAACATTTTCAACAAACAATCCTCATGAAATTCAATCCCCAACTTACATATGTGCATGTGAAATCTAATCAAGTGCAAGGAAACAACACTTCCTTTCCCATCTTTTAATTTAGTCAAATATTTTCGCCAATCTGTGTGAGGAATATGATTTGGAAATCTAGTAATATGAGCGATATTAATTAGAGAATACCTTGCAGATATGTAACCCATCTTGAAGCAGTGGAGTCATCAATAAAATATTTAGGCTACTGAGTCTTTTGACAATGGAGTCACCATGAAAATTTCGAATTCTAGATTCTTGAAAATGGAGTCGCGAGGTGAATGATGTACAACCTTTATGTGTCTGAATAATTTTCACCATTAGTACTCAGATATGAAATTTGTCATTTATCCCAGGGAAGATTTCACCTTGTCTCCTCGACAACGATGCCAAAATTTTAGCACTCTGTAAATTTGTTCGGCTGATAAAACAAATGACAGAGGTAACCTACAAACCAACTTAAGGTTGGATTCAGACCCTTCCAACCAGAGAGGGCTCTCTCAAACATGTAAAGACTGAAAATACTCAAAACGATTTGGAAACAAACACATAGAGGTCAGATTCTGCAATAGGACAGGTCTTGTTTTAGTTTTCAAAAGGGTTGGTAGGAAAAACAAGAGGAAGAAAACACTGGGCAATGGGGTAAAATGATGAAATATACTATGAATGTTAATACAACTAATGTACTCTTGATGGAATGAAGGAAAAATAAGAATATCCTTTAGCAATAAATAGTATTCAGATGATGGAAAGACAGAAAAGAGAAAAGTCCATTACAAATGAGAGCATCAAACAAAGATGAATTCTCGATTGTAACTTTAGAAGAAATAACATAAGGCTGACTACAATGAACAAAGCACTTAATAGAGAGTGAATTATGAACCTGGAATCATTAAACACGACAACTGCATTAACCATATGAAAGGAGAATCTATCAAGGAAGAATTTCAGTGATGTACTCTTAATTATGCTTAGAAGAAAGAACATAAATGAAATGAATGTGAAACAGAGGAAAACACACTAAAGAATACACTGTGATGAATCTGGGCTATTAGAGAGCACTATACTCATGTAGTAATTCATAAGGACATTCTGAGAAATTTTACACATAGTCCCTTCACCTTCCTGGTTGAAAGTCCCCCCTTTTCTCTACTCTTTTACAATGAAATATGTAAAACTCAAGGCTCTTTGAAATGTCACTTGTGATTTTTTCAAAACTAATTTTATTTATCCATTTTCTCCTTAAATATTTGGGAGTAATATATTTCAATAAAAATAATTCCCAAATACTTTTTATCCTGTAAAATTAAGTTTCCATATTTTAATTCATGCCCATGGTTTTGAAAATCCATTTATTCCTTGCTTCTCGTGGTTTTCAAAACCATGTCTTGTTTTTCCCAATTTACCATTTCACTGTGAAAACTATTTAATGGTTTGTTTCCTGTGGTTTTGAAAACCATGTCTTGGAAACCATCTTAGTAAACTATAAAAATATCCCTTGATCTTCCCCTTTTACTTCTAGAAAAACCTTGGATAAACAATTGTCCAAATATTTCGTTAGGTACATCTTATTCTTTATGATTCTTTTCCATAGCAATAAACATTAATCTTTCTGCTCTGTAAAATTTATTTTTTACCTCTGTAAAAAATTTCACTATGAGGAAGAATTTAATTTATTGGAAATTCCATGATTAGTATTGAAACACACTCCTATAAAATATGCCACACATAAACCATATAATAAATGGTTGAAATATTATTCAGGGCTTGGGATGAGTAGTTTTAAATCAAACCACTTTTACCCCCAAAATGCATCACGTAAGAACACGTGTTCGAACACCAAAACAATGGTTTGGATTTCAAGACCACTTCAAATAATTAACCTTTGTTTACTTTCAACCCCCGAAATGTATATGCACCCTCCATCCACCTTTTGACTTTTCAATATTAAAAATTGAGATTCGTACCCATGATTTGGCACAAGGTCATGAGTTAAATATTGGATTAAATATTAATATAAATATTTTAATATAAAAATATTTATATTAATAATAATAAACATTTTTCCAGCCCGCAGGGGTGTGGTCTAGCAGCCAACGGATGTGATGTTAAGGTGTTCGTGTTGCTAAGCAGGTCACGATTTCAAACATCATATTATTTGGAGGCCTGGCTTGTGGGCAATGTGGTTATCCCTAGGGGTTATAAGGCAGACGATGAGATTCGACCCCATGTCACATGAGCCAAATACAGTTGTCGTTACCGATTCCCCTAGATAAAATAATAATAATAATAAACCCTTTTCCATTTTCTAAGGACTTTGGGGATATGAGGCTCATCACATGACTTTATGGATAGGATAAGGGTGTATAAAATTAATAAAAGGAATATTTTTAATTTTCAATGGGAGTATGATAATAAGGGTAAAAATGAATGAAGTGATGGGACCAAGGAATTCAGATACGCATTAAGGCTAGATATAGGTTTGGGATATTCACCAAATTCGACTCATGGATGACATGAATATTTTGGATGATTAGTCGAGTGAAGTATTTAGGTGATAGGAACTTGACGGAGCTGGTGAAAAAGATTTAAAATCTGAGTGAAAAGATAGCACAAGGACAAGATGCTTTGAAACAATTAATGCAAATTAGCATGTGATAACATGGTTCTCCATTGAGACATAGTGAGATAGAGATATGGACATACCTATCGATGTGCCCCTAGTTGCTTAGCACTAGTGGATGTATGGTATCCCTTGGTATATTTTTCAAGAGTCAGACTTACTTGTAACCCTGATTGTAATATAAAGGGTACAGGTCGACCCCACCTTAATGTAAAATATAGTTGATCTAGTAATTATTAATTATATTATGAGTTAGTTAGGTTAGTCTTGTTGTGCCAATAGACACTTTTGTTGACAGGTTGAGTATAATATAAGTAAAGATAAATTCACCATTGAGGAATCATATTATAAGTGTGAGTTTGGAAATTTCAGCAAGTACATGTTCTTGGGAAAAGTACGCACCTCTCTTGGGCGATAGTCTTCTAGGGTTTGTGAGAACCCTCTTGTGTGCTAGGTATTTATGGTGGTGGAGGTATTTCTATTGAAGAATATATAAAATGACTGGATGGATTTTATTCCCTTGTTGAGAAGGGTTTTATTCCCTTTTGTTGACAGGTTGAGTATAATATAAGTAAAGGTAAATTCCCCATTGTGGAATCATATCATAAGTGTGAATTTGGAAATTTCAGCAAGTACATCTTCTTGGGAAAAGTGCACACCTCTCTTCGGTGCTATTCTTCTAGGGTTTGTGAGCACCCTCTTGTGTGCTAGGTATTTTTGGTGGTGGAGGTATTTCTCTTGAAGAATATATAAAATGATTTGTTGGGTTTTATTCTTTTTTTGAGAAGGGTTTCCCAGGATACTTCTTGTGTACTTGTGCATGGTGTTTCTTCTTTTGATCTTGGTTGTTGCAACAAATTGTTTATGGTTTAAGTAAAATGATAAAATGGAATGAACTTCATTATGAAGCCTAGATTATTGAGAAATCAACATGGTTTCAGAGAATAGGTCTTGAAGAACCCATTGCACAAGCATCTACCAGTCATCTTCTCATTTTTGCAGAATTGTATGACCCTCCTAGGGTTTCCAGAAAATCCATATGACCATCCTTTCTGAGGTGTTCCAACCCTTAATACTTGGACGTTGGGGATAAAATTTGGACAGGAGGGTATGGCCTCCTTCAACAAACCTATAGAAGCTATGAACGTGAAATTATGAGAATTTTTTATTTTTTTCCCTAGGGTTTCTAGGGTTCGACAAATTTTTGTCGATTTCTGTTTTTTAGGGGTTTTGTAGCTCTTTGAAGAAGCCTTAAAAATTACTTGTGTTATTCTAAATTTCAAGGCTTATTGTTGGTAGTCATAAGCCCAACAAAACCTATTGTTGTTATCCTAGCCTAGCCATTAGTTTTGCTAGCCCAGTTGACAAGGGTTTGTGAAGAATCTAAAATTATGATGAACATAACTATGATGGAAGATAAGATTGATGAATCAAGAAATTTCAAGTTCCTGGAAGACAAGACTTTAGAGGAATACTTATTGTGGTTTATAATAAAAGGTGACACTATGAATACCTTATTCATGAATATGTTAAAGGAAAGAAATCATCCAAGCGCCATTGGAGAAATAATATCAGCACCCTCATAAATGCACTTGTATATATATTATGTGTATCATTGTCATGAAGGAAATTGCAAGAGGAAGGAACCTTTTGCTGATGTCATGGATCCAGAGGGATCTCAGTGCATTTAGAGGAACAACACACTAGAATTGAAGACTCCAGGTTTGTCTTTTGTAATTGTCATTCCTCTAACCTATATTTCTAAAGTTTTCTACATTACAAGTAGGTGTTGTAGCTGTGACAACAATCCTTAAATTGTTTTGATTCTAGAGATGTACTCATTATTCTCCTTTAGGAGATATTATTCGTTTGGTTCCTGTTTTTTTCTTTTTCCATACATGTTAAAAACAAAGGAATATTTGTATCCTTCAAAGGGTTTAAAAACTATTTGAGAAAGAGGAAGAATAGAACCATCATTGAGGAAACCAATGCAATAATGCATGATCAGAATATTTCTATGATTCTATGGGAAAAAACATGCATGAAACAATATATGTTCAGAAAAAGAGACCTCACCAGACTTTGAAAAAAAAAACTCCTGAAGAATCCTTCACCTGAGTGAATCTTGATATTGAACACTTCAGGATATTTCGGTGCCCATTGTATTTTCATGTACCCAAAGAGAAGTCCAAGGTAGACCATTCAGGGAGAAATGATACATTTATGGATAACAATGAATATTCAAAGACATTCCAGATCTAAATCCTCGGTTAGAGATAGATTGAGAGAAGCAGAGATGTTGTCCTTGAAGAAGAGATAGACTTTCAAAGATCCGTAGAATCTTACATGGATATTGACAGTGAGACAATACCTTCTCCCCCTTCAACAGTTCAGAGGGAGACAAACATTATTCCAACTGATCCAGTTTCTCTAGCTGATATGTCTAGAGATATTGCAGTAGGGCATAAAAGGCCTTCCTAGGCTCACTCTGCAAGAGGCATAGAGACATAGAAGCCACTCAAGGAATATCCCGAGAGAACGGAGAGATATTTTGAGCTACTCTTCAGCCATGAGACATATAATTGATTCTCAACCTTCTTGTCACATAGAAGCAATAGGTGAATAGGTATGGCAAGATGCCATAACAAAAGAATACCAATATATATTAAAGAATGATGTATGTGATATTTTTCATAGACCAAAAGGGAAGTCTTTGGTGACTTCCAAGTGGATTTATAAGATCAAGCATGCATCCGATGGAAGTGTCGAGAAATACAAAGCGACATCTATAGCCAAAGGATTCTCACAAATAGAGGGAGTTGTCTATGATGAGACACTTGATCTATTAAGCCCGATACACTTCCATATGTACTACCATCCATGAGTTGGAAACTATATCATATGGATGGATTCTTGATAAGTTTGGGTTTCAACAAGAGTGTTGTTGATCCAAACCTATATTATTACAGTCTTGGTAATTAGAGCCTGATTTTGGTGACTTATTTAGAAATCCTTGTTGTTGGATATAAGTAAGCTTTGACTTATGATTTTGAGATGAAGGATCTGAGTACGATGCACTACTTATTGGGACAAGAAGTATGACAGAGGACCGATGAGATTTTCCTAAGTCATGGAAAATGTGGAGTGGGAATATTAAAGAAGTTCAGTATGACAGAATGCAAATCCATGGTGATGGATTTGAACAAAATGAATGATAATGATTCAAACAAGATTGATCCATAGTTGATTGGATCTCTGATGTATCTAGTTAACACCAGACCTAATTCATGCTATGAAGTGAATGTACTTAGTCAATCCATGAGTCAACCGAGATAGACTCACTAGAAAGAAGTGAAACATGTATTGAGATATCTACGAGGCACAATTAGATATGGCCTAAGATATTCCTCCAATGAAAAATTGAGTTTGCGGGGATAGGCATAATGGACATAATGTACGGTGGACCAAAAGAGCACATCCGGTTGTTGTTTTACCATGAATTTTTCCATGGTCTCCTGGTGTAACAGGAAACAAATCTCTCTGGACTTGAGTACCACAAAAGTAGAGAATATATCATTGAATGTGCGAAGCAGTGTGGCTTCATAAGCCTCTAACAAATTTACTTGATCATGAGATCTATTCGATGATTATAACCAAAGTTATGTGAATCTCTTTGAGAAACCTATGTTTCATTATAGATCGAAACACGTTGAGATAAAATATAATTTTCAAAGACATGATGCAGAGGAAAGAAGTACACGTGCAATACCTTCCTACACATGAGAAGATTGCAGACATCTTCACCAAATTGACCTGGTGAACAATACCTCTTTAGTTGAGAGGGAGTGTTGATGAATACAACCAAGAAAAAGATTGAGTACTTTCGTGCGAGACTTGGATTGATGGAGAATGCCTCCCTAGTTGAGAGGGAGTGTTGATGATTACAGCTGCGTGAGACATCCTCCAAGACACAGACCTAAGAGAGATCCCTTGAGATGGGTGTGTGGTTCTTATCTGAGATATAACTGGAAGGTTGTGTTGGCCTCTTCCTTACAAGGAGTTGAGAATAACTCCATATGATTATCCTATGTAACACAGTGAGAAATAATATCTGTTGAGTTAGACGTACCTGTGGTTGAGCACATGTGAACGTGTGAATTCCCATGAGTTGGATGAATCATTCTGAGACAGAGATGAAAATGATGTATTAGCCTCCTCTGAGAAGAGAGTTGATATGATGAACTTCAGATGAATCTCATTTGTAATGTAGTGGGAAAGAAGATATGTTGAGCTAGAATTTCCCATGGATGAGCACAGGTGAATGTGATCCTAGTGGCTGAGCCCTAGTGAGTGTGGTTCTCCTGTGAGAGGCAGTGGGATAGATATATGGACATCCCTATGGATATTCCCCTAGTGGCTAAGCACTAGTGGGTGTAAGAGATCCCTTGCTATATATTTCAAGAGTCATACTTACCTGTAACCCTAATTGTAATGTAAAGGGTACAGGTCAACCCCACCTTAATGTAAAAGATAATTAATGTAAAAGATAATTAATATGGTAATTATTAATTATATTATGAATTAGTGAGGTCGGCCCTGTTGTGCCAATAGATACTTATGTTGACAACTTATGTCTAATATAAGTAAAGGTAAATTCCCCATTGAGAAATCATATCATAAGTGTGAGTTTGTAAATTTCAGCAAATACATCTTCTTGGGAAAAGTGCACACCTCTCTTGGGCACTAGTATTCTAGGGTTTGTGAGCACCCTAATGTGTGTTATGTGTTTATGGTGGTGGAGGTATTTATCTTGAAGAATATAGAAAATCATTGGCTAGGTTTTTTTCCCTTGTTGAGAAGGGTTTCCCAGGATACTTCTTGTCTACTTATGCATGGTGTTTCTTCTTGTGATCATGTTTTCCGCAACAAATTGTTTATGGTTTAAGTAAAATGCTAAAATGGAATGAACTTCATGGTTAAGCCTAGATTATTGAAAAATAAACAATGTTATGTTGAGTTATGTTCCTGTCTATGAGGGGTTTTGGGGTTCCTATTCTCTATTTTTGAATGTAAGGGATGATGCAGAGAGGGGGAAGCTTGCACTACAGAGCGATTACGCTAGTAGAAGGGAAATATGAACATGATACATATTTGTAAGAATAGTGCACAAGATGAAAGAATTTAACGAAATCATAATAAATAAGCCAACCATTGTGGATGTATCCCAGAGTTGGGTGAACCACATCAAATGTTTTGTGACATGTATTTATATGATTGTTGACGAAATTATGTCTGAATGCATAATAGATTATATTCATCTTATGTTTAATCATAGTAGAATATTCATAACTAGTAAATAAATGAGTTTATGTAGTAATATATTGATAATATGAATCCGATTCACTAATTAGGTTAATACAGAACAAGGACTAAGTTACACACACATATCTAATAAGGAAGAATGAAAAGAATGATTGACTCCTATGTCCACCCTACTGCAGAAACCTGGTTCTTGCACTCCCAATAGATACCTTAGGTGAGACTTCAACTACAAAAGCGGGTGATGCTGAAAGGGCCAGTTTCTGGTGGGTTTTATTGTTCATACGTAAATCAGACCTACGTTCTTACAAACCATGTGTAGATCCAACAAAGTTATTCCCAAAATTCTAAGCAACTATCCTAAATATGCATTCCTAAAACTTTGTTTCCTAGGTTGTCCCTTAGCATATTAGACCCATCAAATATTATTGTATTAAAAAAAATTTCCACTGGAGATAAATACATGAATTTTATTTAATATATAATTTGAATTGCTTCAATCCGACATTTAATTAAAAAGTTATGATCAAAATAGTGATTGTTGGTCTAGGCCAAAATTTGATAAAAACTATGTCATGTAGGTTTAAGCAGATTTGGCATATCATCTCATGAAATTTTAAAAACTTGGTTCTACTAGAGATATCCATCTGAATATACTTTAATTTTTCTTTGTAATCACTCAAATAAGACATAAAAAAAATCATCACTGGAATACCACTGGGAGGTCTAGGATGGCCACCACTCCTTAGCATGTAAAAAGTGCATTTTGTTTTATTTATATTCATTGGATTTGTTTTATAAGAACAACTTGTCATTTTTTTTCATATTTTATGTATGAACATATCCCATGCACCTCTCTTATTCCATGATATCATGTTTTATTGTAGGAAAGTGCTAGTTTTTAAAATTTCCCAAGAATATCAAGAAGGTCAATCTATGCATAAGCGATTTTGAAGATTAAAACTTGTTTATAAGGGCATGTCATCCATACATCCACATAAAAAGAATACAAATTTTCGACTGGTATTAAAGAGATTTAAAACTTGAACCATGGCTAGTCGCATCCACCATGCCAGTACAACCAAACAAATCCTTTCAGAATCCCATTATGTCTTGGCATGCTCATTTATCATCCCTCTTCCAATCTTAAAATTACACCCATATTGAATTTCAAAATTTCATTTTCTTATGTAGCCAATATTAAAATTGGTATCTTACTAATACCAACAAATCACAAATTCAACCCATTTTCTCTTCACAAGCTTACCATTCATTTATGCTTCATCTAACCATAACCCATGAATAATGTCTTTCAACTCACTTACATGCTAAGTTATCTCACTATCCTTTTCCTTTTGCAACATAAATTCCTTCTTGATAGTGAAAAAATTGCATCTATGCTTCTTCAAATCATTTAGTTTTATGCTCGCGTTGGATGACGTGGGATTCCTTAAGTCCCTCCTTCCAACAAACCTTGTCCCATAGACATCAACACCTTATTTGGGATAAATATTAGAGATATCTTATAGTACCCGGGGCCTTGCATCCATCAAGGACATGCTCCCTCAATGATGACAATGGGAATCCAATAATTTCCCCTATTTTCATATTCTACAGGTGACTTGACATCAACACATTCATTCATACCTATCAGAATGTACTATGGTACCTTGACGCTCATTTTCATTAATGGTGACTTGTCTCACATTAGTTAATGATATCCACTAATGATCAATAACCCAATGAATTATTCCCATGTTCAACTTTGGCACATTAACTCACATGGTTAGAATTGTACCATAGGTTTGGATATGGTTGAATACTTTATGGTTTCATATCACTAACAACAATTTGCACATTCTATATTTTTCAAATAAAACATTCAACTCCAATAGATTAGTTCCAACAATAAGAAGGAACATAGGTTCTAGTTTCAGATCTTATCCTATGTTCCTCCAACCAAGAGGAAGAAATAAATGTGATTCAAATAAGATTTCTTCACTTCAGATCCATCATCCCACATAGAGTGTTTAATTTGATGGGACAAGACCTATAGGAAGGAAGGTATTAAGGAATCCCACATCATCCAATATGAGCATAGAAAAAAATGATTTGAAGAACCAAGATTGAACCAACATGTAGTATTTATTGAGATTTTTTCTCACTAATTGTCCGGTCTTGAAGAAAAACCCATGTCCATTTTCACAAGTAAATTCATTTTCACAACTAGACTTATTTTTGTCTTTACTATTTTATTTATTACAGTATCCTACTCTACTTGAAAAAAAAAAAACATTTTCTCGAGTGTAGGAGTATTTCAAACGGAGCCATCTACATAAAAATATTACAAATAAACTCATATTCAAGTTTGAAATATATACTTTGATAGATACCAAAATACGAGAATTGTTGAAGAGTGAAGGAATGGTGTAAACTAATAGTTGCTCGAAACAATAATTCAATGTAGTTATGATTCCCTTGTTTGACTTGTTCAATACCAATGCTATGTGTGTCCTCCTTTTTCATTCCTTGCATATATTCTACTATTTTTTGATTGGTCTCTTGAATGCATAAAGGATATGATGATCAACATGATAGAAATTCCTCGATCTCAGGTTCTATTGTATGCTCTCCATAATATGTTTTCTATGGTTATTTGATGTCTTCTAGGTCTTGTTCTTGATGTTTCTCATGAAATTTTTGGTCTTTTATCACTTCCTGGAGTGCAAGTATGTTCTTTAATGTTGACAAGATTTTCTTATTCTAATATGCAGAGATGTTTCCAATCGTTGATAGGATTTGAGAGATTTATTGGAGTAGCATTATTCTTTACTTGAAATATTCTTGAACATGCTTGAATTATTCTTGTTGTTTGATATTCCCTATCCTACAAATGGATTACTGCATGGGGGGTTCTTACAAAAGCTTTCAAATAAATGAAATCAACTTAAATGAAAGAAAACTACTCAAATCAAACTTAAGTGATTTGAAAAATGATAATGTACTTGAACTCCATATGCCACTAAGATCTTCTTATCACCAACATATAATTTGAAATGAGTTAGTATTTCCATGAATTGGTGGTTGGTGTATCCCTACACCTAGTGAATCTACCTATAGGATCTTTGTGTTTATTCATGGATTCTAGTTAACATGTTTTAAATGGTTGAAGAGATAATCACTACATATCTACTTATAGTGAATGTGTCGGTATTTTCTACTACAAGTTTTTTTACACTAAAGTCATGTTTGTATATTACTATCTCTCTTCTCATGCATTCATTCATATATGCATTTAAAATGATAAAAATAAAAACTAATTTCTTTTTGCACTTCCCCAACAATGGCACCAAAAATGTTAGTCAGTTCGATTAGGTGAAATATGCTACATCAAATTATCAACCCTATGTTCATAAACCAGAGAAGTGCATGCAAAATGTATATAGGTATTAGCTTCTTAAATATCTTTAAATGACTATTATGTAAAATCAAAACCATTCATTATTTAGCTACATAAACAAGCTTTCTTCTTAGCTACAAAAAACAAAGAAGATGTATATTTAAAGAAACATATTTAATGAGAAAGAAGAAGAATTATTCTAAACACTTGAAATCATTGACCTACTCGAGTTTTAGCTGAAAGGAAATTATAGGCTTTCAATCATATGATTTAATGAAGGTTTATGTAATTGAAGTAAAACAATCTTTATTCAATTAATAATTCATGCGCATTAGTCTTCCCATGTGCTACAAATGGAAATCATAAATGAAATGCAAGAAATGAAATAACAAAAATAAAATACACACAACTAAGAAATTCAAATGACAATAATAGAAATAAAAGAAACACACTCCTCACTTAGAGGGCCCTCCTGGCTTGGTGAATATTGTTAGAGAAAACTACAAAACAGAACTTAGATAACTAAAACACTCAACACATGTAATGGAAAGTAACCATAGCTATTATATTAATCTTATATCAATGATACATAAGTACAAAAAATCAGTTCCAAAGGTTCTCATCACTGATATTTATATATTACAAATGGGATCTTGAAAATAAAAAACCCATGGATCCTCAGACCGATCACAACAACAAATATGGGAAAATTGTTTTTATAAAATAAGTCATATCTCCTAGATTTTTTTTTTTTTGAGGAATCCACTCACATATCACCAAAATGGGCTCGTTCTGCACAAAAACCATATCCCTATTTTTTTAGATTCACCTTTATCATTACATAATTCGTAGTTGAAGATCATTGCTTGGAAACTACTGCTAATTTCTACTAGATCTTTGACCACGAGCTATAAGATAACATATGTGACTTGTGTGTGAACTAAATAAAACAAAACCATGTTGTGGTTCCTAGTGACAAATCCCATCTTCTAAAATTTCGCCTAGAGTTGTGCAAGTATGGAAACCTTGGATTTCATTATAGGAAACTACCCTTTGATTACAGGAAACATAGTATTCTTCAATCCATTAAAAATGAAGTAAAATTTACATTAATCAACTACTGAAGCATAAGAACATATATAATGATGTTTTTACGAGAAATCATGGTAAATGGGGTGTTCAATGAGTGAAATAATTAGGCAATTTGACCAAAAGGATGACTATATATGATGAAAATAGTGAAAAAACAATGACACAACAAGCTTGATATACAAAGTTCTATTTATAGAATGGGTTTCCAACCCCGTGCCTATTGATAAAAAGAATCATACCATTCACATGTGAATGGACTTTATGGATTTGAACACATCTTGTCCAAGGACAACTACCCTACCCCATTCTTCAATCAAATTATTTACAAATGTGTTGGAAGAGAAATATTATCATTCATGGATGGTTTTTCTAGCTACAACCAAATTAAATTCCATCTTGAATACCAACATGAGGCTACATTTATCTCCCCTTTAGTAAAATTTTCCTATCAAAAAATTACGTTTGGCCTTGAAAATTTTGAAGCCGCATTCCAGAAGTCTATGTCATATGCCTTTCATGACACCAATCATATTATTGAAGCTTACCTTCATGATTTGTCCACTTACTCTTGCAAGAGGGTAGATCCTCATGCCCATGTTCATGTAGTATATGATAGATGTCTCCACTACAAGATTCACTTGAATCCTCATAAATTCATATTATGTGTTGTTTCTGGTAAATTTCTTGGTTTCATCATGTCTAAGTACAAGATCATGGTATACCTGTTCAAGATAGAGAAAATGGTTCAGTGGCCTCCTCCACGTAATACCCACCAGTTACAGAGCCTCCAGGGAGAGGACAAATTATTGCGAAGGTTTGTCACCAATTATTACAAGGTAACAAAATATTTAATATATATTTTTAAGAATGGGCTCCCATTTATATGGGATAAATTTATGAAACAATCATTTGATGCTCACCGTAATGTTGAAACCTCCAAAATATGGTAGATATTTCTTCTTATAGCTTGTGGAATTAGAATCAACTATCAGTATGGTTTTGGTTCAAGATGATGACTAATGTCAGGAGCACGTAGTATACTATCTAAGTAGGAATCTCATTGTATATGAAGTGAGTTTATCTCATGTTGAAAAACTGGCCCTGGTAGAAGTTCATGCTACTTAACAAATTTGACACTTTATATTTATTCAAAATACCACTATGATAATAGACACCAATCCATTCCAATATGTATTAACTTAATGAGTAATAGAAAAAAAGTACAAAAGTGGATTGCGATATTGCAAGAGTCATTTGGATTTTGTATCTACTAAATTGAATAAGTTTTTTTTTTCGTGGAGCTAACATAGTAGTTACACAAATATGGTGAGGATTGGATCGAAATCAACATGTTTCTAGATGAAAACCTATTCCTAATTTCCTTAAATAACCCTTGGTTTGGACACATCCTAGTATATCTCCAGAATCAAATATTTCTCTCAAACTTCTCTCGTGATGAGAGGCATCATGTTCACCAGCATGAAAATAACTACCATATCACCAATGACACTTTGTATCATCAAGGTGTGGATCAAGTTTTGCATCATTGCTTGACCCACAAAGAAGTTAAAAGGATTCTTAATGATTATCATAATGGACCTTATGGAGGTCATCTCTTTGTGTTTGAAACAACCCAAAATATTTTTCTTGAAGGATATTTTTGGCCATCAATATACAATGATTGTGTTGAATATATGAAGAAATGACATATGTGTCAGGTTTTCAAATAGAAAATGCACAAACACCTATCTCTTCCTTATTTTATTATCACCATTGGTGACTTCACCAAGAAGGGGGTTTAATTTATGATGTGTCACCCAACTTTGACATGAGGCCATAAATACATTATAATGACTACATACTAATTGAACAAGAGGGCTGAGGCTATGATGAAATTTTTGAATGATGGTGAGACAACATCACTGTTCATTTTCAACTAGGTCATTTCCAGATTCAGTGTACCTAGGGATGTCATCACTAACCATGTTGGTCACTTAAAAAAAAAATATTTCAAAGTTAGTATCCAAGTTAGTGTTCCATTCGAAACACTCATCATCCTACTACATGTAGGCCAATTTTTAGGTACAGATAGTCAATAAGTCCTTCAAAACCATTCTATGGGGCACAATCAATATGAGTAAATACAATTGGCATTTAATGATTTTTCTAACTCTTTGTACATAGAAAACATCAGTTACACATGTTTTACACCTTTGAACTCATTCATGGCATATAATCCATTCTTCCAATTTTACACAAATCCCTGGACCCAAAATACACATGTTTTACATGAATCCCTAGACCTAATAATATATTCATGCCATATTTTCATCTACTACTATACTACCTATATGTGAAACAATACCTACTACCTATACTCATCATACACATTAATTTATTGTATTTTTTCTGCCCAAGTTGGTTAGAGGTCCTAGTTTAGGATGGAGGCTATTCTATGTGTTTCTATCTCAAATTCAATGGGGAACATTTCCCTTTTTCTATATACCAATTCATAAGGTGTGAACCCTATGGTGGTTTTATAAATTGTATTATATGCCCATATATATTCAACTAATTTGTTTTCCCTATCTTTCCTATGCAATCTAACTATTTTGGTGAGAATTTTTTCCAACTCCCTATTCGTCACTACTTTTTGTCCATTTACTTGAGGGTGGTATGTTGCAAATTTTATGCAATGTATTTTTTTCAACTGCATAAGATTTTTAATCAGACTAGAGATGATCTGGGGTCCTTAATATATCAATAGTTATCTTGGGACCGTAATCCTAGAAAACATATGTTCATGTAGGAAGTGTGCTACTTTTTCTTCACTTGCATTCTTCATGACCTTTACCTCTACCTACTAGATAAAATATTCAATGCAAACTACAATGTTATTCTTTTGGTTTGAAGGAGGGTTAATGGGACCTATAAAGTATAGGCCCCATTTATCAAAGGATTCAAGTGAGACATATGGTTGTAATGACATATAATCCCTTTTTTTTGGTTGTAATGGGGTTGTAATGGAAATGAATCCACCACATCCAATAATAAGTTCATGATATTTTGCAGAGAGCCAATTCCAACTACATGCAACGCCATGATCAACAATGGGTACCATAAATGATTTAGGTGGGAGATAAGGTATGGTTTCAATTGTAGAAAGAGTGCCTCACTAGACCTGATCAGAAGCTACACCAACATCGATACGAGCCTTACACCATCACCAAGGTTGTGGGTGAGAATTATTTTGAATTAAGTATTCCTCCTTTCCTTAAATTGCACCTGGTATTTAATGTGGAATTGTTTTGACCATATTTTCCACCTCTCTTGGATACTTTGAACGTGACCAAGCACTTGGAACCTAAAGAAATAGATCCTAATTTAATTGAACATGTGAACGTTTATCCTATCGTGGACACCAATATGAAGGGAACCCACCAACAAAACAACCAACTCTATCCGATCATTAAACAAAGCAAGTTTCTTCATCAGGGCAAGTGGCTCACCAGGAGTTAGATTCAACAGAAATTTCCCCATTTGATGGAGGAAGTTGATGCAACTGATAAAATTTATTCCTAAGGGGAGGAATTATCTAGGTGGAGATTGGTTTTCACCAACCTATTCCATTGGCTCAAATTACAATTTCTGTCTTGGGATTGTTTCTACATTTTTTTTGGTCCCAAACTTTTGGGGTCATTTTGAGTCCCTAAATGAAATTATTTTTTAACTTGGTAGTGCTCAATAGAATATTGTTTGGATTATTGGTTCATTCATAATGTGTACTCCTTTCCTATACCTTTTGTACATGGTATCAAGTGCCCCAAACGAAGAGCGTATGAAAAAATTGTGCCCTCGAAAAGTTGATGTATTGACTACCCCCATCGAGGCCCACAAACCCTTTTGTGTTTCATATTCCTGGGTTTAGGGATTTGGATGTTTATGGTTTTCTCATTTATTATTTATGTTAAAAATTCCTTTGGATGATCCATATGGATATCGGTGGCCACCCACCTTCTCCAACTGGCCCAAAACATGTTTTTGGCAATTCTGGTAATTTACTATTTTTAGCAGTTTTTAACTTCCAGTGCCATTTTGAGGCCCTAAACGATGTTTTTTGAGAACATGGGGAGCAACATGGATCATAGATCGATGTTTCTCACCCAAAAGTTTTATTTCTCGGATATATTTTTCCAATGAGCTATCAAGCTCCCCAAACGGAGATCGTATGCAAAAGTTATGCCCCTGGGAATTTGACGTATCAACTACCCCCATCGGGGCCCACAAACCTTTTGGATTTTCATCTTCCAGGGTTAGGGTTTTGGATTTTACTTATGTTCAAAATGCCCTTAGAGCCTCATTGTAATAATCATCTTCTGGTGAATTCGAGTAGCCATCACATCTCTTCTCAGAGATAAGCTACCACCATTCTAGCGAGTCTTTCACTCTATATTTTACAGTCTCTGTACATTTATTTCATTAATAGAAATCGTGTATTACTGTATATATGTGACTCTTGTTATTTCCACTATATCTCTATTATATTTTTTTCTCTCTTGCAATATCTCTAAATATTTATGTGTTATATATCCTCTCTCATTTCGTGACGAAAATAATCCGGATCAGTGGTATCAGAGCAGGCTTCTCTTGATCGTTTTTAGTGCATGTCCCCGACGAAGTCTGAGTATAGAAAGTTGGGTCTTGAGCTTGTCTCTTTTGAGGACAATCTCTCTCGCACAGCCAAGAAACCCTCAATGGCGGAAGAAAAGAAAAATGACAGAGCAAATGATCCTATCAGTTTGTTGCTTGAGCAAGCTCTGACGCGACAGAGGGACGAAATGATGGAGAATTTTTCCCACATCCTTCAATGCCTACTGATAGCATCAGGTGCATATTCATCAAGAGGCCACTTTGGAGGCACCTCGCCTTTCAAGGTACAAGTTAATTTGAAGGTCAAATAGATGCAGATGCCCTAGATAAATCGTTAAATATACTAGAAGGTTATTTCTCTGTTCATAATTTTTTTGACAAGGAAAATATCACCTTCGCACTCCTTAAGGCTCTCCCCCATGTAAAACATTGGTGGGAAAATTACTGGGAGCAGATTTCCATAGAGGATTCTAGAATATATGGGGCCGATCCCACTTGGCATTTTTTTGTGGATGCGGTAAAGGAACAATACTACCCTGTTGGCAACTATGAGGACCAATACATGAGTTGGACCACACTGCGGCAAGAGAGGGGCCAAGAAGTTCCAGAGTTCACCAATACCTTCCATACCTTGCACACCAAGCTGGGTATCAAAGACTCTGAATGAAATTTGGTTCTAAAATATTTTGGGGCTCTACACAGATACATCCAAATTGAAATGGAGTTTTTGGACATCTCATCACTCGGTACTGCCTATCGATATGCTGTTAAAATCGAGTAGAAATTTAAGCATTTAAACAAATGGGAGTTCAGGTCTGCAAATCCACAACAACCAAAGTATGACAAAGACAAGACTAACAAATAGTCTCCCGAAAACCAGTCCAAGCCACAGGAAAATAAGGGTCATGAGAAGACAAAGAAGGACACCGAAAAATGGTGCGATTTCCACAAAAGCCTCTGGCACAACACTGATGAATGTCACTCAAAACATTCATTGGTGGCTGAGATCAAATATAAGGAGTCGAACCCTGATTCAGAATCTGATTCTGAAAATACTAGTAAAAGACAAATCATTGACGCAGACCCCACTGCTATTGTCATGACCGCAACAATTCAACCAGAAGAACCAACAGATCCAGAAGAGGGGGAGCGCCTTTTTCATTCACAGATGTGGGTGAAGGGGACCCCGCTGCATTTTATTGTTGATAGTGGAATCCAGAATAACTCATCTCAGCAGAGGTAGTCAAACAATTGGCATTATCGACAACACCACACTCGCAGCCATGTAGCATTGGGTGGCTTCGACAAGGACACGATCTTCGTGTCAGCCAATAGTGTCGATTTTCATATGGCATCCAACCCTTCAAGGATGGGGTATTATGTGATGTTTCCCCACTGGATGTCTATGATGTTCTCTTAGGCTAGCCATATATGTGGAAACTCCATGCTATCTATGAGTCTCGACCCTGTAGTGTCATTACTACTCTGGGGGTTCATCTCTACAGGATACCAGAGGTAGTTCCAACTACTGCCCCACCTAAATAGTGTTGCAAGGTAGTATATCGTACTAAAAAATTCATCTTCTCCATAATTTGTTCAATGGGTGAACAGAAGGATACTGCAACCACCACATCTTTGGCCCAAGCACCTTCTATCCAACAGAAGCAGGTCGACAAGGTTGTAGCAAAGCACGCAGATTCCTTCTGCACACAGTCATCTAAAATAGCCAGACTGGTTAAAAAGGTCCAAACCTTCTAGCCAAAGGTTCGTGATAGCCTTCAACAAGCTAATCAACGCCACATCTCCAGCAAGGCAAGTAGATCACCAAGATTCAGATTCAACAATCGCTTTCCCCTCTCCCCCAGGAACTCAACGCAATGGAGACCATTTCTTCCTAAGGAGGTAGGATTGATCTAGGTGGATATCGATGGACACCCACCTTCTCCAACTGGCACAAAACATGTTTTTGGCAATTCTGGTAATTTACTATTTTTAGCAGTTTTTAACTTCTGGGGCCATTTTGAGGCCCGAAATGATGTTTTTTGAGAAACCGGGGAGCAACATGGATCGTAGATTGACATTTATCACCCAAAATTTGTATTTCTCGGATAGATATTTCCAACGAGCTATCAAGTGCCCCAAACAGAGATCGTATGCAAAAGTTACGCCCCTGGGAAGTTGACGTATCAACTACCCCCATCAGGGCCCACAAACCTTTTGGCTTTTCATCTTTCAGGGTTAGGGTTTTGGATTTTACTTATGTTAAAAAGGCCCTTAGAGCCTCATTGTAATAATCATCTTCTTGTGAATGCGAGTAGCCGTCACATCTCTTCTCAGAGATAAGCTACCTTCATTCTAGCGAGTCTTTCACTCTATATTTTACAGTCTCTGTACATTTATTTCATTAATAGAAATCGTGTATTACTGTATATCTATGACTCTTGTTATTTCTTCTATATCTCTTTTATATTGTTGTCTCTCTTGAAATATCTCTAAATATTTCTGTGTTATATATCCGCTCTCATTTTGTGCCGAAAATAATACGGATCATTGGAGCCTCATTCTAATCAAATTCTTACGAATGAACATAGTCGACATATCTCTCTTCAGAGATAATCTACCACCATTTTAGCTATCTTGTGTTCTTGAAATTTTACAATCTTTTGTATTCCATATAGTCATTAATAGAATATGAGTTTTCATCTATGTCTTCATTTAAATATATTTCTTTATTTCCATGTTATGTATATGTTATATTTCTTCCTTCATTTTGTTCTCAAAATAATCTGGATCAGTGAGAGAAATCCTTGTACATGTGATATTCTTTGCATCCTTGACATTTGATTGGTGGTCTTCCCATTTTTTCCAAGGATTATTCCCTCTTGTATGCATTCTTAGTAGGATGATATTGTTTATTTTTATTAGTATTGTTTATGTTGAAGAGAGGTTTGAATCCCTTCCTTCTCCAATCATATTTATTTTTCTTCTTATCCTTGCAATACTTTTGAGAGGATTCTCTACTTTTCCCTTGCTCATATAGGTACTTAGTGTTTCTAATGGTCTCTCTCAAATTTATAGGCTCATCATATTGAATATTTTATTTATAAAAATATGGAAATTCACTCAAAAACCTCTTTATCTTCATCTTTCCATCTCTCATAAGCCCCACATACATGAACAATCCCAAGAACTTATTTTCATATTCTCCCATGGTCATGCACCCTAACCTGAGTTCAAATAAATATTGCATATTCTTGTCACAGTAGTGCTCTAAAATATACTCCTTCTGAAAATATCTCTTCAACTTCTTCCAAGTGATTCTACTCTCATTAATGTGCTCAACTTTCTTCAATTGATCCCGCCACATAGTATCTTTTCCATGCAAATGGTATACGTCAATTTTGGATTCTAGATTAGATGAGTAATTGTGAAACTAAAAATACTTATGCATTCGAAGAAACTAGGATTCAACATCATATTCCCTTTTTGTTTCACCATCAAATCATGGTGGTTTAATATTGCTAACCTCTCCTTGCAAATTGTCCAACTTATGTCCTCTTCTTTTATTTATAACAAGAGACAAATCTGGATTGGTCCTTGAATCTTCAGATGCACAAAACTTCCTAGATAAGTAAGGAGGTGAGTGATGTCTATGAGTCATACTAGTACTTCTTGAATGATTGGGTATTTTGTAGTTATTAATTCTTTCATGATGTCTTCTAATTCAGAGTGAACTAGCTGAAATACACACACAATTACAACACACACCCTACTACAAAATACACAGTGGAAAAAAAAACTAGATATATTGTTGCTAAATAATAAGGAAATTCAAATGGGAACTTAAGAAACATAAACCATGAAATCAACACCACTCTATTATTGATTCGAATTAAATAACATGATTTACATTACATCGAGCTTGTGTTAAAAGAAAACCATGAATTTATGCTTGCGTGGCTAGAAACCACTACGAAATCGTCCAGAGGGTAATGGTCTACGTGTATGGGCTGAGATTATGTTTCTCCCTTCCTTCATGCTCACTCAACCTAGAATATTTCTCTCTAGTCCACCTTCTACGATTTCCTTACTTCTTGGTTC
The DNA here is from genome assembly GCA_000966675.3 of Picea glauca. Lineage (NCBI taxonomy): Eukaryota > Viridiplantae > Streptophyta > Pinopsida > Pinales > Pinaceae > Picea > Picea glauca. Next base: position 193,889 of record JZKD02S1820288.1, read on the forward strand.
ACCAAACTCTTCAAAATCACGCTTCATTTCTTTTTAAAACTGCTCCTTGGATTTGAAACAATTTTCCTTCCCTCCAATAATGAGTTGTTACCCAAACTATCTCTCTATCTTTCGGACCGCTTCAACTTCATTTTGGCCTCAGGTCACGCTTTGTCCTTTATTCGTGATTTATTTTACCTAATGGTATATGCAACTCATCATGAATTCATACCAACGTGGTAAAATCAAATGTGTGCAGCCACAATGTTGCAAATGAAGAAATGTTGTGACACTTGTAAAATTTCACTATATGCGGGAGTTTCAGTATGTGTTTCACCATGATATCAAGAGTAGCTACAAGAGTAATCAGTAGTTTGAATTTTAAAAAAAATGACTAAATAAAATGGACCACTAACACATTCCTTATTCGACTTATTTCATATTTGTAGAATTTAAATATTTTTGGGTGATGCGGATTATCGGAGCCCAAGGATGCTCCTGCATCAAACACCCATGGTAAGAAAAAATGAGGTCCATCTCATGTGAATATCACTGTTGAGGTGAATATTTATGCACACATGCTAACTGATATTCACTCACCCATGATGCATCGTCTTCCTCTTGATTCTTCCACTTCATTAAATATTCGATATACTCCTTCCGACGAGTATTCTTACCAACTGATCCGTCAGAATTTTTCGAATGACTTATGGTTGAGTTTTTATTTGCATGAATTAATTGACCATTGGGAAACTTAACGAAAGAACGAGAAAGAAAATGAATTATACAACCATTAACATATTTGCAGATCTGAAAAACAATGAGAAATAGCAAACCGTAATACACAAGTTGATAACGGAGTTCGGCACAACTTTGCCTACGTCTCTGGGCCTTTTCTCTGTGGGGGAGGCTTCTTTATTTCTTTTCGAAAGATCAATGGTACATCATTAAAATGCCGAATGTCTTCCAGAGTGATCTGGTCATGTTTGCCCCGATCTCTAGAATCTTGCACAAAATACGGCATGCGAAACGAATGTCCGGAGCTCTCACAAATCGTCTGACAACATCTCCTCCTCAACGGTCTCCCTGCCTCAAACTGGCTTTGACTTGGCTTTGTCTCAACATCTATGCTCTGATTGCTCTCCAAAATCTGTCCCCATGGCCTCAAAATGTCCTTGGTTAAATAGTTGGGAAGTTGGTTATCCATATCCAACTTCCTCCACGAATTTAGGCTCCAAAATGCCTAATAACTCCCAATTATGCCTTAATTACATTAAAAATGTCTTAAATATTAATTAAAACCAAAAGTGGTTAGAAAAACCCACTTTTAAACTATAATGTAGTTATAAAATGGGCTTTAGCCCCCAACCATGGCGCGCGCCCTTCTGGAATGGTCACATGAGTTTACATGTGGCCACGCGCTAGCCCTTGGGCTATGCGTGGGCCACCCCAAAGGCGCTAGCACCGATCACATGTGGCATAGTCATATAACCCACGGCTAAAACATATACATTATAACCGTTTTTTTTAAATCATATGCGCCAACCATCGTAACCGCGCCCCCAACCGTCCGCGCCCCGGGTTCCATGGTGGAGTCACATGGCAAAGCACCGAGGGCTAGGGCTAGGCCCCGACCCTTCCCCCCCGCGGCTCAACACATAGTTCAAACTTAAATATATTTAAACCCGGTTACTAATCAAGCAACAAACTGTGGTATAGCGGTCGGGCTTAGTGGTTAAGTCGTAGCCGGTGAATAGGTCGATGGTTCGAATCCGTCCGAGCCATATCAAAATTTTATATAACCAATAAACCAATCGTGGGGTGCCATGTGGAAACCCATGATTGGGCCACGTGGCACCCTTTCATTGCCCAACAAAATTGCCACGTGTCGACATCTGATTCGACCATGTCAACCAACCAAACGTTACCACATCAACTCTTCGTACCTTGCCACATCAGTGCCACGTCGGAAGCCGTACGGTCCAGTCATCATGCCACATCATCCGCTGACATCATCCGTGCCACGTGTCACCCTTCCAGTGGTGACATGTGTCACTTTAGGATTGGTCCAACTGCGCGCCAAAAATTCCAAATCAGCCTGACACGTGTCACTACCGAAGGTTGCCACGTGTCCTATACGGACCTGCCACATGTCATCGTATGGACCTGCCATGTGTCCTGTATGGACTAACACGTGTCCTATACGGACTATACGGACAGGTACAATCAACATCCAAAATTTTGCCTGTTTGGCTTGGCGAACAGAATGTGATATCTTCTTCATACGGACTCTGTTTGACAAAGTAAATATACCACCGGAATCAGGAAGACGAGCCGGACGCAATGGTGTTGGTTTCGTCGGATTCCGAGCACTTTCATTTTTGAGCATTTTTCATGCCCTGTCAGGCTTCTAAATCCTATTTCGGATCACACCTCCCCCCAATAAGACCTTTTGGTCCCCAAAAGGTTACTAATTAGTCAACAAGCTCGGGATAGGCCACCTGGCTTGCTCTCTATCTCTGAACTCTGTCCTGTGCACCTGTTTCATTAAGATCAACTGTAACACAATCATGACAACTGACAGTATATTGTTAGCCATTGCAATCCTGTTACATCTTACTAAAGCTACTATCATCCATGTAGAAAACATTGCTAATGACAGCATCAAAAAGACGACTGCAAATGAACTGATATACTTTAGATATCTGCACGACATGAGCTTATCTTGAAGCAACCTATGATTGATTTTCCATTCAACAACCATATCTTGTTCTTTCTTAAGATCAATTACTTCATTTGAAACAACTACATTCGTTAACTGTTCCCCTGTTTGAAGTGTTTTATTTTCTTTAACACGATGAGCATGAAACACATAATCATGACCTACTTTAGTGAACTGATATTGATTCTTTGTTTTGTAGAAGATTGCATTATGATCAAACAAGTATGGACTACCTAAGATCATTCCACATTCTCTTAACGACACAACATCACAAGTTGCTTTGTCCACATACTTAGATGAAATTGCAAATTTGATTGTGCATTGTTTTGTTATGTGCATTTGATGATGATTGCTCATCCATTTAAGTGTGTAAGGCTTCTGATGAGTTTGTGTTTTTAATCCCAATTTCTTAACTAATTCTTCTGAGATTAGTTTAGATTGAGATCCATTGTCAATTAATGTATCTACCTTAGTGTGTCGCATGAATACTCTTATATGAAACAACTTTCTTCTACAATCAATATCTTCACCATTTTTACCTGTCATACCAACCAATGAGATCTTTTCATCACCTGAATCTGATCCCAATTCTATGGGTTTT
>JZKD02S1820288.1:215257-232721 GCA_000966675.3 Picea glauca
TCATAAAATTCTTGGGGTAAATAATGAGGGTAAGAATTAAATTAAAACTAATGATTTAAAATTTTGCAAAGAAGAAATTATTTCCTAACTTGTGAAAGAACAAAAGATAATTGAATAAATAATAAATGAAAAGATTAATTAGCGCATTTACCTTTTTGGTTTAAAAAAAAAAAAAAAAGGGGATAATAAAAATAGGGAAATAAGCCTTTTAACAAATTAAAGAAAATAATTTTGGAGAAACGTGGGGGATGAGTGACACTTGTAAGTCAGAGAAGTTTTAGAGGGTTTTCATTAAAACTTAAATGAAATGTGATTTAGGGCAAGTGGGGGTCTCAAAACTCTATAAAAGAAAGGTAGTTGAGGAAGATAGGGGATTGGTTATTAGGGTAACGTTACGCTGCTGGATTTGGACTTGACTATTTTCTTATGAGGAGTTGGCATTTTCCAGGTCGGTTAGGAGTGGTAGCTCAGCATTGCGAGGCAATATGGGAAGCTAGATCTACCATATGGATTGTGTGAGGCCCCTTTGCAGCTCGGGGGGGCTAAGGGGGAAGCAGAGTACCCCTAGAGATTGGCTGGGAGGTACCGGTGTAGTCTCGGTGCTCGGCAAGAGGGAGCGGCACGGAGCACGCAGACAACACTCAGAGCTAGCGATAAGGCAACATGTATGCTTTCTCATTGTAGGGTAAAATGAATTAAATTTTGTGCTTGGATCTGAAACTGATCGTAAATGGTCATGATGAACAGAAGTAAAAAGGTTTTTTTTTTCTGCGTTATATTATGCTGGATGATCAATAATAGCCTGCGGACTTGCAACTAATGTAAACTTGTTTACTGAATTTCATCCAATAAGAATGGGATATAGTAAAATTATGCTGCAAAAATTACCCATTTCATCTTGTTTCTTATATCTAATTCACGTCTAAATAATTCCTGTGATAATGAAATCCCGAATTTCAGTAGACCACCGAGGGGTTGGGGAGATCAACTCTGCCCCCTTCATTCACAAAATTTTTGACCTGGCTACGTTGGAACTATGTAAGGGTTGGGTCGATGTTTTCCTTCTCTGTGCTTGGCCTATTTACTAACTGTAATAACAACATAGTCTGTGATTGGCAATGTGATTGTTGTAACCCATTTATCCCTGCTAACTGTGTGATGCTCTCATGGTTTTACTTCAGTAAATCCTCTCTTGGGTGTTGGCATCTTGCCTCGGGGCCTTCTGCCTACATGTTAGGTGAACCCGAAGGCCTTGAACTGTGGGATATGCCTTAGTTGAACGGGATACCCCTTCCCACTCCCTCTTGGAACCCCAAGTCTCCTCACTCGGCGTTATGGGATGGTGGTATTGAAACCAACAGGAGGCATGTTCGACTGCCTCACCTTACCTTAGTTTTAGGTTCCACCATTGCCAAAACCCGACTCTCACACTCACTAGTAGATGGCGGCAGGTGTACGATATCCTGTTCATCTTTTCGAGAAGCTGGATCACGTCTCCCCTTTCCTGTAGCCGCCTTAATGAACGTGTGTAGATATCGATCCCTTCCTTCCTTCTATGTGTTAAAACTCTTTTAATTATGGTGATGTTATCTTATACCTTACGAAAACCCTTGGAACTGTTGGGCATAGATGGAAGTTTTACTTAGTATTAAAAAGTGGGAAAAGTAAGCGACATCCCATTCTAACCCTGTGCACACAACGATCCAAAACAGGTGTGAAAGAGAACCTGACTAAGGAGAATGGGTTGGACCCAACAACGCGTAACCTTGTTAAACAGGAGACCACCGAATTGATACTACCAACCTGTCACCACTCCTCAGCAACCAAATGCGATCCAATAGACTTTAATTTTTGTAATGATTACACCCGTTGAGTTGTAGCAGTGCGCAGTGGCCGCCCTTCTGGTATGGGAATGGAACCCCTGTTTTTCTCTCATTTCAGTCTTGACGGTTGGCTACCGTTCCCGTCCATTTAATGGCAGCAAAACCCCTCCTGAGGAATCTGGCAGCACCTTCAAGGTTCACCTGTCACACTCTAGACGGAAATTGATGATTTTCCCAGCGTGGGCAGACTCACCCTTTCCGTTGGGGATGAATGTTTAATTTGGTCGAATTGCGAGCTTCAACACCAACATGTTGCAGCATTCTAGGAACAACTAGCTCGTTGACACCCCACCTTTTCGTAGCGTTAATTGGAGGGCCTTACGGCCTGCACCATGTCGCGATTTTTATACACGCAATGGTCCTTACGCTGATCTAAGATATCCGCCACTGGTTGGACTGGTGTTGGGCCGCAGGTTGAACAAAACTTTTTAAAAAAATAAATTTATTTTATTAATATTTTTGTTGATCGATAAATTCCTAAGGGGTTGTGGGCCAGTGGATGATTGTAACGCCCTTGGTTTACCGCAGTTTGAAAGTGTTGATTTTTCCTTGTAAACTGATTGACCCATGTCTCCACCGCTCCTTGACCCTTTTAACCAGTCTGACTTCCCTTCAACTATTTTTACAACTCGTTGCATGTGACAGACAGATTTGAACGTTTAGTTCCCTACAGGTCCACTTGGGTTCGTATAGCAGACGCATCTCCTTTAAATTTGAAAATTATCCATTTTGTGTTGAGTTTGTTTCTTTTGTACATCTTGGTTCGTTCAAAAGGATGAAGAAATTTTTGACTTAAATTAAGTATTAATTAATGCTATCGCTCTAATATCGATCGTGTTGCTTAAATAATTTGGGGCTGGTTGCAATGTATCTTGGATATGGATCTTATACAATGAGTAATGTTTTTGCAATTAGATATTGTTCTAATATAGGTTTAAGAATGCTTTATTATGGAAGGTGTATTGATATAATGCTAATGTTCTAATCTCATTTGATACGACTATCATTTCCAATATAATACATGTTACATTGGAGATTCTGAATGAAGTCAAGCTTTATAGATTATTTGTTTTCATTAAGCTACAAGTATGTTATGCATGCTATGGTACTATTTTTTAGGTATTGATGTTCTCATTAACCTAGAAGACGTTATGATGCTAATTATCATATGGATGTAGTATGACTGACATGGCTTGCTTGATCATTAAATGAGTTATGATAATTGGCTAATGGACCAGGTGTGTGCCTCGAAATTGATGTTGGGTGTAGCTTTCATGGTATAAGTAACATACAAGATGTATTGAGACGAGTATTTTAATTGCGGAGTTGTTTTAATGGTAGCGCAATGTTGTTATATTTTGATGGTAATGTGGTTGAGATAGTGTTAAATTGTTAACATATAATATAATGTCATTAAACTAAGTACAATTAGTTGCTGTAAGTTAGTTTTTGGGGAACATCGATTAATGGAATTAAATGGAGTAGCTGGTCTGAATTTTAAAGGCCCATTTTAGTTATCGTGATGCGTGGTTAATTAAGTTAAATGTACTCGTCGCTTAATGAAATTAAATGGAGCATTTGGTAGTAATCAATCACTGACTAGCGCATCGTAGAGGACGTGGTTGAATCCTTAACTACTTCTGTACTTGGATATATATACCTTTTATTTCTTAGTCTTCTTGGGTTGGGCGGGATGTAGACACCTCCACGTAGCCTTAGTATATAAGTCTCTGTGTGTGATCAATTTCTATGTAAAGAATCCAGTGTCGTATCAAGAGTCTTGGGCCCTTTAAGGGCAGGGTTTCCACTCTTGCGACACACCTGACGGAGATTACTAGTTTATGCCTAAGCAATCGGCCAGGAGCCTATTTGACCTTCTTTCTCTCTGGAGCAGAGAACTAAGATTAAACGCCCTACTTTCTTGTGAAGAAATAGTAAAATCTACTACTATGGATTCTTCCATCTATGTTTGTATGGTACATAACCTGGTATGTTGTTTAATTCTTGCAGTTACTGGTTGTGCGCCTTATGTCTATGGTCGTTTATTGCTTGCAGTTACTTGTTGTGCGCCTTAAGTCTTCTTGTTGTGATCATCGTGGTTGTGTCTTCTTGGTTGTCGGGTGGAGACGTAGAGTCAAGTGTGTCTATTCCTTTTTACACGTGCACACACACCTTAAACCCACACACAAAAATTGCACCTGTTAAAGAGTTGTTGTCGTAACGAGGAGGATGTTACATATGGTATCAGAGTCGGTTCGACCCGCGACTTGGGATTTGCTACGGCTTCCATGACATGTTTTGATTGAGTATACTATTGCTCATCGAGTTGATTGTGTGCGTGCAGGTAATCATGGTTAGAGGACGCCGCAGAGGCAGACGACAGGGTGCTAGGGGAGGAGGAGTGATGCATCCAGTAGCATCCATGCCTCAGGGGTCTAACCCCCAGGGAGGCGAGCAGGTTCTCGGACAGGAGAAGATAGTAGTTGGAGACATGGTCGAGATGATGAGGTCCTTTCAACGCATGTCTGAGGCACTGGTCAACCGATTCGACAGAGATGAGGCCAGGGCACCGACACCCTCTGAGGTTCTACCGCGCACACCGACAGTTACAGGTAGCACTCACCGTGAAGTCGAGAAGGTAAAATTTCCCAAGTTCTTTGGTGCCCCGGATGGCACCACCGCCGAGGCATGGTTGGAGAATATGGCGATTTTCTTCGCACTTCGCGATTATACCTCCAACATGAAGGTCCGCATGGCAGTATTTCAACTGAAGGGGAGTGATCTTCTATGGTGGAAGATGCTCCTACTGCAACTGAACATGGTCGTTGAAGACGTCTCATGGGAACTATTCAAGGAATGGTTTTGAGAGAGGTACCTTTCAGAGGAATTCATTGAGTGTCAGCTCAATGATTTCAACGCTTTACGACAGGGAGGTCGTACGGTGCCTGAGTACAATGCACATTTTATGGATCTTCTTTGGTATGCTCCCCACCTTAACACTAAGAAGCTCAAGGTCAACAGGTTCATGTTTGGCCTTAACGACAGCCTGTGTGCAAAGGTTAGGATCTTGATACCTCAAACATTGCACGATGTCATCCAAAAGGCCCTCATAGCAGAGGAGAACCTTATCAGTGGGGGTCAAACGAGGACTCCAGCGAGACTAGCAGGGCAGGGTTCATCTAATACGCCGCATCATTAGACACCAACGAGACATACGCTGAGATATCATGGTTTCCAGAGGGGATCCACTTTTTCTACACCCTGATGACCGCCACCTCAAAAGTGGACACCTTATCGAGGACCACAACACCAACAGTAACGTCGCCCATAGCAGCAACAGTTTAGGCCTGTTCAGTAGAACAGACTAGGGTTTCAGGTCGATGGGCATTCATCTTCTACTTTGGGTACCAGGACTACTTGGCCGAAGAAGGGGTGTTGGACATGTGGGGAGCCACACTACTAGCGCGACTATCCTATGGAGAGGACCAGGGCATCCGGATCAGTCGGACCCACTACAGTGGGAGATATGGGAAAGGCCCATCAGATTCATGCAGCGGTGAATAACCACCAGGCAGAGCACCAGTCGACTGTGCTCGAGACGACAGGTACTATCGCTGACCAGACCCTTAGTATTTTGATAGACCCAGGTGTGCTGAGAGTTTCATTTTTGGTGCAGTGCTAAAAAGGATTAAGGTAAAGGCAGTCAAACAGGCTGAGTTTAGGTTCGTGGAGATGGCTTCGGGAGCCAAACAGAGGGTTGGAGGAAAGGTTACGGGCTGTGACCTTAACCTAGGAGAGTTTGTCACGAGGGTCAACTTGTACGTCACGATCTTAGGATCTTATGATGTCGTGATCGGTATGGATTGGTTGGAATCGCATGAGGCGATACTCAACTGTAAGAAGAAACGGTTGAGCTTGGTTGGTGATGAAGGATGGATACGTGTGATTGTAGGACGGAACCAGGGAGTTTTCCTACGGTTCGTATCTTCCTTACAGTTACGGAAGAGTATGCGCAAGGGGTGAAAACTTTATGCAATCCTCGCGCCAAACGAGAAGGGAGTAGTGGAAGGTCTAGAACATCTTCCGGTGGTGAAGGAGTTTGCGGACCTATTTCCAGAGGAGTTGCCTGGGATGCCATCAGAAAGGGAACTGGATTTTACGATAGACCTAAAACCGGGGATTGAACCGATAGCAAGAATGCCTTATCGGATGTTGACCCCAGAGTTGCAAGAGATGAAAATGAAACTGAAGGAGTTGTTAGACCTGGGACTGATATGCCCTAGTGTGTCACCGTGGGGTGCACCAGTTATTTTCATACGAAAGAAGGACGGATCGTGGAGGATTTTCATTGACTACCATCAACTGAACAAGGCCACAATCAAGAATCAGTATCCCTTACCAAGAATTGATGATCTGTTCGATCAAATGAAGGGTGTGATGGTGTTCTCCAAGATCAATTTGCGATCAGGGTGTCACCAGTTACATATCAAGGAGGATGACATCCCTAAGACCGCCTTTAAGACAAGATTTGGACATTACGAGTTTACTGTTTTACCATTTGGACTAAAAAATGCCCCAGGGTATTCATGAGTTTGATGAATCGGGTGTTCCGTGAGTACTTGGACAAGTTCCTCCAAGTATTCATTGATGATATCTTGATCTACTCTCAGACGACAGAGGAGCATGACGAGCACTTTTGCTTGGTACTACAGTGTCTACGAGAGCACAAATTGCATGGGAAGTTGTCCAAATGCTCTTTTTACCAATCGAGGATTCACTATTTAGGGCATGTCATCTCCGGCGAAGGTATCGTCGTGGATCCAGCCAAGGTTGAGGCTATTATGGAATGGCCTGCGCTGACGAATGTCACAAAAGTGCGTCATTTTATGGGTTTAGGAGGACACTATCGACGGTTTTTCGAGGGATTTTCGAAGATAGAAAATCCGATCACGGAATTGCAGAAGAAAAACAAGAAGTTTGTCTGGACGGAGAAATTCGCGGAAGCATTTCGGAGGCTTAAAGAGTTGTTGACAACAGTGCCGATACTAAAGGTCCGTGACATGGATGCAGACTTCTTGGTATGCACTGACGCATCCAAGGAAGTTTTAGGTAGAGTCTTGATGCAAGACAGACGAGTGATTTCTTACATTTCGAGGAAGCTAAGAAGGCATGAGGAGAACTACGCAATGCATGATTTGGAGTTATTAGCCATCGTATATGCCTTGAAGGTTTGGAGACACTACCATTTTGAACGAAAATTTGAATTAAAGACTGATCATTGTGGGCTGCAACACATTTTCACGCAAAGTGACCTGAACACGCGACAACGACGTTGCTCAGAATTTCTTAGCGAGTACGAATTCGAGATTACTTACATAAAGGGAACAATGAACCAAGTGGCTGACGCTTAAATTTGGAGACCACGCATCTTTTCGGTGTTGCCTCTTCAGACGAATCTACCTGAGAAGATTCTCACCTTACAACGTGATGATGAATGGTACAAAGAAGTCGAGGATTTTATCAGACAAAACACAATGATGGTACCACGATATGAGGGATTTTCTTTTGATAGCAATGGGTTATTGAGTTTTAGGGGTCAGATTTACATACCGCCAAACACCGAGTTGAGAATGTTGATCCTGAGCGAGGCTCATAGAGCATTTTACATGGCTCACCCAGGAGTCACGAAGATGAGGGCAGACCTTAAACCCTTATTCTTCTAGAAGGGAATGAAGGCTGACATAGTCAACTTTGTGGCTAGATGTCTAGAGTGTCAGCAAGTAAACGCTGAACATAGACACCCAACATGATTACTTCAACCACATTCCATTCATGAATCGAAATGGGAAGTCATTTTGATGGATTTTATTGTTGGATTTCCACTGACGGAAAGGAGACACGACTCGATTTTTGTAGTAGTAGAAACTCTGACGAAGAGTACTCACTTTATTCATGTGTGTACTATGTATCAGGCACCTTACATAGCGAGAGTTTTCATCAGTGAGATTGTGAGGCTGCATGGCGTGCCTAAGAAGATTATATCCGATCGAGGATCGGTATTTACTGGACGATTTTGGACACGTTTCCAAGAGGCCTTGGGAACTCAACTAAATTTTAGTACTGCATATCACCCAGAGACTGACGGTCAGACCAAACGAACGAACCAAACCTTGGAATACATGTTGCGCATGTACATGATGGACCAACAGAAGCGTTGGGAGGAATTCTTGCCTCTAGTAGAGTTCTCTTACAACAACAATTACCAGAGCACCATTAAGATGGCGCCTTTTGAGTTTCTTTATGGGCGACCATGTTAGATGCCCTTGAGTTGGGTTTGGCTTGAGGATAGGGTCCTGGTGGGACCAAAAGTGATCCAAGAAATGGAAGAGAAAATGAAAACCATAAGACAAAGGATTAAAGAAGTGCAAGATCGAGAGAAGAGTTATACCGATGCGCACCGAGTCGACCGTAGTTACGAGGTCGGCGAACGAGTCTTCTTGTGGGTTAAACCACATAATATTTCGATCAAGTTTGGAAAGGGAGATAAAATCTCTCCTAGGTTCGTAGGACCTTTCGAGATCGTGGAGAGAAAGGGGCCCGTGGCCTATCGACTATCCTTGCCTAATTCTTTGAGGTGTATGCATGATGTTTTTCATGTATCTGTTTTGAGACATTATATTAGTGATCCTACACATGTGATTGACATGAGTTCCTTGCAGGTATCGGACGAGGGAGTGCTCACGGCTGAGCCAGTATGCATTTTATATCATCGCGTTCAACAGTTATGATGTCGAACAGTAGATCAGGTCAAGGTCCAGTGAGACAGTTATAGTCTGCACTCGACGACCTGGGAGGAGCATATGATATGCGCCAACAGTTTCCATTTTTGTTTGATAGATAGACTTATGATACTGTGATACTTTTATTTTGGCATTTATACTGAGAAACTTCAGGATGAAGTTTAGTCCAAGAGGGGGTGTATGTAACATCCCGCTCTGGCGCACTGAGAAAACTTATTATTTGAGGACACTTGCTCGCAAGTGATCTGGAATTTTATGATGTTAAAACATTTATACTTGATTATGATGCATTATGATAGACGACATGATGTTTTACTATTTGATGTAGACATGTGCTATTGACTCAGTTTTATTGAGTGTGCAGGGTTTTGGACCTTGAGGGTGCAGAGGCATTGGTGGAACCCCTCGGACTCCGGATTGAGTCAGGGAGTGTGTTATTTGGCTTGATTTATTTACTATGATATTTCATTGATTTGATGATATGATGTTGACATGTTTTGACATGATTGTTGATGATGCAGGTTGACGATAGCTTTCCGACCAAACTCACATATGGAGTAAAGGGGCCACACATGATTTCCAGAGAGGTTGAGGGAGAGGCATGGACAATAGCCCTGGCATAGCCTGCTAGCACTCCTACCGTGGCTCGAACTGTAGGTTAACGATTACCTAGTTCGAGAGGATCCACAATGTCGTGAGGGTAGACTGCGACACTCGCTCATGATGATTCTAAGGGGCACACAATAAGGCGGGGGCCTTAGTCCTTAGAGCCCTTAGTCTCCCACAAGTTCACTTGGCGGAGTGTTGACTTCAGGGTTATAGATGTCTACCAATTAGTAAATTTGGCGAGTGGCACCCTTGGAGCACGTGGTGCATCTTGAAGGGCACGTCGCGTAAAAGAAATACAAGAAGCGAGTGGCACCCTTGGAGCATGTGGTGCATCCTGAAGGGCATGTTTCTCAAAAGAAACGAACGAGGCTAGTGGCACCCTTGGAGCACGTAGTGCATTCTGAAGGGCACGTCGCACTGATGATGAGGAAGAAATAAACCTAGATGTCCCTAAGACATTAACACCTTAAGAAATCCTTAAACAACTCCCCTAACCAATTGTTGCCTAGCTCAGAATCTAAGTCCTAAGCCTAAGACTTTTCTAGGGTAAAAATTTTAGTGTAACCTTAAAGAAAAAGGCCCTAGCATAAAAATAAAAATCCAAACAAAAACCCACTTAAGTAATAGTTAGGTCTTCATAAAATTCTTGGGGTAAATAATGAGGGTAAGAATTAAATTAAAACTAATGATTTAAAATTTTGCAAAGAAGAAATTATTTCCTAACTTGTGAAAGAACAAAAGATAATTGAAAAAATAATAAATGAAAAGATTAATTAGGGCATTTACCTTTTTGGTTTTAAAAAAAGAAAAAGAAAGAAAGGGAATACTAAAAATAGGGAAATGAGCCTTTTAATAAATTAAAGAAAATAATTTTGGAGAAACGTGAGGGATGAGTGACACTTGTAAGACATAGAATTTTTAGAGGGTTTTCATTAAAACTTAAATGAAGTGTGATTTAGGGAAAGGGCGGGTCTCAAAACTCTATAAAAGAAAGGTAGATGAGGAAGATAGGGGATCGGTTATTAGGGTAACGTTACGCTGCCGGATTTGGACTTGACTGTTTGCTTGTGAGGAGTTGGGATTTTCCATCTCAGTTAGGAGTGGTAGCTCAGCCTTGCGAGGCGAGCTGGGAAGCTAGATCTACCATATGGACTATGTGAGGCCCCTTTGTGGCTCGGGGGAGGGGCTAAGGGGGAAGCAGAGTACCCCTAGAAATTGGCTGGGAGGTACCAGTGTAGTCTCGGTGCTCGGCAAGAGGGAGCAACATGGAGCGCGCGGACGACGCTCGGAGCTAGCGATAAGGCAACATGTATGCTTTCTCAATGTAGGGTAAAATGCATTAAATTGTGTGCTTAGATCTGAAACTGATCGTAAATGGTCATGATGAACAGAAGTAAAATGGGTTTTTTTTTGCATTATATTATGTTGGATGATCAATAATAGCCTACGGAATTGCAACTAATGTAAATTTGTTTATTGAATTTCATCCAATAAGAATGGGAGATAGTGAAATTATGCAGCAAAAATTACCCATTTCATCTCGTTTTTTATATCTAATTCACGTCTAAATAATTCTTGTGATAATGAAATACCGAATTTCTGTAGACCACCGAGGGGTTGGGAAGATCAACTCTACCCCCCTCATTCAAGAAATTTTTGACTTGGCTACATTGGCACTGTGTAAGGGTTGGGCCAATCTTTTCCTTCTCTGCGTTTGGCCTATTTACTAACTATAATAACAACACACTCTGTTATTGGCAATGTGATTGTTGTAACCCATTTATCCCTACTATCTGCATGATGTTCTCGTGGTTTTACTTTGGTAAATCCACTCTTGGGCATTGGCAACTTGCCTCGGCGCCTTCTGCCTGCGTGTTAGGTGAACCTGAAGGCCTTGAACCGTGGGCTATGCCTTAGTTGAATGAGATACCCCTTCCCTCTCCCTCTTGGAACCCCAAGTATCCTCGCTCGGTGCTATGGACTGGTGGTACTGAAACCAGCGGGGGGCATGCTCGACTGCCTCACCTTACCTTAGTTTTAGGTTCCACCATTTCCAAAACCTGACTCTCACACTCACCAGTAGATGGCGGTAGGTGTACGCTGTCCTGTTCATCTTTTCGAGAAGCTGGATCACGTCTCCCATTTCCTGTAGCCGCCTTAATGAATGTGTGTATCTATCATTCCCTTCCTTCCTTCTATGTGTTAAAACTCTTTTAATTATGGTGATGTTATTGTATACCTTACGACTTCCCTTGGAACTGTTGGGTGTAGATGGAAGTTTTACTTAGTATTAAAAAGAGGGAAAACTAAGCGACATCCCATTCTAACCCTGCGCACACAACGATCCAAAACAAGTGAGAAAGAGGACCTGACTGAGGAGAATGGATTGGACCCAGCAACTCGTAACCCGGTTAAACAAGAGACCACCGAATTGATACTACCAACCCGTCACCGCTCCTCAGCAACCAAACACGATCCAACAGACTTTAATTTTTGTAATGATTACAATCGTTGAGTTGTAGCAGTGTGCAATGGCCGCCCTTCTGGTATGGGAATGGCACCCCTATTTTTCTCTCATTTCAGTCTTGATGGTTGGCTACCATTCCTATCCATTTAATGCCAACAAAACCCCTCCCGAGGAATCTGGCATCACCTTCAAGGTTCTCCTATCACAATCTGGACAACAATTGATGATTTTCCCAGTGTGTGCAGACTCACCCTTTCCGTTGGGGATGAATGTATAATTCGGTCGAATTGCGAGCTTCAACGCCAACACGTTGCAGCATTCTAGGAACAACTAGCTCGTTGCCACCCCACCTTTCCATAGCATTAATTGGAGGGCCTTACGGCCTGCACCAGGTCGTGATTTTTATACACGCAACAATCCTTACGCTGATCTAAGATATCCACCGCTGGTTGCACTGGTGTTGGGCCGCAGGTTGAACAAACCTTTTTAAAAAAAAAAAATTATTTTATTAATATTTTTGTTGATCGATAAATTGCTAAGGGGATGTGGGCCAGTGGAGGATTTAAGCCCTTGGTTTGCCGCAGTTTGAAAGTGTTGATTTTTTCTTGTAAACTTATTGACCCGTGTCTCCACCGCTCCTTGACCCTTTTAACCAGTTCAATTTCCCTTCAACTGTTTTTACAACTCGTTGCATCTGTGACAGACAGATTTGAATGTTTAGTTCCCTACAGGTCCACTTGGGTTCGTATAGCAGATGCATCTCCTTTATATTTGAAAATTATCCATTATGTGTTGAGTTTGTTTCTTTTTTACATCTTGGTTCGTTCAAAAGGATGAAGAAATTTTTGACTTAATTTAAGTATTAATTAATGCTATCGCTCTAATATCAATCGTATTGCTTAAATAATTTGGGGCTGGTTGCAATGTATCTTGGATATGGCTCTTATACAATGAGTAATGTTTTTGCAATTAGATATTGTTCTAATATAGGTTTAAGAATGCTTTATTATGGAAGGTGTATTGATATAATGCTAATGTTCTAATCTCATTTGATACGGCTATCATTTCCAATATAATACATGTTACATTGGAGATTCTCAATGAGGTCAAGCTTTATAGATTATTTGTTTTCATTAAGCTACAAGTATGTTATGCATGCTATGGTACTAATTTTTAGGTATTGATGTTCTCATTAACCTAGAATACGTTATGATGCTAATTATCATATGGATGTAGTATGACTGACATGGCTTGCTTGATCATTAAATGAGTTATGTTAATTGGCTAATGGACCAGGTGTGTGCCTCGAAATTGATGTTGGTTGTAGCTTTCATGGTATAAGTAACATACAAGATGTATTGAGACGAGTAATTTAATTGCGGAGTTGTTTTAATGGTAGCGCAATGTTGTTATATTTTTATGGTAATGTGGTTGATATGGTGTTAAATTGTTAACATATAATGTAATGTCATTAAACTAAGTACAATCAATGGCTGTAAGTTAGTTTTTGGGGAACATCGATTAATGGAATTAAATGGAGTAGCTGGTCTGAATTTTAAAGGCCCATTTTAGTTATCGTTATGCGTGGTTAATTAAGTTAAATGTACTCATCACTTAATGAAATTAAATGGAGCATTTGGTAGTAATCAATCACAGACTAGCGCATCGTAGAGGACGTGGTTGAATCCTTAACTACTTCTGTACTTGGATATATATACCTTTTATTTCTTAGTCTGCTTGGGTTGGGCGGGATGTAGACACCTCCATGTACACTTAGTATATAAGTATCTGTGTGTGATCATTTTCTATGTAAAGAATCCAGTGTCGTATCAAGAGTCTCGGGCCATTTAAAGGCAGGGTTTCCACTCTTGCGACACGCCTCACAGAAATTACTAGTTTCTGCCTGAGCAGTCGGCCAGGAGCCTATCTGACCTTCTCTCTCTGGATCAGAGAACTAATATTAAACGCCCTGCTTTCCTATGCAGAAATAGTAAAATATACTACTATGGATTCTTCCATCTGTGTTCGTACGGTACATAACCCGATATGTCGTTTAATGCTTGCAGTTAATGGTTTTGCGCCTTATGTCTATGGTCGTTTATTGCTTGCAGTTACTTGTTGTGCGCCTTAAGTCTTCTTGTTGTGATCATCGTGGTTGCGTCTTGTTGGTTGTCAGGTGGCGACGTAGAGTCAAGTGTGTCTGTTCCTTTTTACACGCGCGCACACACCTTAAACACACAAAAAACGAATTGCACCTGTTAAAGAGTTGTTGTCGTAATGAGGAGGATGTTAAATCCCCTTACTACTCCTCTCCTTCGCGATGACATTCCTCCAAGTTGTATGTGTCTCACCAACATCCACATACCTCACACTGGTTATGTAACCCAACTTGGATTTCAACAATATTGTCGAGAAACCACCACGAATAGGTATTATGTGCCCTTTGATCCGGATTTTATCAGAAGAACGAAATGAATGCAGATTATTATCAAAAGATGCTTAACACAGAATAATAGATATACAGTAACACTTGTTTCTATTCAATAAGGAAATAAGTTGAAACTGTAAAATGCAGCGAAAAACAATATTTCTAGAATGGTGGAGGCTTATCTCTGAGAAGAGATGTGAAGGATACGCTCATTCTCAAGAATATGATTACAATGAGGCTCTCAAGGCCTTTTTACAATAAACATGAATATCAAAAACCCTAGACATACAAAAACCTAACCCTAGGAGATGAAGTGCCAAAAGTCATGTGGGCCCCATTTGGGTAAGTTAGTACATTTGAGGACTACACATGTTGTATGTGGCGATTTGTACACATTTTAATTGTGGTGATCCCTAAAAACTTTGTTTAGGGCCTGAAAACGACCTCGGAAGTCAGGGACCTGAAAACTAGGAAATAAATGTCAAATTGGAAAACTTCCAAAATGAGCCAGTTGGAATAGGTGGGAGGCCACCAACATCCATTTGGATCAATCCTCCCCCCTTATGAATAAATGGTCTCCATTTCTCTGATTTCCCACATTAGATGAGGAAATTTCTACTAAATTTGTCCCCGGGTGAGCCACTTTCCTTGGTGTAGGAGCTGCCTTGCTTTGACAACCGATAAAGTTGGATCCTTTGTTGGCGAGTTACCTTGACCTGTTTGTCTACAATATGATCACTCGATTCCTCTTATATGCAGTCTAGGTTGAGCTTTGTTGGTTTCAATTGTTTTTCTATCTTTGAGGTGTCCAATAATGGTGGGAAATAAGGTCTAAGGAGATCCACGTTGAAGACTAGGTGCATGCCAAGGAAAGGAGGAATTTTGAGATCAAAAGAATTGTCACCCATGGCCTTGGTGATGGTGTACGATCCATAATTGAGTGGGTAAAGCTTCCAATGGGGTCCATTAAGGAATTATTTCTTCAAATGCAACAAAACTATTTCATCCACCTGAAACTTATGTGGCACCCGGTGTTGATCATGGCATTGCTTGTACTTTTCATTGGACTTCTATAGGATATATTGAACCTATTGATAGATGCGTTGGATCTGCTCAATGCATCGGGTGGCTTTTTCAGCTTCAGTTGAAGCAGGAGATGAGTGACCAAGGTGATTGCAAGGGGTAATGCAACATCTATGGGACCCAATGGTTGTAATCCCAACCCCACTTGAAAGGGGTTGTCTCCATTTGAGCTATGCAATGCTCGGTTGTAGATATGTTGGACATAGGGAAGACTCTCATCCCATGTGCAAGGGTGATTGAAATTATACATGTGCAGGATATGCATGATCATTTGATTTACAACCTCATTTTGTCCATATATATAGGGGTGGAAGGCCATGGATTTGTTGAGCTTGGTGTCCAGAAGTGACTAGAGGCTCGACCAGAATGTGCTGATAAATCAACTGTCCTGATCTGAGACAATGGTTTGTGGGATTCCAAAATTTACCCAGACTCTCTCAAACAAGAGCTTGGAAGTGGCCTCTGTTGTGATTCTCTTCTTGTAGGTGACCATAATTTCCATCTTAGAAAAGTGATCAACCATAAAAATACGGTCATTTCCCTGCTTGGTGGAAGGGAGGCCCAACATGTAGTCATGGATGATTTTAGGGGCTAAATTTCACTCATGGGCTAATTTTTCATGGTTTTTCCAAAAATGAGATTCACTATTTTAAAAATGATTCACCCAAATTCTATAGGATAAAATTATTTTACCTTAAAAATCGCCAAAATTTTATAAAAAATATATAAAATCCTTAGAAATTTAAATATTGTTACAAAAATATCGCCAAACATTTATAGTTTGCATATGAAGGATTAGTAAGATTCACCAAGGTGTCTACATTTTAAAATAAATTTCCATCTTTAAAATCATCCCTGCATGTAGTCCATGGAGATGGATTCCCATGGCCTGTCAGGAGTAGGCAAAGGGGTGTACAAGCATTTTTTCTTAGTGGTCGGCTTGGAAATAATGCAGACAGTGTAGGACTTGATATACTTGCTGACCTCCTATCGAAGTTTTGACTAGTAGAAATGTTTTTGCAGCATTGTCACTGTATTTTCGATGACAAACTGTCCTACCACCTGACTCTAGTGGGATTCCCAGATCATCTTCACTCGCTCTCTTTATGGAATGCATATATGGCCCAAACGACACAACATCCCATCCTAAAGATGGAAATTAGCTACAACTGCCTCTGCGCCCAACATTTGGTAGGTGGTGGAGAATTTTGGGTCTATCTCATAAAGTTGGGGCCATCCATGGGTCTCATGGTTGCAAGAGTCTAGCATCATGGTGAGTGTCATGACTAGAGGTCTGCTGAGACAATTAATGACACGATTGGTGCTTCATGTTTTATACTTTATGTTGAGGTGGAATTGTTGCAAGTATGTGAACCACTTTTGATGGTGGTCATTCTAAAATCTGCCTTGTGTATGCATGAATTGCAATGGCTTATGATCAGTGTGGATGATTGTCTCCTTCCCAAGAATGTAATGTCTCCATTGGCGATAAGATTTCAAAATGGATTACATTTATTTGTCATAAGTAGGTACTTACAGACAACATCTGATAGTGTCTCACTATTATAGGCCATGAGGTGGCTGTGCTAAGTGAAAACGATGCCCACAACATACTCTAAAGAATCTATCTTGATCTCAAAGGGATGTTGTAGGTCTGGTAGTGAAAGTATTGGGGTTGAGCACAAGCACTGCTTCAAATCATCGAATGCTTATTGTTGGGACCGACCCCACACAAATTTCTCCTTACCACCACCCCTGGTTACTTGGCTAAGGACCCATGTAATATGGGAGAATCATAAGACGAACCTGTCGTAGAAATTGACAAGGACCAAGAATATTCGAAGCTCAATGAGTGTGTTTTGGGATGGCCTGTCATGGATGACTTGGATCTTAGCTGGATCCACATGTAAACCATGATGATCAACAATGTATCCTAGGTAATGGACCTTGTCCATGCCGAAGGATCATTTTATAAAGTTCGCGTACAGCTTGTGCTACCGCAGGGTGTGCAAAACCTGTTGAATATGTTGCAAGTGTTCTTCCCAAGTATTGATGTAAATGAGAATGTGATCAAAATAAACCACTACAAAAGTATTGGTGAATGGTTGTAGGATATTTTCCATCATCCTCATGAAAGTGGTTGGAGAATTTGTCAAGACAAAGGTCATGACCAACCATTCAAAAAGACCTTCCT
>JZKD02S1820288.1:233073-263385 GCA_000966675.3 Picea glauca
TCTAAAATCAACAGTTTCATCCCTTTTTGCACTTATTTCACAGGTACAACAAATCTCAGAGGCCAACTTCTTCCCCTTGTAGAAGAAAATATTGAAAGAACAAAGAAATGAATTAGATTGGAACTTATAGTATTTATGATTAGGAACAAAAAAAAAATATATTTGGAATTGGATTCTCCTGACAAATTCTGTATAAATATGGAATCAACAACTTTGTCCTTTAAAAAAAATCCATACCTAGAATTCTTAACAGAACTCGCTATCTACTGACATGGATGATGATGTGGCACTGACATGGATTAATTAGATGAAATGACATTAACATGAAAATGTATTGGCACTGGCATGGCCTTGGTCAACAGGGAGTGCTTCCCCTTCTCCCCTTTTTTATACACTTCTGGACTAGTCCAATCCATTCGGCCATTGCACAAGCTTCCTTACAATCTTTTCCAATTGAATCCTATCCATCGGGACACAAATACACCAACCATCAGGCCACTACTTAATCCTCTATATAAATCTCCCAATCAACTCTGATCCAGTCTAGTCCACCGGGCCAACAACCACCGAGCCATGTCCCACACAAGACTCCATATAACTACCCCAATTGACTCTTGTCTGGTCTGGTCCACCGAGACATAGGATCACCAACCAATGAGTCGCCTACATAATTCTTTATATAACTCCTCCAGTCGACTCTAGTATAGTCTAGTCCAGTCCACTGGGCCACCTGCATAAGCTCCCCTCTGGCTCCTTGACAATCGACTACAGTCTAGTGATCGATGTTTCTCATTGGTTTTTGAAATTTGTGTAAATATTCCAATGACACAGGGTGGTGAATGGACCTATCATGGGGTGAAATTTGGAATATATGGTAGATTATGAGGAACTGACTAGGCGTAATGATGGGGCGTTGAGGTGGAAATCAAAATGTGTACCATGTACAATCCTCACAAGGTTCCATGGCTCTCCTTGCTTGACACACATGATAAAAGGTTCCATTTTTATTATAAACATGTTATGAAAACCTTCCCCAATGCATGTGTTATAAAGAAACAATACATATCACAGATCAACGATCAACGATGTGGAATCCATGTGAGAGATAGAGTGAAGACTATTGTATGTTGTTTTCCTAGAAGGAATAATTGTCTATTAATATTCCCAAATCATGAAAGAGAGAGCTTGTTGGAATTCCATGGCCATGGAGGTTAACTTGAGCATGATTTCCATGGTTGAATGACAATGATTCACAAAAGCAAATATACCCTCTAACGTTGTCCCATAAAAATTAATTAATTTCACTCAAGAAAATCTTGTTTTCTTGTAGCAGGCCCTTGAAGGTCTCATGTTGTAACCTACAACTCTGATACCAATTGTGATAGACCCAAAATAACAAACCCAAAAAAATATTTCTCTCACGATTCTTCTCTGATCTCAAAGGGATGTTGTAGGTCTGGTAGTGAAAGTATTGGGGTTGAGCACAAGCACTTCTTCAAATCATCGAATGCTTATTGTTGGGACCGACCCCACACAAATTTATCCTTACCACCACCCCTGGTTACTTGGCTAAGGACCCATGTAATATGGGATAATCATAAGACGAACCTGTCGTAGAAATTGACAAGGACCAAGAATATTCGAAGCTCAGTGAGTGTGTTTTGGGATGGCTTGTCATGGATGAATTGGATCTTGGCTGGATCCACATGTAAACCATGATGATCAACAATGTATCCTAGGTAATGGACCTTGTCCATGCCGAAGGATCATTTTATGAAGTTCGCGTACAGCTTGTGCTACCGCAGGGTGTGCAAAACCTGTTGAATATGTTGCAAGTGTTCTTCCCAAGTATTGATGTAAATGAGAATGTGATCCAGATAAACCACTACAAAAGTATTGGAGAATGGTTGTAGGATATTGTCCATCATCCTCATGAAAGTGGTTGGAGAATTTGTCAAGACAAAGGTCACGACCAACCATTCAAAAATACCTTCCTTTAACTTGAAGGTGATCTTCCATACATCTATTTGTTCTATCAGGACCTAGTGGTATCTAGACTTCAGATCAATCTTATTGAAGTATATGGCCCCTGTGAGATGATCAAGGAGGTCTTCAATTCGGTGAATTAGGTACCGATTTCTGACTGTGATTTTATTCAGAGCTCGGTAATCAATGTAGAGTCACCAAGTTTCATATTTATTCTGTACCATCACAATTGGGATCCCACAAGGTGATGAGCTGGGACGTATGTTCCCCTTGTGGATCAGTTCTTGGATCTTTCGCTTGATCTCCTCATTCTTTAACAGAGAGTGGTGGTAGAATGTCCCATTGGGAAGCGATGTGTTGGGGGTCAAATCGATGGGGTTCATGACCTAACAGTGGAGAGGTACCCTAGTCATGATTTTTCGTTTAGCTGGGAGTTCTTTTACCTAAAGGTAACGGTGACTCATCATGAATTGCATACCAGCATGGAAAAATCAAATGCATGCATCCACAATGTTGAAAATGAAGAAATATTGTGACACTTGTAAAATTTCACCATACATGGGAGTTTCAGCATGAGTTTCAACACGAGTTTCATCATGAGTTTCAGCATGACACTTGTAAAATTTCTCTATATGTGCTAGTTTCAATGCATGTTTCAACGCGAGTTTCAATATGTGTTTCAGCACGAGTTTCAACATCACACTTGTAAAATTTCTCTATGCGTGGAAGTTTCATCACGAGTTTTAGCACAAGTTTCAACATAGAAAGAGTAGCTACAAGAGTAATCAATAGTTCCAATTTATAGCAAATTAACTAAATAAAATGGACCGCTAACATCGTCCTTATTCATTTGCAGAATGAAAATATTTTTGGGTGTTGTGGATTTCCCGAGCCCAAGGATGCTATTGCATCATATTCCTTATTCCTCATTCCTTGAGTCTGATCCATTATTTGCTTGTCTCTACAAATAATTTATGATTTTCATCATTTGATCATTTATTTGGTTATTTTCTCTCGTCATATTCTCATTGTCTACTTTGTAACTATGCACTTCCATTCTCAAGCTTCTCACAGTCTCTATTGATTCTATTGGTTCTATTCTACTCCTATATCTATTAGATTTTCCCTCTACTTTTCCAACACTGATATGATGGCCTTTCACTTCTCTCTCATAGCTAAAGGCTCCTTACCCATATTTTGTGACTATAATTTGTAATCCTGTCTTGACCTAATCTTCTTATACCTCTAATTCTACAAAATGTGCAAGTAACCTTTTTTCTTAGAATTATGCATATTATAGAAGTTATGTCAATTAATGCTACATGTATTTTTTCTTCTCAATTCATGAATAATTGTATCATAATGTTCCAAATTTTAATAATTCTAGGTTGTTCTCTTCTACATCATGTTTCCAACAACTATAATTATTCCCCAATATGATATTTGAGTTAAAAGTTATGGCTCTCTAAAATCAACAGTTTCATCCCTTTTTGCACTTATTTCACAGGTACAACAAATCTCAGAGGCCAACTTCTTCCCCTTGTAGAAGAAAATATTGAAAGAACAAAGAAATGAATTATATTGGAACTTATAGTATTTATGATTAGGAACCAAAAAAAAATAGATTTGGAATTGGATTCTCCTGACAAATTCTGTATAAATATGGAATCAACAACTTTGTCCTTTAAAAAAAAAATCCATACCTAGAATTCTTAACAGAACTCGCTATCTACTAACTTGGATGATGATGTGGAACTGACATGGATTAATTAGATGAAATGACATTAACATGAAAATGTAGTGGCACTGGCATGGCCTTGGTCAACAGGGAGTGCTTCCCCTTCTCCACTTTTTTATACACTTCTGGACTAGTCCAATCCATTGGGCCATTGCACAAGCTTCCTTACAATCCTTTCCAATTGAATCCTATCCACCGGGACACAAATACACCAACCATCAGGCCACTACATAATCCTCTATATAAATCCCCCAATCAACTCTGATCCAGTCTAGTCCACCGGGCCAACAACCACTGAGCCATGTCCCACACAAGACTCCATATAACTACCCCAATTGACTCTTGTCTGGTCTGGTCCACCAAGACATAGGATCACCAACCAATGAGTCGCCTACATAATTCTTTATATAACTCCTCCAGTCGACTCTAGTATAGTCTAGTCCAGTCCACTGGGCCACCTACATAAGCTCCCCTCTGGCTCCTTGACAGTCGACTACAGTCCAGTGATTGATGTTTCTCATTGGTTTTTGAATTTTTTTGTAAATATTCCAATGACACAGGGTGGTGAATGGACCTATCATGGGGTGAAATTTGGAATATATGGTAGATTATGAGGAACTGACTAGGCGTAATGATGGGGTGCTGAGGTGGAAATCAAAATGTATACCATGTACAATCCTCGCAGGGTTCCATGGCTCTCCTTGCTTGACACACATGATAAAAGGTTCCATTTTTATTATAAACATGTTATGAAAACCTTCCCCAATGCATGTGCTATAAAGAAACAATACATATCATAGATCAACGATCAACGATGTGGAATCCATGTGAGATATAGAGTGAAGACTATTGTATGTTGTTTTCCTAAAAGGAATAATTGTCTATTAATATTCCCAAATCATGAAAGAGAGAGCTTGTTGGAATTCCAGGGCCATGGAGGTTAACTTGAGCATGATTTCCATGGTTGAATGACAATGATTATTCACAAAAGAAAATATCCCCTCTAACGTTGTCCCATAAAAATTAATTAATTTCGCTCAAGAAAATCTTGTTTTCTTGTAGCAGGACCTTGAAGGTCTCATGTTGTAACCTACAACTCTGATACCAATTGTGATAGACCCAAAATAACAAACCCAAAAAAATATTTCTCTCACGATTCTTCTCTGATATTGATCTGGATTGTACCCATTGCTCAGGTACACCTAAAATTCACCTCTTGGACTGATTTCAAATTCTAATAGCAATATTTTAATTCAAGAAACATTATAATGCACATGCAAACATCAAGAACCAAACTAAAATGTAAAATAATGCTTAATCATTCCATGCATATCAATAACCAACAACAGTAATAGCATAAAACATTACAAACATAATATTTAATGCAAAGTGGAGATAAATATACAAGAAGAGGAATGCATGACAGAGAAATTATCTTTAAAATGTAAGTACACCAACTCGATGTAGGTGTGGGATGTTTCACTCAACATTAGGAAATACATGAACTCTTTTCAAGAGGCCACCCTTGATCTGAGGCTCTGAATCCACAAGGATAGGTCTATGAATGACACTCAGTTTCCCAAACAAGTCAGCAATCAAGATCTCATTGGTTTCTCAACCACACAAAAAAACCTAGTTTACTAGCTCTCTTCCCCTTCGTCCTGCACCACCCAAAGAAAATGAACCCCCTTCACTGCCACAGAGTCTGTCAAGGTGTCGATCTCATTCCAAGGATTCATTGTTACTGGTCAATAAATATGAATGTTGGAACTCTCAGGATTCAAATTTGTGATCAAGGTTTATCAACATGAAAATGCATCTCAAGCATACAAGCATCCATTTATTGTCGGGATACACCAATAATTCCTACTTCCAACCAACCATGGCTCATTAGCTTCAACAATTCATTTTCACTTCCCCATGAAAAACCAAGAATGAGAAAGAAGCATGTATGAGAGTGAAATAAATCTAAAATAAATTAAGTAAAAAATAATGGCCAAACCCAAGACAATCATGAATGGGATTTTAATAATCAATGCATAATGTGGACTCCCACCAAGAATCTCATGTAACCCCCTCTTTCTTTCTAAAATTCAAATTTGGGTAAATAAAAATAATTCAAAATATAAAGGCTTAGCCCATCAACTCCCCCTTCTCTCGTGGAATCATAGCCCCCTATAACTCTTGTCCTTTTTCATCTTCCAACTAGAGTGTTACAAGGAAAATCTCTCTATGGCTAGGGGAAAACCACAACAGACAGAACAACACCCATAAATCAACTATAGTCTCACATATGCTAGATAAAAATAAATTCTAACAAAAGGAAGGATATAATCCTACCTCATATAGGCGTTTGAATAACACCACAATTGAGATCACGATCCAATGCTTGATACCTACAACTTCTCCTCAATATCCAAGATACAGAAGCATATCAAAATTGTAAGAAACCTTAGCATATAAACTAGCATAATACACTAACATGTATAACAAATATTCCCATGGAAAGTAATACAAATATTTCCAACATATAATTGGACGAGAAAATAGTATTTATATTAATGTAATTAGCAGAAGTACATAAGTGAAAACTTCTCTAATGAAACATATTGGAACCGAGAAAATAAGCCCCTCTACCTTGGCCTTCACCACTTCAATCCTCCACAAAGGAAATATCACAAGTAGTCGTAGTAATTGAGTTTCTCCTTATCAAGATAGGAAGAGCTTGGGGGATGAACACAAAAGAGGTTCATACTTTCAAGGATAAAGGGATGTAGACTCAATGTGAAGTGAAATTTCTCCAGAGTGTCTTTCTTCTCAATGATGAATGTCTTCAAGGCTTGTATATGGCTCAATTTATAGCTTTCAAATGGAATTGAAGGGTCTAGTTAGATTGTTTCCAGTATATAGAAGGTCAAGGATCATGGATCTTATGACTTGTCATGGAAAACTAGCATATTTTTTAATTTTTGAGCACAAAACTTGATGTATGTGGGTTGTAATGGAGCAACTTGTGTATACACAAGTTTTCTAACAGTGGCTTGTGTATATGTACAAAATTTTGAATTTTAGACTCTGGAATGAGAAAAAGGGAAATTTGAGTCAACATAGGGAAAGGTAAGGTCATAAAATTAAGATGCATGGAGTGTGGAAAAAATTATATAACATATGCCCCCTAATGTGTGAGGTTAGAGGAGCAATCACGATGGTTGAAAAAAATTGTAATTCTCAGAAGTGGAGTAGTGAGGGCCCATCTAGAAGAACTAGTCCCCTATGAGAATATTACAATTCATATTGACTCTATACACATGGATGCCAATCTTGATTACACTACAGATCTGTATGGATATATACCAAATAGGTGTTCATGGATATGAATAGGAAATACAAAGTGGACATATTCCACAGGCTTTTCATAGTCACGAACTAGACATAGTGGAATCTAGTCTCAAAATCATCTCAAGATAGATGTATATAATGGAGTACAATCTCATCTTCCATGATCACTGAAGTCATATAGGTACTATTACGATGAAAGATAAAAGAAAATATGGGATGCTTCTACTCTGAACTGTAGGTATTCTACACTATCCTCTGAAGGTGAAAGTCTACATCATGTGAATAAAGGAGTTGAAGCTGAACAAAATGAGACTTCATTTGATTATCAGTCATTGATTTATACTATTAAAAAACATGATATAACCCCCCGATAATGAAAGTAGGTTTCAAGGCACTGAGTAAATTCAAAAAGTGTGAATAAAGGTGTTGAAGTTGAACACTTGAATAATCTATCAATCGAGAGATATTGATGTATTCCAAACTGTCGATCGAAGAAGAACCTGCCACTGATGATTGCAAGCCTCTAGGTACTCTTATGACTCTAGATATCAATTCCAAAATAGATGAGTTGAAGTCGATTGAATGAGACCCACTAAAAGGATAACATTAAGGAATCTCTCATCATCCAGCGTGAGGTAAAAAGAAATAGCTTGATGATTAGGAAGAACACGTACAAATAAAATGTTAACAAACCAATGACCATGTGCATCTCTTGCATGAAAAATATCCAAGTAGTGCATGAAAGAGACCCTCTCACTAGCATCCAATATGAAAATTACCAACAAAGGAAATGAAACCACCAATAGGGTCTAATGGAAACCAATACACTACATGAATCTCAATGCATGGATAGATTTATTACTGTCGAAGACAAGGTAAACACCCCATTCAAAAACTAATGAAGATATGTCATATGTTGGGTTCAAGGTCACCTACCAATGATGAACATAATCCTAAGGTATAGGGTAGGAAAAAAAATTCATGTGATTCTGAGATTCACTAGTAAGGGGATGGCCAACATGCAAAGTCAATAATTTCGATGGATGGTCGACATAGGCTTATACTTCCTTTGAGAAAGAGAATAAGATGGATGGATAATCCATGTAGCATAGACTTAACACTAATCATTGACAAAATTTTGTGATGCAGGTGCTGAAATATTGTAACTACAAAGAGTATTCTATTTATTATTGATGTATTATTCATTAGATCAATCCCCTTTTGTGGATTGATCATGCCAGGCATTGTAAATGATCAAGTCCCCTTTTGTGGATTGGTCAAACCCTAATTGTAATATGCTAATTGAGAAGTCTCCCCCCAGGAAAATTAAAGTGGTTCTGACCACCCAAAAAGACAAGTCAGCCCTAACAATGAAGAGACACCTTCTTTCAACACTTGCTAGTTTTTATAAATAAAGGAGGCCAACGCCTCATTTTCTCACTCACTTATTCGATGATCCAAAGCACAAGTTTGGAGCTGTAGTAGAAGAATAAGGAAGAGAGAGAGAGGCACATTACTTGGGAGAGGATATTATCTAGTGTTTGGTTTATTGTCTTGGCATTGTACTGGCTATATATATTAAGGAATGTTTTGTTGGGTTTTCTCCCCCATGAGGGTTTCCCAGGATATATGATGCGTCTCCTGTGATTGTGTTTCTCTCAGTGATCTTATATATGCTATGGTTATCTAGTAAATTGAAAAGAAACCTAATAATAGATTAAACTCTAACATGGTATTAGAGCTAAGCTGAAGAGAGAATCTTTCACAAGAAAAAGAAAAATATCACTGTTGTTGTACAAGAAAATTAGGGATTTTTATTGAAGAGGAATTTCAGCCCAAAATTCATCTAGAAAAGTGCGCCCTAACCCAAGGAACTCTTTGGCACCTTCAACACACCTTTTCAGTGGATAGAAATCCCAGAAAGTGAAACCCTAGTTTTCATTGGTACGAGAAGTACCAGAAAACTAGAAGCACCAGAAAACCAGAAGTACCAGAAAACCAGAAGTACTAGAAAACCAGAAGCACCAGTCCAGAAATCCACTGGTCAAGTTTGAGGGGGTAAAATTTGGATTTTCAAAAATCTGATTGCACCATCTTACTTGCCTCAGCTCAGCGCATCTAGCCCCTAGATCAGAATTTCAAAATTTGAAGTTTGAAAAATTAGGGTTTCCTCATAAAACCCTAAGTTGCAGCTGCAGTTGCAGCTTTAGAATCAATTGCAGTATCAATTACAGTTGCAATATCAGTTGAGGTATCAGCTACAATACCAGTTGAAGTCACCCTTGAATTTCTTAAGAGTTGGTAATTATTACCACTACTACCATATGGTGCCACTACCTACAAATGCTATCAGAGGTATGTACTCACATATGTTTAAATTGTTAAGATTTAAACGATATTTGCAGGAGAAGGGATCTCTTTCCATACATACAGAAGGATCTCAAGATCCAACACATTAAGAGGAATAATGCAATCCAGGTTTTATTATTCTTTTATGCATCTATTTGTTATGACATTAGTTTGATCTAGGTTTCATGTTGAAGCTATGACCATCATACTAACCTTTGGTCAAAATTAAAGTCAAGGTATTAGATGGATTAAAGTTGAGATCATAGATTTTATTCTCTAACCCAACCTTATGTCAAGATAACATATTTTCCTAGTACAAAAGACAGGTTGAATAAATCACTTGTCATCTTGAGTGAAGGAAACTTGGAAGAAAATAAACACACTCATTCTTGAGGACAAGACTCTAGGTTCTAGGTTTGATTAATTAAGTTGATAATATTCAAAGTTGCACATGACAAAGTTGATAACTACCCCATTACAAGTAAACACTATAGTTGAGGTAGCAGTCCTTGAAGAGTATTATACTTGGTATCATGTGGGCTTATTGAGGTAAATGCTTAATGTAACATATACAACTAACATCTCCTCTAGGAAAAACTTCTCGTGTTAATTCCATGTTACCATGGAGGCATGTTTGATCACAACACTATAAGAGTGTTGACCTCATTTCGTATTATATTTTTTACTTTTCATCTTTGCTTCAGACAGGTCACAAGTGATAGCTCTAAAGGAGCTACTGTGATGATTATTTGTGTCTTTGTTTTATATACTATTATCAAAAGAGTATTATTATTGCTTGTTGTTTTGTTGACCTTGTTTCAAGTCGCAGGTGATAAACTTGAGAAAGCTATAGTGAAGGCTGCAGAAAGAAACATATTAGATGAGATATGAAGAAGAACATGTACATGACCATATACACTCATGTACCAAAGAATAT
Organism: Picea glauca; assembly: GCA_000966675.3. NCBI lineage: Eukaryota > Viridiplantae > Streptophyta > Pinopsida > Pinales > Pinaceae > Picea > Picea glauca. The sequence continues at coordinate 243,423 of JZKD02S1820288.1, forward strand.
GAAGAAGATGCTATCTTTTTAGATTCAGAGTATCTCATATGAAGATTGATTGAAAGGAGAAAAAGTCTCCAAGGATGACTAAACATTAGAACAAGAACTCACAATATAATTGTTCAAAGGTTAATGAATCCACCTTAATGGGAAGAAGAACTCATTTGAATCTTGACTCTGTGTTTCATATTTAGACTTGGTATTCAACACTAAGTATACCATGTACGAGATGATGAATTCCTTGTAGACTCAGAAGAAATTGAAAGTAATCCAGATCTCAGAAAGGATTAGATGAAGAGACAAATTCTAGGACTGGGAGACAGATGTCATGAGAAGACTAGATCGTAGCTTTAGAAACTTCTAGGAGATATGAAATCTCCTAGGAAGATTCCCTTATTTTAGTAAGAGAGAAGAAAGCCAATCAGAAAGACTAGGATATGGATTCTTCCGTGAGACTAGAAGAGAATTAAATATTTACTTCCAAGATTCATCTATACAGATCAAGCATGTTGCAGATGTACAAACCCTGATGTGTGTCTAGAGGATTCTCCTAGGAATAGGGATAAGACTATGATGAGACACTTACTCCAGTAATTGAAGAAATACTTCCAAGATTTATGAAGAAAACTAGAACAACCATGATTCATATATAGTATGAGATGTAGGGGGAGCAATCCTCATATTTAAAATTTAGTGAAAGTTGGTGCATCACAATATTTGGTTCATGGAGACATGAATTACAATGAAATATAGAGTTACCTCCATGAAAGAAGAAGATATACCTTCAGTATAAGTTATTTATCCACTCTTAGTTTCATATGAAGTTGTTATCGTGATAGAATAAGAGGAGTTACTCATATATTTCAATAACCACAATGAGAATGAAGCAGTCATTCTCAACTTCAGAGCAGCTACAGGTGCAGAGTCCTAGTTCTAGAAGGAAAATTTGCATAAAAAGGAGAGGAAATACTCTCAGGAAGTGAGATAGATAGTGCTTTGCAGAGAGAACATAGAGCTAGCACATGATTGTGAAGATTGAGTTGCAGTTGAGCAAGTGTACAAGATTGGTACAATGTAATGAGAAAATTTTATTTAAAGATTGAAGATAGAAAGACTCATGTCTATCGGTTGAAGGAAGCTCTATACGTGTTGAAGCAAGATCCTAGAGCTTGGTATGGAAGAATTGACAACTTCTTGACGAGCTTGGTATTTACCAAGAGTAAAGTTGATTCTGACCTTTATCTGAAGGTTATGAATGATGAACCAGTGATGTTACTACTATATGTAGATTATGTATTCTTGAAAAGATGAAGAAAAGATCATCACAAATTGCAAAAGAAGCTTGAAAAAGATTTTAATGGAATACCTAAATGAATTATCTCTTAGGTCTTGAAGTTTGGCAGAACACAAAGAAGATCTTCCTTAACCAAGGGAAGTATGCAGTTAAAATGAAGAGGTTTGACATGTAAATCCATGTACACACCCATGGAAATGAAGTTGAAGCTCCTAGTAGATACCTCGTCATAATTGGTTGATGCTACTCTGTATAGATAGATTATTTGTTCAGTGATGTATCTGACGAATAACAAGCTAGATATATGTTTTTCCTTGAGTCAGTATATGGTAGAACCCAGACATGTTCACAAATTGTTGCTGCAAAACATATGATGAGATACCTTAAGGGTACATTGGATTTTGGTCTCTATTATACTAGAGATCATGACCTCAGACTGAGTGATTACACTGATTCATATTGTGCTGGAAGTGTTTCAAATAGAAAGAGCAGTTTAGGATGTTTTTTCAGTCTGAGGTCCGCCATGACTTCATGGCAGAGTAGGAAGCAATCAAGTATTTCTCTCAGCACCAAAGAAGAGGAATACATTGTTTCATGTTTCACCAGTTGTGAAGTTGTATGGCTTCGAATTCTGTTGACATATCTATTTGATCTAGAGATGGAATCCATCATGATCCTATGTGATAACTATATTTGTATGGAGGTGATGTGTTCTATGATGATTCTAAGAACATAGAGATCCGGTATCACTTCATTCATGATATGTTGCAGAGAGGAGCCATAAAGCTCTAGTATGTTAGCACGAATGAACATGTTGTTGATGTGTTGACCAAGCCTCTATCTCGTGTAAAGTTTGAGCATTTTTAGAATAAACTTGGTGTATTCCGAAAGGACCTCCCTCGAAAGGGGGAGTAGTGTTTTTGTGATGGAAACTTCATGTTGTGCTACTAGCCTAGTGCTAAAGATTTCCAACTTTGTGTTGATGATGTGTTTCCAGCCTTGTGTTGTGATGATGTGTTGCCAGCCTCATGTTGTGATGATGTGTTACCATCCTCATGTTGTGATGATGTGTTTCCAGCCTCGTGTTGTGATGATGTGTTTCCAGGCTCATGTTGTGATTATGTGTTTCTAGACTCGTTATGTGATGATGTGTTTCCATCCTCATGTTGTGATGCCAACTTCATGCTAATGTTGTGTTTCCAACCTCATGTTGTTATGACAACTTCATGCTAATTTTTTGTTTCTAGCCTTGTGTTGTGATTCATGTTTCATGTTGATGATGGTGTGTAGCTAGCCTCGTGATGTGATGCCATCTTTGTGTTGAATATTCTCAGCCTAGTGTCGATGTTGATGATGCTCCAACCTTCATGCTATGATGTTGTTGTTGATGATGATGATCCAACCTTTGTGTTGTGATATGGTTTTTGTTGATGTTGTATCAACCTTGTGTTGTTATTGATGATAATGATGTATTAGTGTTATACTAATCCATGTTGATGCCACTTCATCTTCTTGTTGAAGATGATGATGATGATGCCACTTCAGCTTCTTGTTGAAGATGATGATGATGCGAAAAAATTTCAATGATTTATAGATATGCTAGTCAGTGTTCCAGATGTTGTTGATGATGTTTCCCTCTCTCTCGCCTGATGTTGTTGTAGAATACCCTTTTTGTTAAGGGGGAGTGTTGAAATATTGGAACTGCAATGAGTATTCTATTTATTATTGATGTATTATTTATTAGATCAATCCCCTTTTGTGGATTGATCATGCCGAACATTGTAAATGACCAAGTGCCCTTTTTTGGATTGGTCAAACCCTAATTGTAATATACTAATTGAGAATTCGTCCCCCAAGAAAATTAAAGTGGTTCTAACCACCCAAAAAGATAAGTCGACCCTGCCAGTGAAGAGACACATCCTTTAAGCACTTGTCAGCTTGTATAAATAAAGGAGGTCAATGCCTTATTTTCTCACTCACTCATTCGATGATCTAGAGAACAAGTTTGGAGCTGCAGTAGAAGAAGAAGGAAGAGAGAGAGGCACATTACTTGGGAGAGGATATTCTCTAGTGTTTGGGTTATTGTCTTGGCATTGTATTGGCTATCTATATTAAGGAAGTGTTTTCTTGGTTTTCTCTCCCATGAGGGTTTCCCGGGATAAATGATGTGTCTCTTGTGATTGTGTTTCTCTCAGTGATCCTATCTATGCTATGGTTATATAGTAAATTTAAAATAAACCTAATAATAGCTTAAACTCTAACAACATAAGGAATCAACAAACTCTCCATAGAGACTAGAAGAGTAAGTAGTCATAGAAGTAGACTCTAAGTAACACGTTCAACTTCCTAAGGCAATGATAAACCAAAAAATTGGATGAAATGGACTCAATAATTTATTCTCAATAGGAGATAATATTATTTTCCTTCCCATGTTTTTTTGTTTTTTCATAGTAAAGAAATGATGTGATACAAGAGAGGAAACAAGTGTCGCGAGTAAGAGAATAGTTCCAAGTAGTGGAACATACACATGTTCAATTCAAGGGAATGAATTTAGGACATGGACACTCGAGGGGATGTTTCCTCTTCATGGAAAGGGTGTTAAGTTGCAAAGGATATATGGAAGGCATTGCTTGGATAATGTTGAGAATTATTGGGGTAAGAGGTTTATAATGAGAAAGTGGGATCTGACATTAGTCTCAACAATATAAGCATGATAATGGTATGAAATTACAACTTGACACTAGAAACTTCCAGTAGCATCCTTTTTCGTAGATTTAGTCCCTTGGGCCCGAGAAGTATAAAATAATACCTAGGAGAACACTTATAGCCAGTGGTGACTAGAGTATTTCTTTTTCATAAGTAGCCTATTTGTTCTGTAAAATGGTTAAACTTATACCAAAATAGACATCCTTTCAAATCCATTTAATGAGTTTGAAAAAGACAAGTTCACTCGATAATATTTTCATTTTTTGAGGAGTCCAAAAAGAACTTAACTAAGACTCGGCGGGAGTCCCATATGTAGTGGTCATAATGATATTGAGTAAGAGTAATGAGGTTCGAACGGAAATTCATATCAGGACTATAAAGGACTCCCAGACCTATGGAGTAACTTCTTCATGGGAACCAAATGGAAAAAAATATTCTAACTACGGTACCCATGTTTGGTAAGTATCTACCACTTAATAACGACACTTCTAGTGACAACGAGAAGGTTTTTTGTCATTATAAAATGGGTTCGTACCTAGGGAATATGAATTGTGATAATAGGATGATGAAAATATGCAAAGTGGGGTGAGAACCTATCCTATATTCTAGTGATGGCATATACCCTCTAGAGGCACAAACAAGCAGAAGAATTTCATAAATACATCAAAACTCTAGACAAAACTAGCTCAAACCAGGTCTTACACTACAAAATTAGTCCATACTATCTCAAAAATAGGAAAGATAGGGTAAAAACTATATAAAAGTGGGTAAAAATGTTCTCCACTGGAGTCACCAATTATGTTATGAGGAAAATTTCTCTATGGCTAGGGTTAAACCACAACATACTAAATGACACTGAGAAATCAACTCTAGTCTCAAATATTCTAGATAAAAAGAAATTCTAAAAAAAGGAAGGCTAGAATCCTACCTCTTCTGGACATCCTTAGAAGACCAGGGTTGAGCTCATCATCCAATGCTTAATACCTGCAACTTGTCCTCAACATACAAGATACAAAAGAATCTGGAAATTGTATGAAATGTTAGCATATAAACTAGCATAATCCACTAACATATATAATAAATATGCCCATGGAAAGTAATACAAATATTTGCAACATATAATTGGACGAGAATGGAATATTTATATTAATGTAATCAAGATAAGTACATAGGTGAAATTTTTTTGTAACGACACATATCGGAACAGAGAAACTAAGTCCCTCCACCTGGGCCTTCACCACTTCAATCCTCCAAAAAGGAAATCTCACAAGTAGTTAGAGTAATTGAGTTTCTCCTTCTCAAGATAGGAAGAACTTGGGGGATGATCACAAAATAAGTTCAGACTTTCGAGGATAAAGGGATGCAGATTCAATATGAGGTGAAATTTCTCTAGATTTTCTTTGCTCTCAATGATGAATGTCTTCAAGTCTTGTATATCGCTCAATTTATAGCCTTCAAATGGAATCAAAGGCTCGATTCAGAGAATTTCCAATATATGGAAGGTCAATGATCATGGATCTCATAACTTGTCATGAAAAACCGACATATTTTTTAATTTTTGAGCACAAAACCCAATGTACGCGGGTTGTAATGGAGCAACTTGCATATACATGAGTTTTCTAACTGTGTCTCATGTGTATGTACAAAATTTTGAATATTTGACTATGGAATGCGCAAAAGGGAAATTTGAGTCTGGAGAGGGAAAAGTAAGGCCATCAAAGTAAGATTCATGAAGTGTGGCAAACATTCCTATAACATAGTGATATATTTTATTAACTAACATTGTTCAAAGTATTACATTTCCTAGGCACTCTCGTCCCTTTCAATTGTTTGATCACTTTTACCTTTCATCAAATATACAAAATACATTATTAATCTAGAGACTCAAAACTAGGGTATTAAAATGAACTATATTCTATCCTCGTTCACATGTTTCATCCTTGAAAAATCAGATCAAACCATACAATATGACATACTAAGTATTGTAGCCAATTTCTACCAAGTACGTGAATCTGTCGATCCTAATCGAAGATGAACATGATGTTCAATTGATACAGTTCCACCCTAATATTTATTCTTATAGCACCTTTGGTTCCATGATATTGTTGATCTATCCTGATATCATCTTGCAATGTAGGTATTTATCCATGTATATCTTTGTTGGTTTCCTTTCTGGGGCCATGTTGGTCCATATTCAATGTCTTAATGTTAACACCCCTGCTTGGATGATTTTTGTTTCTCTATGTGGTGTGGATGGTGATATACATCAACATTAGCTCTCTTTTTTTCTTGCTTGTACTTTTCAACATGTGGTTTCTTAGCTTCTTCTTCATTTTTATGCCCTTGTTGGTGTTTTTCATTAAGTGCATTTGTAGTCTATGCTTTTGATTCAACTTCGGATTCCGCAAAAACTTCTTTAGCTCCCCCTTGGATATTTCTTTCTTAATAAGATACATATCCTGCAATGTGATTTTATTTTTCTTATACCAAATCTTGATGAACTTATTTGGCACATTAACATTAACTTTACCCACCAATTTCATCCAATGATATCTAATAATAGCATCCACAACATGCATATATATGGCATGGAAATCATAATTCAATACATACTTATCCATTGTAAGCTTCAAATATTTAAAAATTTTAATATTTTCACCTTCAACCTATGTGTTTTGATTATTCTTTCCATGTAGTTGCAACTTTTTATCCAAACTAACATTGATAAAATTATACATGTAACTAGGGTTAAAAAAAACAATAACCTTCTCTTGTTGAATGCATCCATGAACCTAGAATATATATTTGCCACATAAAAAAAATCATTTGGTTCTCTCTATATCTTTTTTTCCAACATGAGATGACCTATCTAATAATACATTTTTAAATTATTCATCGGAGAGAGCCATGATTTTTCTATAGTTGAGAAATTTCCACCAAATGGCCGCGTCGCCTTGTAAGTGTAAACTTACCAAATCTTTCTGATGCTCTTTTCATGTTGACTTGTGGGAATTTAGGAGTTCTTTAATACTAGATCCATCATATTTTCTAGTAAGATTCATCATACTTGCAATAAATCTTCAATAAAGACAATGGATTATAAAATTAACTTATTGTGCAAATCACATGGTTTTTCCTGGAAAAACCCTAAACAATTCCTGAATTTAAAATGTTGATATCTTCACTTCCCATACTTTGTTCTAGATGATTTATTTTTTGAAATTGGGTATTGTTTTTAGAGGAATTCAAACAAATCACTTTTTTCTACAAATTCTAGTAATAAAGTTTTATAATTAAATATGAAATGTGTCATCCCCTTTTTGTTTCCCTTGAAACAATCGAAAAAAGGAAAAAAAGGAATTCATCCTTTCTTTGGCTGAAGAAAGAGCTCCGATAAAAAATGTTATATGCTTCAAAAAATATCAAAATATAACTTTATAAATAACTCAAATCATCCATATAAAATAATCAACAAAATAAATAGGCAAAACCCTTGAGATATGGTAACAACATTAAATATTATTCCTTATGGAAGGAAATGTTGCTCAAGCAATTCTCTCTTGTTACAATAATAATATTATTCAATATGATCATTACATTTTTCATCCCCTTCTTATATAATTCCACCTAAGAACATTATAGAGAAGGAACCTTCCAAAATGTATTCTCACATTTATTATGTTCCTACTACTACAATATATCTAACTACCATAGTGAGCCTTATTCAATAATATAGTGGACATACTTCACCTTGGATTGAACGACCTCCACTATTATCACTACGGGCCCTTTGATCCCCCCATTACCTCCATAACTACACTACATAAACTAGCTCCTAGAAAATAGGATCTACTTCTGAAGTGCACACTTATTACTAGAAATTAAGATCCAACCCTACAATGGAGGAAAGAAGTGATTCTGTCCCCTGAAAAGTGGAATTTACCTAGATAAATCTCTATAATTAAGGGGTGAAACTCAAATAAAATAGTTACCAACTTAATGAGAATTGTGACCTCAAAACGACAACTATGGCCCCAAAAAACCATATTTTTACATACAAAACATCAAAATCAAGCCGCAAATCAAAAAGTGGTGCCACCGGTAGCACCATTGTTTAAAACGAGCTCAAAGTTACAACATTTTTCAAACATGGCCTTCAAACCTAGACAGTAGCTCAGAAAAACCTTAAAATCAACACCTAAAAATAAACAAAATGTTTTCTATTTTTTTTTTCTTTTCAAAATATTAAATTTTGAGATCATTTGAAATCGTATTTTTATCACTTGGTACCATTAAAACCAAAACCTAAAAATCAACCATCAAATTGAAAAGTACTTCTATAGGTATCACCCATTCTAAAATTGGGGTATGAAAATGACACAGTTTTATAATGTGGTAAAAGAGCTCATCATTACTGTAAACAAAATCATAAAATCAAACCTTAAACGCTTACATTTTAAATGTTATTATCATGCAAAGAACAAGGTAATACAAAATACCGTGAAAATATCACAACATACTTTAAAAATTCAATGTCACTTTTTAATAATTTTTTACTTTTAATAATAAAAAAGTAAATACAAGTTACATTGAATGAAACATAAATAATGTATTAAAAGTATTGTTATATTGACCATATTCAAAACATATGAGCTAAGAAATTCTATTATATTATCCATAATAAAAAAACATATCATTCATGGAACGGAGAGCGACCCTGCAAAACCCTAGCTTCCTCGCAGAGAAAACTGACGAATCGCAAGCGCAAACCTCCTCAGCGATATGCGGCCAAAGCCTCAGACAATCACCCGGCCTCCACTGTCACAAGGGTATGGACGCCGCGGAGGGGGGGAAACCCCCCCCATACCGCAATGTAGTAGCCAACGATAAGATGGGAGCCAGAACGGCGCGACCCACATACCAGCCACCGCCGCATGTGCGAGAAAAGCTGCTCGCCAGGGAACAGAGCCTCAGAACAGAGATGGAAACAGAAGCTGGAACCTCTCAACCAAAGCTACCATGAAGCTGGGAACCAGGAAAATGTATTCTGCAAATGGAGAAGCCGCCCAAGTACCTCATTAGCTCAACTCAGGTTGGAGAACATATGCAATTTATGAGAGAGCACGCCCTCATAGGCAAATTTCTGGGGCTTTGGCTGGCAGAAAGAGACCTCCACAAATGGATCAAATACTGGTGGCATCCTAAGGGGGATTATAAGTTGCAACTTAGCTCCAAGTGTTTCTTCACAATTATTCTGTATAATCTGGAAGACAAAGACAAAATCTTTGAAAATGGGCCATACTTCTTCAACTCGGCGGGACTGTTCCTCCACTTTTGGACTGAGAGATTCAGCCCAGACAAAGAGGATTTCACCCATGGCCCCTGTATGGATACGCCTGTACTCCCTGCCGCAAGAGTTCTGGTTGGAAGAGATCTTAATGGGCATAGGAAATACCCTTGGAGAATATGTGAAAGCCTCTGAAGCTACAAGGCAACGAAAGTACACCTACGCCAGGATATGCGTGTACATGAACATATCCAAAGCACTCCCGGGAACGGTAACCCTCGAGTATCAGGATGAGGACTAGAAACAAACTCTGGACTACGAGCATATCCCATTCAGGTGTAGAAGATGCCACGAGCATGGACATCTGTACCGAGAATGCCCCCTCGTCAAGCAAGCTGCAAAACCAACCGAAGCCTAGCAAAAATATGGATTCACCACGATAACTTCAAAAAGGCGAAACCCCTCCAAGAAGCAGACCACAACTCCGGGGCAAAACATTTCCACGAAGAACTCCTGTGAAATTCTGGAGAAGCTACCAGAGGAAGAGGAGATCCAGAACCCGCACAAAAATCCACAACAACAGCAAGCAAAAGATCCGAATCTGGACCCTGATAAGTGCACTGAAGAAACCCCAATGGAAGAAAAAGGAGAAGGTGATGGAGATACTCCAATGTTGTTGGATGATCAGGATCTGGAAGGGATAGATCTAGAAAAGTTGGAGGAGGCGTTGAACCAGAAGGACCTGCAGACCCTCCCTGAAGAACAACTCCGCAAAGTGCACAAGGTCTTTCTCAATTCCTCTGCAGGTTCCACTGCACGTCTAGGTATAGCAATGGAATCGAATTTCAGCACGAAGCGAATCCTCCGTGAAAACAAAAGGAAAGGAAGGAAATCGGCACATCAACTAATCAAGGAAGATGGCAACCTCATGATAAACTCAGGCCAGATACACAAACTTTCGGAGGGATACCTCCACTTAGCACCCCCCTCTTAATGATGAAGATCATCACATGGAACATTAGAGGTCTGAATGGAAGATCTAAACAGAGGATCCTCCGAGATTGCTTAATGGCAGAGAAACCTGATATAGTGCTGCTCCAGGAGACCAAATGCAAAGGGGCAGAGGCTGAAACAATCTCTCAGCGTATATGGCGAGACTGAAACTCTATAACAATTGATTCCACAGGAGCCTCAGGCAGCCTAGCTATCTTATGGAATCCAGACAATGTGACTCTAAGCAAACCCTTCACAACAACTGGTACCATAACCGCTCACTTTGCAGTTATGGGCACGAACCGCGAAGGAGCCATCACAAATGTCTATGGGCCACACAACGCCCAGAACAAAGACAAATTCCTGCAACAACTCGAGCTGATCAAGACCCTGGTGGCCACCCCAAAATGGATCTTAGGAGGCGATTTCAACATGATCCTGAATCTGGAGGAGAAAACTGTAGGCATCAAAAGACTCAAGCAAGACAACGGTAAGTTTAATGCTCTCATTGATTAGTTAAAATTAGTAGATATTGAGAATAGCAATGGCACCTTCACTTGGTCCAATCATAGATCCGACACCCAGCACATCACCTGCCGATTAGATCGCTTCTTGGCAGCAGAGGAAATTATGGACGCAGGCTCTCATCTGGAAAGCCTCATCCTACCAAGAGAAGGCTCTGATCATTGGCCCCTGGCTCTGCAAATGGATCTGGGAGACCCTCCCAGATACAAACCTTTCCGCTTCGAGAAATTTTGGCTAGCTCACCCGGACTTTAAGAGACTAGCCAAGTCCTGGTGGGAGCAAGCGGCAATAGACCACGGATCCTGCATGTACAGGTTTCAATAGTGGCTAAAAAACTTCAAGTAGCGGCTTAAACAATGGAACAAAAACAGCTTTTGCAATATACTGCAAAGAATAGAGGAGATAGAAGGTCGACTTGCGGAGATTTAAAAAATTTTCATCTCGGGAGAACGAACTGCTGACCTAATGAAGGAAGAGGAACAACTTCAGGCACATTTGGAGGAGAGAAGGAAGCACGAGGAAATCCTGTGGAAGCAGAAATCTAGGGTCCAATGGCTCAAGGAAGGGGAAAAGAACACAAAATTTTTCCACAGAGCCATGATGCACAGAAGGCACGTCAACAGGATCACCCACCTCGAGGACAGCCAAGGGAACTTAGTCAGGGAACACTGCAAAATAGAGGAGGAGCTGCTCAATTACTACTAAGACCTCCTTACAGAACCTCAGAGGGATAGAACGGAAGCAATCAGGATGGTAACCAGACACATACCAGATTTAGTCACTCTAGAACAGAATGCAGCCTTAACTCGGCCTATCACCCAAGAGGAGGTCGATCAAGCTGTAAGAGCCATGCCGACAGGGAAAGCCCCAGGTCCAGACGGGTTTACCGTGGATTTCTTTCACCACTGTTGGGATCTGATTCGACAAGATGTTTGGGAGGTAGTTGAAGAATCAAGGGATTCAGGTGTGGTACTTCCAGCTCTTAATTCCACCTTCCTCACCCTCATCCTAAAGGAAGAAAGGGTCACCAATCCCAAACAATTCAGACCAATAGCCTTATGCAATGTCATCTACAAAGTTATAACGAAGGTCATCGCAACCAGGCTCAAAGCCATCTTACCTTTCCTCATCTCTAAGGAACAGTCAGGGTATGTAGAAGGGAGACTGATCATGGACAGTGTCATTCTAGCAAATGAAGTAGTACACTCCCTCAAAACCTCAAAAACTCCAGGTATGCTTATCAAACTTGACCTTTCAAAATCCTTTGATCGAGTCAGCTGGCATTACATCAAAGCTGTCCTAGATTCCTTTGGCTTTGATCAGGATTGGGTTAGTTGGATCTTGAATCTTACCTCCTCCACCTTCTTCTCCATCCTTGTGAACGGTGTCCCATCAAAACCTTTCTCGCCATCTAGAGGTATCCAGAAGGGGGACCCCCTCTCCCCTTTTCTGTTCATTCTCTTAGTGGAAGGTTTGGGATGTTACATCAACGCTTCTGTTTTTGATGGCTCCCTCAAAGACCTACCTTTGCACAACATTCAACCCGCACCCTCTCATAGTCCATCTGTAGATGACACTCTCCTCTTGAATTCTCCCACTGTCCAAGAAGCCACAAAGCTCAACTCTATCCTCTGAGACTTCACTGAGGCCTCCGACATGTTGCTCAACTTGGACAAGTCCAAGCTATATTTTTTCAACACTCTGCCCCCTGTCCAACGTCATATTTCCAGACTTCTCGAAATACCCAGGAGCTCCCTTCCATCCAACTACCTCGGTGTTCCTCTCACAGGAGCAGCGGCTTCTGCCATATCCTAGGACAACCTCCTCCTGTCGATCTCAAATAGGCTGCGCAATTGGACCTTTAGACCTCTCAATCTTGCCTCCCGTCTGGTTCTCCTCAAATCTGTTCTACAAGCTCTGCCCACCTATCATTTCACTACTCTGGCGGCGCCCAAAAAGGTCATCAGAGCTATAAGAACCTTGCAGCGAAAATTTCTCTGGAACGGCCACCAATCCAACAAGAAATGGGCGTTGGTTAATTGGGATAAGCTCTGCATGCCAAAAATTCAAGGTGGACTAGGCGTCAAAGACCTGGGGAAATTGAACCAAGCAATGGGAGCTAATATCTGGTGGCGGTGGTTAAAGAACCCTGCAGCAGCTTGGGCACAACTATGGAAAAGGAAATATGCACCTCACACCCCTGCAGATCAGCTAATTCGACTCAACGACCACATACAAGGCTCCAATATCTGGAACACAGCTTGGCAAAATCGCACTCTAGTACAACATCACGCCTTTTGGGAGCTAAGAGATGGCGGAAGTGCTCTATTCTAGGAAGATTCTTGGCAGCAACTCAATCCATTGAACACTATAGAAGTATTATCGGCCCTCAAAAGAGCCCTTCACCAACACGCCCTTCCCAAAGTCAAGGAGCTCTGGACGCCTCAAACGCTGCCTCAAAGATGGCGCCAGTGGAAAACCTCTCATCAAGCGCTTGGGATTCCCGAGACCGTCGAGTTGCAAAGATAGCAAGCTCAAGTCACCAACAGGAAGATATTGTATCGAGAAGGTCCAGACATCTTGAGGTGGGGTTACACCACATCTGGTACATTCACTATCAAGGAAGCTTACTCACTATTAGCAGACCAATCAAATCCAAGGAAGGAGCCCATATGGAATAAAGTCTGGAACTCTGCCCTCTGGCCCAAGGTTTCCACCTTTCTGTGGTTAGTAGTGCACAACAAAGCTCTAACCTGGGACAATCTAAGGAAGAGAGGCTTCATTGGACCCTCCATCAACGTTCTTTTCTCACTGCAGGAGGAAAGCAAAGAACACCTCTTCAATGAATTCCGCTACAGTCAGCAGATCTGGGATTATGGAGCGCAGATCATGCGCAAATCCAACCGAAATATAAGCAGTATTAATTGCACTATCGAGAATTGGGACAACATCTCCTTCAGCAACCCCATACTAAATCTCATATGGGGATTGCTACCAGGATTCACCCTCTGGTAAATCTGGAAGGAACGGAACAAACACATTTTCCACTCTCAACCGTCCCTCCCTGAAGTCAACTCGACCAAAATCAGATCGCAGATAATAGAAACAATCAGAAGCAAATCTTGGACAAAGAAGGATTGGTAGTGCAGTCCGGAGGAGCAGAATATCTTACAAAGCTGGCAACCCATCTTGATCAACCCCATACCCACCAGAAACCATACAGGTCAACCCACCAGCCCAAACACCTGGACTCCCCCTCCAGAACACTTCATCAAAGTAAACTTTGATGGAGCCTCCAAAGGCAACCCAGGACCAACAGGATATGGGGCAGTGCTCAGAAATTTAGGTAGGGAAATCGTAGGCCTGGACGTAGGATTCATTAGCGAATCAACCAACAATGTAGCTGAACTTACAGGACTCCTGCGAGGACTCCAAACGGACATCCATCAGGGTCATCAAAGGATAATCCTGGAAGGAGATTCGCAAATCATCACAAGACTCGCTACCAAAATCATCCATGGCTGCAATCCTGAAAAAATCTCTCCAAGCTGGCGACTATACAGCCTACTCGAAGAATTCAGTCATCACCTGCGGCCGCATCTCACCATCACTACCTCTCATGTGAAAAGATATGCGAATAAGGTCGCGGATCGACTAGCGAATGAAGCTGTGGAACAAGAGGAGGAAAATATAAACTGGGAGGGCCCTAGCTCACCAGCCCCAGAGATCCTCACCCGGTGTCAAGACTTAGCCAGAAAGGATATCCACTCCCCGGATGGGGTGACAGGTGGCGCGTTAGAGCCATGTGGGAGCGAGCCGGGACGCTGCATTAATGCATCTACCGGCTCACAATACCTCCGCCATTAAACCACATGAATCCGAGCAGGAGAACCTTCAAGATGAGGCCCCTCGCGTAAGTGAAGGGTACCCCTCACCATAGCACTATGCAGCAGCGATTAATGACAAGGTTTAATTCCATGGCAATGGCGATGGTGTTCATAACAGCGTTAGTGGTTCGAGCAATGACTTCATATTGCATTTTGCTCTGGGAATCTTTGGTCTTGTAGTCGAACCAGAGCAGCGTTGGCCTCCTTCCTTCCTCTCTGGCGAGGTGACTGCACTGGTTAGGCACTCAAACTCCTTACAGTTACCCCTTCATGCCCTGAATCCGAGGGAGGTCGCGTCGGGGAGCGACTTGGCATTCAGAGGAGTCTCGGCGCAAGCAGAAGGAAAAATTTGAAGTGGCAGAGTTTCTATGCAAGGAAAAGTATAATTTTGAGACAGCTATGGCGATTGCAGCCTGGAGGCGAAAGACCAGACCACGTTCACCTCCAATGGCATACGTGGAAGAGGTCATACCGGAAGCTGGTCTGCCAAGCCCTCCCAGGCATATCCTGTTCATAGCACCAGATAATTGGAACCCGAGCACAAGTTTGGGCACCCACAACAAAGGTCAGTCTGATTGCAAGGTGTCCGACCCCTCTGTTGTCACCCCAGAGAAACCTTACTCCCCCTGCTACGTGGAAGAGGAGGCTTCCCCAGAGCCCACCAACAAGGAGAAGGAAAAAGGCAGCGAGTGTGGACAACAACGAGCACAGGATGCAGATGAGGATACCAGAGAGAAGCATCCACTGGCAGCTGACTGGGGGTATATCGAACTGGTCTATGAAATTAGGCACAAAATGGATGACCAAATCTTCCTCTTGGAACGCCTGGATCAGCAGATGGACATGTTCTTCGCGTCACACTCCAGAGCATCGACCAAAAAGCAATGTCTGACCTACGTACGTACCTACACATTCCCAGCGCGATGGAGGCACTCCGAGGTTTAGGACAACCAGCTTGGCTCAGAGGTTCCCTCATGCTTCAAACTTGTTTCTGGTATTTGTCTTGTCATTACAGTCTCTTCCTTTTACTAGCTAGATATCAGTTAGTCTTAGCACTAGATAGAATAACCAGCTTGCATGCTGTGACCATGAGTCCTGGTTTCCTTCGGGCAGGGTGTCAATTTTGTCAATTTTTGTTAAACTCTGTCTTCAGTGTGACACATGGACATGGATGCCACGCTGTCCTGGTTTCCTGCTCAGGCGGGACAACTGGCATCACCTACAGCCTTGAATTATGTACTTTGACAATGGTAATATAACAGGCACTACCTCTTTTTACTTAAAAAAAAAAAAAAAACATATCATTCATAAAACATAACAAAATATTCATAACTTCATTTAAGATCATATCTAAGTTCAATGCTCTTTTTTAGTTACCATACAAACAAGATATGGATCAAAAGTTTGTAAAATGTTCCATAAACTTATTCATATTGACTCATGGTTTCTAAAATACCATCAGAGTCTACAGTTTCTTCATATGAATGTTTTGATGAAGATGTAGATGATCCATAGTCTTCTCTATTTTCGATGAATGCACCATCTGAGTCTACATGCATGCCCAACATTTCAAATGTTAAATTTCTTTTAGATCTACGACTAGGTTCAAATGACTCCCATCTTTCATTTATTTCTTACAGCAACAACCTCTTGATAATCTCTATTTTCTTGGAGTGAAGAGTTCCTCTCTTTGTCAAATTGAAGTCATAAACAAGTATGTCAACATCATCTAATTTTAAGAGGTCAGTGCGACGACAAGTTGTGTTTTGACCCTTTCTTTTTCTCTTTCTATTGACATGTTTCTCAAACACCATATATGGCTTGTACAAAGCATATAATGGGTGTGTACTTGTTGCATACCAATGCACTTCAATTGCAATAACATCATCATTTTCTTTCTCAATCTTTTAAACCTTTCCTGTCCATAATGGATAACCATGTGGATGTTTAGTCGCTAAAATTGCAATCATGCTACCCTCCTTATTATCTTGTACTGAACCCATGTAAAGGTCTTCCATGTCTTCACGTTGTGCATGCGACCTCCACCAACCAATATACATTTCTCTTTCCTCTACTTGTGTAAACTCAATAGCACCTTGATATTCTTGAACTTCAACAATGTTTGTTTCTTCATATTCGTTTGGAATATTTTATGGCCAATGAAAAGGAGTCCTCGACATTGTATCTTCATTTGTTGATATTTAAATTATGTCACTTTGACTATTGAAAAAATACTCCCACCAAACAGAATCAACAACATCAAAGTACTCATATGTATCCTTAATGGACTTTTTAATTTCTTCTAGGCATTCAAAATAATATACATCTCTATTACGCCTTCATGCATTGTGGATTTTAGCAACTGATTGTAAAAATAATAAATTTGATGAAAAAATTGGATGATCTGGAATGAACTTCAAAAATGATAAACCTAATGAAGGCCCCCATTTTGTAGTAGTTGAATACTTCTTTCCCCATATAAGTGTTTTCCCATCAATTTTTTTGAAAAACAATTGATGTTGGAAGCTAATGTCATTAAGATGCTCAATACATTTTTCTTCACGATGTGATCCATGAATAAATCTTCGCATGTCAACAGTTTCTTCTAATATATGAAAAACATGCTCTGGAATGTATGCTTTCTTGATACATTCAATCAATGTTGGTAGAATTCCAACATTTTCCCTCTTCATTGTTACTGAAAAACGACTAAAAATTTGATTAATATGATCATGAGTGTGTCCAACAAGAAGGAAACAAACTTTCACCTTCTGAAAGATTCCCATTTCAACAAGCATGCTTATATATCCAAACACAATTTGATTTTTTTTTTCACGACTAGTGTTGTCCAACTGTAGATAGAGAACTTGAGGAAGATTTCCAGACCAGTGAGTGAGCACATGATGAATTATGTTGATGGTCAAATTTTCATCATTATGAATATTTGGAGCTGTGAAGTAAACTCTTGGACACATTTTTCCATTGAAAACTATACAACCAACCAAGTGAAACTGAATGAAATTCTCTTCCGGTAAATTTTTGGGTGTACAGACAAAATCTGGTAGAAGTGTTTTCTTCTGGTCCATGCCATCAATTATCATATCTAAATATTTGTTTGGAGCATCATAACACTTCATCCGATGTTTTCACAACTTTCGTATTTCACTTGATTGTTGATTTAGATGTTCTTGAAGTGCTTTGATTATGGAATTTTCACATGACATAAATGGAAATATCGATTGTATATTTTCATAGTTAATAACTATTCAATTAAAAAAAAAAAAAGTAAATACATACCTCTTTCTGCCCCTTCATATTTATCTCTTCTTGATTTAAGAGTAGCACATATACTACAAATCACCATCCTTGACTTCTTAGGAATACAGATATTGTTGAATTGTTTCTTCCATATTCTTGTAAAATATGCATATGTAATAAAATTACCATTTCCTTCAACACCTTCAGCATATCCTTTGTACAAGTTGTAGATTTCCCTCCTTGAAAAATTATCTGGAATATGTATTGTGTCTCTATCTGGCATACACTCTCGATGTTTGGAAAAGAAACCACGCATCTATGACAATGCAATGTTTGTGAATGGCCTAATCTCTCGTCGATGATGCAACTTTGAATAAAATGATGGATCATTTTCCAACCTTGTCTTGATTCTTGATAGATGAAGATTACCAATTAAGTGAATTTTTTTGAAATCCTTTTTGCAAAGTAAAATATTCCCAATGTGATAATCATATCCTTTATTGGTGGATATCTTGCACCCCATCAAATAAAAAAATTTCATGCTCTTATTCGATGACAAATATGTCTTCCTTTTATTCAAGCCGTACATTTAGTCCATGCTTTTCAAACAATTCCCTTGACAACATTCACTTGAAATCAATTCACTTATGGAAACTGATTTAGTGAGAAATTCTTTCCTACACCTTGTATAACTAGAATGATTTGGATTGATATAAAAAGGTATAATATTGATCCTAGACACAATGTTTCTTTTCAATGTCTCCACTATTTCACCATCCTCACTAGAAGGATTTTACTTATCACCACAAGGAGTATCAAGCAAAACATTGTCAGGAGACTGAACTCGAGAATGTCGATCACCTTCATTTGTTGCAGCTGAATGTTTGAGAACATCATCATCAAGATAATCATTTGGAGGAAAATAATCATAAGCATTGTGTCCACTATTGACATAATCATCTTCATTGCTTTCAAAATCCCCACTTGAGTGAAAATTTTCACCATCTTGCTTAGTGCCTTGAAAACCTTCATTAGTATCTTGGAAATCCTCACTTGGAGGAAAATCAACATCAACATTGTTTATTTTTAATTTATCACTCAGGAAAGAGTGACCACCAATGGTGTAATCATCTTTTCTACTTTGAAAATTGCCACTTGAAATATATTCTTCATCATCCTCATTACTAGCTTCAAAATCTTCACTTGGAGGAAAATCTTCATTATCCTCATCGGTACCTTCAAAATCCTCACTTTGAGGGAAATCATTAGCACGAACATTGCTTCTTTTAAATTCCTCATTCAAGAAAGATTGTCCATCATTTCCATAATTGTCATCATAACTTTTAAAATCCCCACTTGGGGGAAATTCTTCTTCATCCTCTGTCGTGCCTTGGAAATCCTCACTTGGAGGAAACTCTTCATTAGTACCTTCAAAATCCTCACTAGGAGGAAATTCATAATCACCAACATTGTTGTCTTTAAATTCCCCACTCGGGAAAAAGTGTCCACCAATGTCATAATCATCTTCACTTCTTTTAAAATTTCCACTTGAGGGAATTTCTCCATCATTTTCATTGGTTCCTTGGAAATATTCATCGGTATGTTGAAACTCCTCACTTGGAAGAAATTTTTCATCCCAATAATTTAAACGTTGATCATAGTCTCCACTTTGACCTACATTTCAAATATTTTCATTACTATTAAACTGTTGACTAGATTTATCACCATCATATTCCTCCTCTTCATCATCGATGCTTTCAAATTCCTCTGATTTAGGACTTTCATGAGGAACACGTTGAATAAAATTTCTTGCACCATGATCAAAATTATGACTAGATGAAAAATACGACACCTCATTTGCATTACAAATGGTCCTATGGAATTTTCTTGTCCCAACAGAATAGGTATGTGAACAATTTGTTGATGTCTCTGAAATAACATCTTCTTTATTTGATGAAGCCATCCCTTCTCTCTAAGAACATAGAATGATATAAATGCTCGCCCTCCCTATGAAATTATTGT
>JZKD02S1820288.1:289880-326902 GCA_000966675.3 Picea glauca
TTTTAAATTTATCTTCAAAATCATAAAACTTTTCTAATCTAACAACAGATTTGGGTATGAAATTTACCATGTCCGATAGAGATTCAAGAGATTTCGGATTAGGTATTACCGTAAAATCATGCAAATTGTGGTCATGTGTGCGTTCATCTATCACTACGCCTTGAAAGGTTTCTTCCATGTGTAGAAAGTTAATGATTTGTTGATCATCGTCAAATACTCTCCAGTTTGTTATATTGTCAGGAACAGATGGTTGAAACAATAGCTCGACGGAGAATGCGTTTGGGGATAAGCCTTCTACAGGAAGAAGTTTAGAGGCTACATTAGCTAGTAGATCTGCTTCAACATTATTTAATCTAGGAATGGAATTTATATTGAAAGCGGAAAATTTATTCATTAAACTCCATACCTCAGACTGGTAACTTTTGAGATGCGGGGAAAGACAATGTATAGAATCTCTAACCTGTCTAACCACTATTTCAGAGTCGCCAAATGCAACCAGGTTTTGAATGTTCATGTCCAAGGATTTTCTGAAACCTTGCAGTAAAGCCTCATATTCTGCAGTATTGTTAGTACATTCAAATTCTAGTTTACAAGCCATTAATCTCTTGTTACCTGCCGGATCGATAATGATGTAGCCTGCACCAACTCCTTCTTTAGACTTGGAACCATCGAAATATAGAGACCAAATTTGATTTCCATCGGGCTCGGGGGACTATTGTATAGAAGTTGTTGGTTGCACATATGCTATGATCTCGGACTGCTATTCTGGATTGATGATAGGTGAAACTTCAGCCATGAAATTTCCGAAGAAGGTATCCATCCCTTGGACTTCAGGTGAATCAGCAGGAGGTGTGTACAGTTCATTAGGGTCGTTCAAATCCGTGACCGTGAACTTAAGGTAACACTCACGATTAACCATGATCTTGTTAGGCTTAACATTCTCTGGAAGCTGTAAGTGAGACCAGTCTGTCGCGAAGTAACCATGTAGCTGCTCCGACTAGTCCCTGCTAAAAAATAGACCATACACTTCTGGAATATCCACCACTATTATATCAATAACCTGATGAACCTTTGGGTTAGACGATAATCTAATCAATACATTTTTTAGTTCGCCTATAACTTTAACATCTGTTCGATCAAGTTGTATGATTTTAAAAGTAGACGGTTCCACTTCAGCGTTAATCTTTTGGAAAACAGACCAAGGCATCACATTTGATGATGCTCCTGAGTCAACCATACAATTATGCACATTTCTGTTGAATATTTCGAAAGTTAAAAGAAAAGGAGGTACATTCTTGTGAGTACTTAGAGTAGTAGCTTGTGGTTTCTTACTCGTAGTCTCTAATGCTACTTTATCTACATTATTTACATTATTTACAGGGGTTACAGGAAGGCTTCCTTTAACTTGAGGATCAGGATTATTTTTAGTGGAAGTCTTCTGCGGAACTTTTCTTTGCACAACCTTGTTTCCATTTGAATTACCATTCTTGTCGTTTTCTGAAATATTTTGCAACATTTTTTGTAACAAAAATGGGAACTTCAACAACTCATAAATAGAAATATTAGCCCTTAATTTTTTAAGATCTTCAACAACATCATAATCTAATTTAGGGTTGACATTACTTTGTTTAGTTTCTACTGATTTAGATGGCTTTGGAGGTGGAGTTGTAGTGTTCTCAGAAGGAGGTTTGTTTGTTGTCTTACTCCTAGTGTTGTAAGGGTGAACAGTCTCGAAGTTAGCTTGAAAGATGCTATCCGAGAAATGTCCAAAGATGTTTGGAGAAGACTCTTCTTCTTGAACTGTTTTCTGTTCGACTTCCTTCTGAGGGATTTCAGGAGGCATCAAGTTATATTGGGATTCTAGAATTGTCTGAAGAGCACATTGCAAACTTTATAGGTTCAAGCCTTCGGAGTTTGGATTAGGTCGGTTGGTAGGAAAAGGCTTTCGGAAAGGGGGTTTGTAGGGTCCTTTACTCGAGGAAGCTTCTTCATTCAACCTTTTTAAATCTATAACTTGATTAGACAATTTGTGTACAACTTTAGTTAAATTTTCCAAATCAGATTTTTCAGGTTGAGTTTTACTTTGTGTGGGTCTGGGGAGAATTTCAATCTTCTTTTTGGAAGAAGAAACAGTCTCAGTGTCATTTCTAGAAGAGTCCTTAAGGCTGAGTATGTCTTTTTCAATCTGAGTAGCCTCTTCAAAGGATTCTAACAACGTATCCTTTTTAGATCATTTGACCCAAATAGATATACTTTAGTGTAGAGATTTAGTGTAGTAAGCTATTACCAGACTCTCAGTAGGCATAGAATCTGTAGGGATTCAATTTTTAAGCGTTAAGAATATTTGATTAAAATCTTTAACTTTTTCTTTTGGGTTCATTTTTAAGCTTGAAAGATCCATGACTAAGACCTCCGGAGGTTTACCATCTCTTAATTTTTCCAAAAAGCATGACTCAAACTTTTCCCAAGACACAATGATATGGGGTTGTTGGGAAAAGTACCAAGTGGATGCATTACCCTCAAAATTATAAGGGAACAACCTACAAACAACGTCTTCATGTTCAACATTGCGGAGTCTAATGGCTAACATAATTTTTTTGATATGATCTTTGGCTATCTGTTTCGAATCGGGATCGAATTTAGGAAGCCACTTCTCCGGGTGCTTAGGTAAAGGGTGTTGGGCTCCAGGAATAGCTACATCATCCTGGTCCAACCAGGGTCTAGCAGGGTTGTTCTGATTTTCCATTGGGGTAATGGGTGTGGAAGGCTGAGAATGTGAGTTGCCTTCGTTATAAGAGGAATCTCCTCCAGAAGAGGAAGGAGATGAGGGAGGTGGTGAAGGAGGTATCCCAGATCCTCCTGCAGCAAGATTTGTAATTGGATCTGTAGGATTCACAGTGAGGTTAATATCACCTAACTGTTCTCTGATATCAGAGAAGTCTAAAGGTTGACCCCACATATGGTTTGGTTGCCTAAGACGAGCTAAGGTACTATGTGTTTTTATAAGAGACTGACGGATAATCTCTTTTGTATCACCACCGGTAGGATTAGGGGTTGCTGGCTCAACTGTGATCTACGGATCTTCGGTTGAAGTAGTTGTTGTTTGAAGTGGAATATCATCTTGTGAATGGATTCTAGTCACTATAGGAGAGCTATTAGGGGGGGGGGAGGATTCTTGAGACCGCCTCGTGCCATTAATTAAGTTCAATCCCCCATTCTAGTGCCATTTGTTGATGGGCGAAATTGACCATCCACCAACTGAGAGAGTGGAACCGGTCCGAGGTTGTCTAATAACCCAAGCCGTTTGGAATGAACAACCCTGACGAGTTTAACGACTCTGTTGGCCACTCTAAGGTCCTAAGAAAACCAAAGAGAAAACTAATCTAAACTAACTAACCTATCTAAAACAAATAAAACTAACTAAACTAACTAAAAGTAATAAAACAAACTAAAACTAAATAAAACAAACTAACTAAAACTAAATACAAGAAACTAAACTAACTAACAATAAATAAAAAACAAACTAATACACTAATCTAATTAAAACAAATTACTAAATAAATTAAACTAAAACTAAATAAAAACTACTCTATCTATTCTATATACTAATTACTATTATACTAACTCTAATAATTAGTCGTCTAACTACTAATTGAATTACAACTTATTCACAAATATACATTATCTACAACTTGCAGATTTGAATAAAACCTGTAAAACTCATTTGATTTCTGCCCTAAGACAACCAGAGATATTTTTTGATTTTTTGATTTTATGAATAAGAAATGAAACTTACTGAAATTAAACGATCTAACATACTAGTTCTACATATATATCTAACTATATTCTAACAAATACACTAACAAACAAATGACAAATTGACCTGGAAACGCTCCTAATTTGTCCTGTGTATGATGACTTCGAAGCTGGTCAGAGGAAGGAAACTCACACCGGTTAATCCATAAGCTTCTTGTAAACGATAGGCTGTGCTTCTCTTTGATTTATTTACAGGACAAACAAGACATAAAAAATCATAACAATTATATGACTTATAAATATCTGCAATAAGGGAAACCTGTTATGCAAAAACTTATACTTGATAATTCAACTTATGAAGAAGAGAAATCTGTCATTCACAAACTGAATCAAACAATTGTTATGTTCTTTAAACACTTGGAAGAAATCAGATATGGATTACAGTGATTAAATTATATCATTTGCAAAATATTAAGATAGCTAAAGTAGTCATTAACCAAATACAAATTGATATACATAACATGAAACAAAATATTGATATCATGAGAAGCTAAAGCTGTAACAAAACACCAAATTCTGCCTCAGTCTGTATTAAAATTTCATATCCTTGTTCTCCCACGAATGAGGATGATTATTACAAAAAATAATAAGTATTTATAAGTTTTTCCACAGGGTAAAACCTCACTGTGGATAGTATCAAACTGTTTACATAATCTGGGAAGATATTCCCAAAATCAACTAAACTAGGAAATTAAAATGCAAATAAAATATTTCAAATATCCCCTAACTGCTCATCAAATCCACTGCAATTTCGAATTCATCTACAATAGACCAAAAATAACAAATTAGAAATATATTTTATTAGCAAAACAATAAAAATCTAATCCTACATACTTAGCTACAGAATCATCTGATTCTGTAGCTAGTTTAAAATAACATACAAGATCAAAATGGAAACTAAATCAAATCTTTTAAAATAGTTAAAACCAATTTTCTTCCAATGATCATTTAAAACGAATCACTCAAGATTCAAATGATTTTATCTTTCAACATTAAACATAATCAAAAGTGATCCAATCGAAAACAGGGGTAAGAATACTCTGTTTTACTGTTACCATAAAATCGGGTCAAACAGTAACAAGACTGTTTTGTATCCAATTAAAATCGATAATGAGTCATATCGTATCCAACACAAACATTTTCCACTCGTTATAGCTATAATGATATAACAAAAAATTCATATCGTTTAATCGAATACACAGATAGAAAGACTGTTTCAATTATGTGTAAACGAAATCATACGTAACAGCATCAACCCAACCAATTTCGTGATTGATTTCGATCATAAATCCTCGCACAGTCAACAGACACAATCTTAATAGAATCAACAAAATTTATAATTGCAAACTGGGAAAATAATCAAAACAAATCACGACTGAGTTTAATATGGAAACAAATCATGAATCTGGATATAGTCAATCTCGTTCTATGAATCAAATTCAAACAACATATTCATTGCAATATGAATCCAACTGATAACATGGTGGAACCAATAGTAAACCAATGCGTAATAATCAGCTGGGTATAACCGTTATGAATTGAATCTATTCACGATTTGGGTGAATTTGTACAGAGTCACATTGGAAATAATCCAAATTGTATTCTTGTTGGTCGAAAGTCATATGGACATAAAATCGTAACAATTAATCATATCAAAATCATTGCCAATCATAGCATATACATTATAACCAAATCGAATCGAAATGTGATTGTGTTCAAAATTGAAATATGAGAAACAGATTGTGTCTAGAATATATACAAACGACTTCAATTTATAGCAGAGCATTCATTTAAACTAAATTAAACAAATCAAATCCACACCAAGATCAATCAAATCGATGAAAATCCAATCGAAGCTAAACTGGGAAAACGAACTTCCATTTAGTCAAAACAAAGTTATGTATAGAATGCATACAATGTGATAGAGAAAATCAATGTTGTAAATAGAGCTATTCAAAAATAATTCGAATTCGTTATATAAACAAGCGATATCAAAACATACCTCCGTGAGGCTGCTCAAATTATGCCAACTTAGAATTCACGACCGTTGTAGCTGATTCCACATTTTTAAACAAGATGGAGCCTGTCGTCCTTTGTTTTTTATCAGTGGCTTGTAGCTTATCCTTTTGACTGGTAAGCAGGGAAACCTGGTCCTCCAAAGAGTGAATTCTTGACTATAGAATCAGAACATCAAGATAATATCTCTCTAACCACAAGCTACATTGATCATTGGGTGGCACTGTAGGTTTAGACAGAGCAG
The DNA here is from genome assembly GCA_000966675.3 of Picea glauca. Classification (NCBI taxonomy): domain Eukaryota; kingdom Viridiplantae; phylum Streptophyta; class Pinopsida; order Pinales; family Pinaceae; genus Picea; species Picea glauca. The sequence goes on from JZKD02S1820288.1 coordinate 295,957, forward strand.
GAGAGTGTTTGGATGAATGACCAGGGGATTCACAAGGCAACTTAATGCCAGGGTAGTTAGGGTCGTCCTGTAGGTAAGGGGTTAGGTTTGACACAAAGTCATACAAGGGTTCAGCACACAAACCTTGCGAATAGGGGTATTCGCTAGCCAAGAAACGCTCCACTTCCGAATCAGAGTCCTCACTCAACATGATAGGGTTTGGATCGACAGGAGGTTTTGGCCTATTTCTTGCCATCCAAGAAATTAATTGGGCATTATTTTTTCCTTTGGCGTTTACAGTGGGTTTTTCTTTGGGCTTCTTTCTCATAGTATCGGCGTTCTTAGTCACAGTGTGGGGTAGGTCGATAGGTGAGTCGGTCAAGGATTTAGGTAGCAGGATGTTGTAGGGTAATGGGGGTACAGTCTTGTCCTCGCTCACCACAAGTTTGTCAACTTGTGGAGGGTTCTAATCCTCAAAATCATTCTGAGAAAGGAAAAATCCATCAATCTCCGTGTAACCCCAAATGATAGACAACAATAATCTTAACCAGCCCATAATGAAAAAGGATACTATCAGTCTGGTTCCTTTTGTATTTCTTTGACATTTTAAACAAGCTTCTATGCAAATAATAGGGCATATTGAGTTGATAACCCATAAAAACCATAAGTAAACGAAGGTGGTGTAAGAAAACAAACTTGTACCGACCTTCGCAGGTGATAAACAGTTTGATTATCATCAATAAATCATGCCAACGTTGTTTAAGCATGGTAACTGGCAAACCTTTATCACAAGAGGTAACTTTACGCGAATGGAAGAGTAGTGTCCAAGGGATCTCCTCTACTTTGCAATTCTTGGACCATCATTGTCCAGTGGCAGGCAAACCTGTAGCAAGACTAATAAACTGCTCGTCAATTTGCAATTGAACATCGTCGACCTTGGCTCGACAACCATCAAAGGTCATGGCGAATTGTCGGGCTACGCAGAGGTTAAAACCCTCGAATTTTTGTATAAACGGAAGCCACCCATTTTCCTCGAGGTCTCTGCAGGCACTGTCGAACATCAACAGAGCCTGGCTCCCATTAGGTTCATCCCTCACAACTGGGGCCATGGTGCAAGCACATGGTAAGGGTTCGATTCGAATTTATCAATGCACAGGAGCAGAGTCATTTGGTCTAACAGCAATGAACGATCAAAGGGGAAACATTAATGCGCGCATGCGAGGGTGGTGGAGTTATTCACCGCCATGCACAATAGTTATGGTAAAGTACAACCACCAAGTTCAACCTCTGTTCAAACAATCATAACGTAGCTCGAAACCAAAAATCAAATGGTGAGTGATATGCCAACGCGCTATTAACTATAGTTTTTCAAACCAATGTCATTCAACGTGAAATCAAACCCAAATGTTAACCATCCGCCGTTGTATAAATGTTTAATCAAAAGTTTTAAACCATTGTGCCAATCGAATTCATAAAATTTACAAGCCAAGAGCTATAAAAAGTTTATCATAAGGATCACATTATAAAAACAAAAATAAATCGTGACCCTTATGCAATTCATAGAATCAAGTATAAACCCACATGTTCAATGCCTCATAAGTTTAATAAAATCAAGTTATGCAATCAAAGTAAGAATGTCCAAATAAGCATAGCTCGAAAATCCTTTCAGCCACATAACGATAAACCAAAGGTAAGTGCCATAGAAAATATCGATAAAAGATCATGACAGTTCAAATAACGATGGAGGAGTTTTCACGCTTACAGTCGTGAAAATTAAAGGCAAACAAATTTGTAAGTATCGCAAGAAATAAAAATATAGTCTATTTGAAAAATGTGACGACGATTTGAAGTTCGGAAGACATAGGTGTAGGCATCTTATAGGACAATAGAAAAAATTGAATTGGCTTCCAACACACACCCACTACGGAATTTAAATTTTTTCGGCCTTTTCTTCTTTTCTTCGAGGAATAGAATTTCCCCGAGTCCCTACGGGACCTGATATAGATCATGTCATCCCTTATCCGCACTCACCTGATTGGCGGTTATGGCCACATGCCTTATCAGAGGGTACTCATCGACTTTCGCGATGTGGGAAATCGCGATACAGGTATTCCCTTATTCATTTCAGGGTTTCATCCATTGGAATTTCGCGGCTAGCGAATTATGAGGAAAACTGACCCTTGAGAGTCCCAGGCACTGGAAAGACAAAACACCAAAACCATGTGTGCGAATCCATTTCGGGACTTTGCCTATCGGGATTTCACAAGTCTGGAGTTCGGGGGATGTGATGATAGAAGGTCTCACATCGGGGTCTTTTGGGAGCCGAACTCTGAATTACTAACTCTAAACATACTTCCCTATTTTAGGATGTCACAAGTCGATATTTTGGGAGTCGTGAGGACAAGAGACTTGCCTCTAGATATCCCAGGTGTCGAAACACCGGAGCATTAAATTCTAGTCACGCTATACTCCTTTCGGGGTTTCATACTTCGAGATTTAGTGATATGCAATGACAAGAGGATCTTACCCTTATGTATCCTAGATGTTGAAACATCGAACCACCATATCTCATCCATGCTACTATCATTTAGAGATTTCTTCCATCGGGATTTTGTGATATGCGAGAATCATTAGGTCTCACACTTGGGTTTCCCGGGAGCTGAAAATCCGAAACATCGAACTCTGAAATACACTATACTATTTCGGGATTTCGCAAGTTGGGATTTTGGGGCTTCCGAGTATGAGAAGGTTGAACCTTGGGTTTCCTATTTTTCGAAACACCGAAACACCAAGGCTTACCCATGCTAGACCTTTTCGGGATTTCATACTTCAGGATTTCGCGATGTGCGATGACAAGAGGTCTCGCATATGAGTTTTCCAAGGGTCGAAGTATTGAAACGTCGATATATATATATCTATCCATGAGGCTAAGTTATTTTTCGGGATTTCCCCAATCCAGGTTTTGGGAGTCATGAGGACAAGGGTTCTTACCCTATGATCTCCCAGGTGCCGAAAAGCTAAAAATGCTTACTGACCGCCACATGTACTCTACAGCTGGATGGTCCAGGTACTTATCATGGGTCTTGGGATCGACGATCCCTATTTCTTCATTACCTGCGAAGGTTAAAAAGGGGTTGAGACATTAATGCTTGCATTCCTTCATAAAATTTAATGTACGTAACAGACCTTAGGTCTTCCGAAGTGATCTCGTTTGTGCATTTAGCAAGAGGAAGGGTAACCTGGGTACCGAACCACCGAAAGGTCCTAACTCAACAACACGCTGTCATTTTGGGATTTCACGGGTCGCAGTTTTAGGACTCGCGAGTACAAGAAAACTCGCACCTAGATACTCCAGGTGCCGAAACTCCGAAAACTCTTAATTTACCCCCACACTAATAATTCAGGATTTCACAAGTCAGGGTTTCGGGACTTGCAAGTGAAAGGGGACTCGCCCTTGGGTATTCTGGTTACCGAAATGCCGAAATGTTGAGGTCTATGAGGACCATTCTCCCTCATGCAATATTTTAAGACTTAAACTATAACATCCTCCTTCGGGTCCTCAGGTAATTTACACCAGGTTTTGAAGACCAGACTGGAAGGTCTTTTCGAAGTTAAGGGAGTGGTCTCAAAAGGGCACCTTCGTGGGGAAATCTATCCAAGGCATCAGGTAGGACAAACACAGGAACAAATCTCCCGAGAGAAGACTTGAAAATATGTATTAGTTCATCATATATATATATAAACATAATCCGTATGTGGTATTTCCAATAAAAACATGCAGCCATCATTTCTGATCAAAACACCATGCAAACAGTCTTATACTGAAATTCATAATTGCATAGACTATGAACATACATGTCAACATACAAAATTCAAGATACAAGATATAACACTTATCAGAAAAAACACCAGGTGATGCAAATGCTGAGAGGGGTGCTCGTTTCCACCCAACCGTAGGCTCAGCGACTCCCAACGGATTTACCACTAGCCACCCCCGAGCTAGACCACGATGTTGGAGAAACTTTGTCTCTATTCTTAAGCGATCGAGAAAAAAGGTTACTCTCCTTCTCTACTATCTCTCACTCTGTATTTTTGGTTCCAGATTTCTTCTGATCTATTTTCTGTTGCTTCCTCCCTCTCGTCCCCTCCCACACCTTTTACCCGCCTTTTCTTTCCTGGTGAGGTTGCATGTGGCATGAATTCCCCCACGGTGGTCAGGTCTGGGGCCTCCACGAATGGGTGGTTCACCCCCATCCCTCATTAAATCATGAGGAGCCTCTTCGCCTACCATCCTGGTGAGTAATTCATTTCGGGGCCAGTGAGTCGCTCTTGGTTCTCCGGGCCAGTGAAGACCAAATACGGTATTGGTTTCGGTGGAAATTAATGCCACCATTCTAGGTTCCTTCCACCACCTTTCTTCAACCATCGTGGTCTCTTTGTCAGCACATCCTCCTCTCAACAGTTATATATATATATATATATATATATATATATATATTCATAACATTATTTACATTCATGGACCTTTTACTAAGGTCCATTCAAATCACACATTCACATCTTTGAGTTTTCCATAGTTCTTGGCCAGTACAGTTATTTTTACAGACTAGGGGAAACAGGGTGTTACAACAGCCCAAGAGTCATATGATGTTTCATGTGACCTAGGTCTAGGAACCTGCGCTAAAAGGAGTTAGCTCATGAAGGTTTCAGAACTTCGGGATCTTGAAGCTCTGAGATGTAAAATTTAACAATAGTAAAAGTTACCCGAACTTCCAGAGTAACAAAAGTCTTATATGAATTAAGAACATGACAATGAAGACTAATGCAATTCATTTATAGGGAGGAGAATCCATCACGGTCGTCATATCGACTCAAATACCCACTGAAGTTAATGAAGTAAACACTAGGCACTCGATTAAATCTATGGTTGGGAGTCATTGTGGAGCGTGAAGCTGAAATTAGCTGACATTCTAGTTCATGTCTCGCAATCAACCAACATCATTGATATCATTGGTAATGGAATATCAATGACAAGAATTAGATCGGAGTCCAGCGAGCACTTCCCAGATTTTGGAGATTGGACCCCGAAATCACTGTAAACCATCGATCTGTGAACGAAGATTGATGGTGGGGAATCATTGCAGATCGCAAAAGTGAAATTAGAGGACGTGCTAGTTCATTGCCCTCAATTCACCAACGTCGTTGATCTCGTCGGGTTGGAAGATCAACGACCCTGATTAGACTGATTTGGGTGAGTACTTTTCAAATTAGGGAGGTTGAGCTCTCTGATAAAGAGTGTACAAGTTGGGGCCCCACAATCATTGTGAACCGTTGATTTATGAGTACATTGGTATTGGTCGAATCGTGATCGTCATACCTAGAAAATTTTCTAGGTGGATAGTTGTGAGTTCCTTTGGAAATCCGTGGAGTAACTGGATCCTTCTGTACCATTGATATGGGGGAAAGGGAGTGTGTCAATAGATCGTTGACTTTGGGAGCAAGCACTCTGGGAGAACGTGTGTGTTGAGAGGTTGAAACTCCCAAATTAGAAAGAGATGAAGTGGTTTGTAGTCATCGATCTGTGAGAGACATGCGTCGATAGATCATCAACTTTGGGTGTAAGCATTCTGCAAGAAAGTGAGTGTGGGGAGGTTGACACTCCTGAAGCCTGAACAAATGAAGCATATCTAATTTTTCCAAGCTAAAGGGACATGTGTCCTCATATCCTACACTTTGGAGGAAAGTCACTCCAGGAAAAAGGGGATGTTTTGAACAAGGACTCCCAAAGGACAGAGAGTGGGAGCTCATCTGAGCCATTTGTCAACTGAGAAAAAGTGTCAACATATCTTCCATTTTAGAAGATAGCCACTTTGGAGGAAGGTGGGGTCACGATAGTTGAGAACTCCCAAATTAAATCATGACCATCAATTTGAAAGAGACGCATGTCGATTGATCATTGACTTCAGGTGAGATCACTTCGAGAGAAAAGGTGGCGTGACCGTCCGGGACTCCTGAACGCCAAAGTCCCAAAGTGGACCCAAGTTGTTTATTTATATGGATGTGTGGCACCTGCTATAGAACTTTGGGTACATAATACTTTAGAGGAAAAATAGTTGGAGTGATCGAAACTCCCGAACACCGAAATCCTGAAAAAGATTATAATCATCGATCACAAGGGATGCATGGCGCTCGACCTATAACTTCGGGTACGAAGTATTTGGAGGGAAAAGGTGGAGGAACATTTGATACTACCGAGCATCGAAGTCCCAAAGTAAATCAGGGTCATCAAAATCCATGAGGACATGCGACGTCGGATCGTGAAATTCAGAGGTTTGCTACTCTGGGGGATTTTGCGAGGTGGTCTTCTTGGCACTTGTTGTCTTGGCGTCTGGACATAGCCGTGGTCATATGAGAGTATAGGGGGATGAAATAACCTAAAGATATTGGGAGCGGATGCATGCCTTCCCTAAAATCATTTCGGGACACGAAGATCATGGCTGGGAATCTCAGGAAGAGAAGAATGGAATAGGTACCCCGAATGAGGGTATTGTTTTTCTTAAGAAGGAAAATTTTTACGCCACGTCGTGGGTGTGTTACAAATTGGTATCAGAGAATGGTTAGAACACTTGACCTTCTTGGGCTCATGGACAAGTTTCTTAAAAAAAAACCATATTTAAAATAATTTTAAGAGTGACACCCTATCTCACCTATTTCTTAAAGAGTCGAGTTAAACTTTTATTGAGGAAAATAATGAAACTTTCTACTTTATGGGTGAATTTAAAGAAATTTGAACTGTGTATTTCTCTTAAACTAAGAGACTGTTGGCTAAAAACAATTGTTTTGTTAGCACTCATGTTTTTAGTAAATCACAGGAAAAATTCAAGTCTCAAGGATGGTGACATGTTATGAAGCGGGGGATGACTCCCACAATAGAGATGAAGAATACGATGAACAGAGGGTGGTGGAAAATCCTCTGGATATGGCTGAAACTGTAAGGATCCTTAGAGCCAAGTTACATATTTGCAAGGACGACAACAAGAAATTGATAAATGAGAAAAAAAAAACGAACAAAAATTAACGGAGTCTTGTTGTAGAGCTTCTCCGACATACATAAGCAATTGTAGCATGAACCCACAACCATTCAAGTGGACCGATGACATGTGAATAGAATTCAAATTCCACTTGAGATCCGAAAACATGGCCCCATAAGTGACCACACTAGGAGAAGTACCTTGAATAAGGCCCAACCTGGATGTAGGGGACACTCATTGGGAGATTCCTTTGGAAAGGAAGCTGGCAAATATGAAGGATCTTCTAGTAGAAAAACTAGATCACATTCTCAAGGGAAAGGAAAGAAGAGAAAGCATTCCAAAAGTCATGATCCTGAAGAATTCAAGAAATCCAAACCACCCTTTTTCGATGGAGATATTAAGAAAGGGGAAGAGGTTGAAGCTTGGATGATTGGTTTAAAATAAGTACCTCAGAATCCATGACTACTCTAAAAACTTGAAGGCTTGAATAGCCATCTTCAACCTGAATGGAAAGGCTTCCATTTGGTGGGAAGAGTTGAGGAATGTGAAAGGATTCCATGAGAAGGACTTTCCATGGAAACAGTTCGAGAAATACTTAAGGAAGCAATATCTGTTAGAGAAATACATGGATGGGAAGACTAAGGAGTTCTATGAACTTGGGATGGGGCAACTCACCATATATGAATATGTCAATAAATTCCTTGAGCTACTGAGGTATGTACCCTACATAAAGGATGAAAAGGTAAAAATGAAACGATTTATTAGTGGGTTACCTCAGACCTACATGGACATGATTGAGTTTGATGAACCAAATACCTTAGAAGAAACCATCCAGAAGGTGAGGTATTGTTATGAACAGTTTGGGAGTAAGACGAGACCTCACAAAGACTGGAAGAAGAAAATTAGTTCAGGATTCAAGAATAAGGGATTTAAATCCTCAATATTTAAGAACTATGGGAAAGGTTCTAGGATGAACCTTCCTACTAGAAGTGTGTATCAGTAAGATCTCCCCCCTCGGAGTGGAAATAAACCTTTTGAAGCAGTTTCGAGAAATAGTGATAACTCAAAGAATGAACCCTTAAAATGTTGGGGTTGTGGAGAAGAACATCGGTTGAGGGATTGTCCACACAGAAAATAGAATAGTAAGAGAGTCTACAATATCAAAGAAGTTTCCATTGTTAATGATGTGGCTAGGAGCATGCCACAAATTTATTCATCCTTGGACAATAATCAAGCCGACCACCAAGCTTCAGTGGTGGAGATGGAAAGTATGATCGCCAACCATATAGTTTCTATTTTAATTGACCCTGTTTCTAAATTGAGTTATGTGTCCCCTCAAACTGTTGATAAGTGTAAACTGCAACCATTTAGACATGTTCATTCATGGTTGGTACAACTAGCCACTAGGACCAAAAAGAAAAGTAGGAGAGGCCATACCAACTTGTCAATTCATCATGGATGGATTTCTCACCCGAGTGACCCTTGACATACTTCCCTTGGGATCTTATGACTTGTTTATTGGTATGGACGAGTTGTCTTATTATAAAACTAAGTTGTATTGTTATCATAAAAATTTAGAATGTGTAAATTAATAAGGGATAAATATAACCTCTAAGGGATTCAGAATCCTATCTCAGTGAGACAAATATCATCCCTTCAAATGAAAAAATATTGCAGAAAGGGGTGTCCTTTATATGCAATACAGGTGTTGGAATCTGTTGAGGATGACAAACCAAAACTATTGAACCACCCCATATTAAGATAATATAAAGATGTGTTTCTAGAATAGGTACAAGGTCTACCTCCGAGAAGAGACATTGACTTATCGATAGAACTTGCACCAAGAGTAGTGCTAGCATCTAGAATGCCCTATAGGATGAGTATGCCACAAATGGTTGAGCTCAAGCTATGATTAAAGGAGATGATGGAAAAAGGCTACATCCGACCTAGTGAAAAATAAATATGGCACACTCCGACTCTGCAAATATTATATACAACTCAATAAGAAAACCATAAAGAACAAGTACCCCTTACCAAGAATCGATGACTTGTTCGACCAATTTGGAGGTGCTTCCATTTTATCTAATATTCACTTAAGGTATGGATACCATCAAGTTCAAATTAAGGATGAAGACATACACAAAACAACCTTCAAGACAAGGTATGGTCACTATGAATTTGTTGTGCTGCCATTTGGGTTAACCAATTCCCCTGTCACATTTATGTGCTTGATGAATAATGTAATCAACAAAATTATGGAAATATTTGTATTGGTTTTCATTGATGATATCCTAATCTACTCCGAGAATAGAGAGGATCACGAAGAACATATTAGAATCATACTTCAAGTACTAAGAGAACATCATCTCTACACTAAGTTTAGCAAGTGCGACTTTTCCAAAAAGCAAGTCCATTACTTAGGCCATGTCATTTTTGAAGAAGGGGTGGCAGTAGACCCTGACAAGATCATATCTATTATGGAATGGCCTACCCCAAAGGATATATATGATATCATATCCTTTATGGGATTAGAAGGATATTATAGAAGGTTCATAAAATAGTTTTCCAAGATTGGTTGTCCAATTACTGCCCTCTAGAAAAAGGGGGTTAAATTCACTTGGACACCCAAATGTGAAGAAATATTTCAAGAACTAAAATACCTTCTGACCCATGCACCTGTTTTGAAGATTGCAGACCCTGATAATGATTTCCTCGTGTGTACATATTCTTTCAAGGAATGACTCGGGGGATTCCTTATGCAAGAGGGATGTGTAATTTTCTACGTGTCCAGGAAATTGAATGAGCATAAATTCAATTATGTGACCCATGACCTAGAGTTGGCTTCCATAGTGAATTCTTTAAAAATGTGGAGGAATTACCTCCTGGGTAGGAGGTTTGTGCTTATGACAAACCATTGTGGGTTGAGGCACATGTTTGATCAGACAAAAATCAATGCCAGAAAATATAGGGGGATGAATCTCCTTAGTGAGTTTGATTTCGATATCAAACACATCAAAGGAAAGGAAAATAGGGTGGATGATGCCCTTAGAAGAAGTATAAAAATGATTTACCTGGCAGCGGTGAGAACCTGTGAAATGGATGTCAAGGAAAGAGTCAGGAATGCATAAGAAATAGATGCATTGTTCAAGACTATGACCTCATACCTAAGACAAGAGCCTATAGGAATAAAGTATCAAGGCTACCAGATGCTCGATGAAGGCCTACTGACCTACAAAAATAGATTGTATATTCCAAACTATGATGACTTGAAGAGGTTTATAATTGATTAACTACACAAGAGACCATATACTGGTCACCCAGTATATCCAAAAATGATCACGACCACTAGGAAATAATTCTATTGGCCTCGATTGAAGAAATACATAGTTGACTATCTAGCTAAGTGCCTAGAATTCTAGCAAGTTAAGGAATAACATTGACACCCAATAGGTTTGTTACAACCCCTACCCATCCCATAATGGAAATGGGAAACTATCTCCATGGATGTCATCACCGGATTACCAAAATCGACCAAGCAAAATGATGCCATCATGGTCGTGGTGGACAAACTAAGTCTTCTCACTTTGTTCCTCTAAAGTCAATGTGCAAGGCAATATATATTTCCAACATATTCATGAAGGATATATTCAGACTGCATGGCATGCCTAGGGAAATCTTATTTGATAGAGACACCAAATTTACTTCAAGCTTTTGGAAATCCTTAATGGTTGGTTTTGAGACTAAATTGTTGTTCAACACAACCTATAACCCTCAAACTGATGGGCATACATAAATAGTAAACCAAATATTAGAATACATGCTAAGGATGCATGTAATGCATCAACATAAGAAGTGGAAATACTACCTACCATTGGTAGAGTTTTCCTACAACAACGGTTATCAAGAATCCTTGAAGATGAGCCCTTTTGAAGCCCTCTACGGTAGACAATGAAAAATCCCAATCAACTGGAGCAATTGAGTGGAAAGAATAACAATCAGACCCGACATGCTGAAAGAAATGGAACAATAAGTGAGTCAGATAAATAAAAATTTAAAGATTTCTCAGGATAGACAGAAAATTTACGCCAATAGAAAGAGAACCCCCAGAGAGTTCAAGACAAGAGACCATGTCTATCTCAGAGTTAGGCCCATGAAAAGTTACTTGAGAATGGGAGCTTGTGCCAAGATGACACCTCGATATTATGGACCCTTTAAGGTATTATATAGAGTGGGACATGTAGCCTATAGGCTATCACTCCCTCCCATAGTAAAGGCACATAACTTTTTCCATGTTTCATTATTGAATAAATATGTACATGATTCTAATCATATAATTGACTAGTATGTGATCCAGGTGGATTTGGAGGGACAATTCTTTCCAGAACCTCAATGCATACTAGACAGGAAGGAAACCTCACTCAGGAACTGAACCATTTCATAAGTCAAGGTGCACTGGAAACACTTTGGACCAGATGAGTCTATATGGGAAATGGAGGATTCCATGAGACAGATATATTTGACTTTGTTTACTCCTATATATACATATTAGGTTGACATATAGAACATCAAGGATGATGTTCCTTTAAGGGGGACAGAATTGTAACACCCTGTCTCCCCCAGTTTGTAAATATAACTATATTGGCCAAGGAACTATGGCAAACTCAAAGGTGTGAATGTTTGATTTCATGGACCTTTATATAAAAGGTCAATGAATGTAAATTCTATTATTTTAATAGAAAATGGATACGTGTTGCATAACTTCTGGAAAGGGGATGTGATAAGAGAGACCACAAATTCTATGCAAGAGATGGTGGAGGGGATCCAAAATGGTTGTGTTAACCTCCACTGAACCATTACCTAATGGATTTAATTTCTCAAGATCAGAACAACCCTCTGACCTAGGAATGAATTATAGTCAGGCTAGTAGGTGGGAAGGCCTCCTCAAGAGTTAATGAGGGGATGGGGAAGACCTCCCCATATGTAAGGCTTCTAGACTTGACCGCGTACTGGGAATTTGGGGCACACACAATCTTGCTAAAAAAGGAAAGAAAGGAAAGCGTGGGGGAAAAAGGAAGAAAACCTGCAAAGAGTGCAGAGATGAGAGTTGAAGCTCTCGGGTCCGAGGAACGACTGAAAGAGGAAAGTGAGTTCTAATCACAAAAAATAGAGACTGATTCGGGAGAAGGAGAGTAACCTTCATCCCTAACTTTCATTGACATGGAAGAAGGAGATTGAATCTCAAAGCATCATGGTCTAAGCTCGGGGGTGGCAAGTGGTAAATACATTAGGAATGAATGACCCTATGGTTGGGTGGAAATGAGCACCCCTTTCAGAATTCGCATCATGCCTTCTTGTTATGATAAGTGTTTTCATGCCTTGTTCTTTCAATTGGAAATAATGGATCCATGCATGTATTTATTTGTCTATAAATGGTTTCTATATTGAATTGATTAAGTTATGAGTGTGTGTTTGTTCCCTTGAGAACTTATTCTTCTTCTTGATTTTCCATATGCTCCAGTTTAATCCCTCGAAGGAATTTATCCATGGAATTACATCACAGTTCCAAAATAGAAGCAAGCCTCTTGGCACTGCTACCGATTCAATAAGCTCACGTGTTTACCTTGACTTGTTTCAGATCTTAATGTTCTACGAGTTAGGGAAGTGTTTCCTTCAGACCAGTAGTTTAAGAGACTTCAAACTCATGCCCAAGTCCTTAACCAAAAACCCAACTAAGAGTAGATTTCATAGCCCAAGAGTCATTTGATGGTCCATGTGACCTGGGTCTAGGAACCTATGCTAAAAGGAGTTAGCTCATGAAGGTTTCATAACTTCGAGATCTTGAATCTCTAAGATGTCAAATTTCACGATAGACAAAGTTACCTAAACTACCAAAGTAACAAGAGTCATAGATGACTTAAGAACCTGACAGTGGAGATGAATGTGAGTCGTTTATCGGGAAGAGAAGCCATCTCGGTCATCAGATCGACTCAAATACCCACTAGAGTTAATCAAGTAAACACCAGTCGCTCGATTAAATCAATGGTTGGGATTCATTGTGAAGTGTGAAGGTGAAATTAGTGGACATGCAAGTTCATGGCCCGCAATCAACCAACGCCGTTGATATTGTTCGGAATGGAAGATTAACAACCAAAATTAGATCAAAGTCAGGTGAGAACTTCCCAGATTTTAGAGATTGGACCCCGTAATCACTGTGAACCGTCGATCTATGAACGAACATCGATGGTGGGGAATCATTGTGGAGCACGAAGGTGAAATTAGTTAAAATTCTAGTTTGCGGCCCACAATTTACCAACATCGTTGATCTCGTCAGGTTGGAAGATCAACGACCCCGATTAGACCGAGTTGGGAGAGGAATTTTCAAATTGCAGAGGTTGAGATCTCTGATAAAGAATGTGCATGTTGGGGCCCTGCAATCGTTGTGAATTGTCAATCGGTGAACACATTGGTATTTTCCGAATCATGACCATCATACCTAAAAATGTTGTTAGGTGGATAGTTGTGAGTTCATTTGGAAATCCACAAATTAACTGGATCCTTTTGTACCATCGATCTGGGGGAAAGAACATGTGTCAGAATATCATCGACTTCGAGTGAAATCACTGTGAGAGAAAGCGAGTGTGGAGAGTTTGAAACTCTCTAAGCTCGAAGAGTTGAAGTGGTTTGCAGTCGTTGATCTATGAGAGACATGCGTCGACAGATCGTGGAATTCGGGTGTAAGAACTCCAGAAGAAAGAGAGTGTGGGGAGGTTGACACTCTCAAAGCCTGAAGAGCCAAAGAAGATTTGATTCGTCCAAGATAAAAGGACAACTGTCGTCAGATCCTGCACTTCGAAGGAAAGGCACTCCTGCAAAAAGGATATTTCTTGAACAAGGACTCATGAAGGTCGGAGAGACGGATTTCATTTGATTCATCTATTAGTTGAGGACAGGTATCAACAGATCTTCCATTTCCAAATATATCCACTTTAGAGGAAGGTGGGGTCACGAGAGTTGAGAAATCTTGAAGTAAATTGTGAGCATCGATTTGAAAGAGACAAGCATCTATTGATCGTTGACTTTGGGTGATATCACTCTGGGAGAAAAGGTGGCATGAGCATCCGAGACTCCTAAACGCCAAAGTCCCTAAGTGGACCCAAGCCATTGATTTAGATGTACACGTGGCACCTGATCTAGAACTTGGGATACAGAGCACTTCGGAGGAAAAAGAGTTAGATTTCTTGGAACTCCCGAATGTCGAAGTCCCAAAGAAGATCATAACCTTCAATTACAATGGGCATGTGGTTATCGACCTGTAACTTTGGGTATGCATTACTTCAGAGGGAAAAGGTGTAGGAATGTTTGAGACTCTCAAACACCAAAGTCCCGAAGTAAATTAGGGTCATCGAAATCCCTGAGGACACGTAGCGTTAGATATTGAACTTCATAGGTTTTCTACTTTGGGGGATTTTGCGAGGTGGTCATCTTGGCACCTGTTGTCTTGGCATCTAGACATAGTCGCAGTCATATGCAATTATAGGGGGATGAAAGTACCCGAAAATGTTGGGAACGGATACTTTCTTTCTCTGAGCTTGTTTTGGGACACATAGAGTGTGGTTGGGAAGCTCAAGAAGATAAGAATGGAATAGGGACCCCGAATGAGGGTATTGTTTTTCTTAAGAAGAACGGAAATTTTTACGCCCCTTCGTGGGTGTGTTACACACCATCAATTACTCCTTATAGATGGAACCACTACCTGTGCCATGTTTGTAAAATACAATATCTAAGATATTATGAAAACATTGATACTTATTTTTATATGTACTCTATGATGAGTATTCCTATGGGTTTATGGAAATTACTCTTCATTACTACATGTATTATCCCCCAACTACCTAATAGGAATATTTATTACCCACTAACTACCTAGTGGACCTTATTTTATGGTTATAGTAACATTATTTTATTATATTAATTATCTTCGAGAAGCACCACCCTAGGTACCTAATATGACATTAATTATCCTCCTTATGTACCCCCATAGGTACATTACAAATGGTATTGATGAGTAATAACAAAGAAAATATACTAATAACTTACTAGGGATTGGGGACACACTCTTGGTAGAGTCACCATGCTGCAAGATCCATCTGTAATAGTCAATGCACTCAAAATTAAAGTAGCCATCATCAATCCTTCTATATCTAGAATATTTAAAACCACCAACATGACCATAATAAATTTATATTAAGTATCATCCATTCATGTCCTCAAAATAAACAATAAATGAGTGAGGCATACAAACAATGAGGAAGTCAACATGGAAGAGAGAAGATTAAAATTTTGAGGCCTAGGTGGGTCATGATTCACTTTCAAGTTCTCCCCATAATCCAACAATCCAATGTTCATTTTGATGTGAGAAGTTATGATTTATTACAAAGTAGGGGAAAGTATTTCCACACCCATTCCCATCACCTCAATAGAGTTATGAGGGAGGATTTCATATCCATGCCCCACTTAATTGTAGCTAAAGGATGTGTGTGTTTATGGTAAATGAGAGATCCATAATAGCGTCCACTCCCTCCATAGTTTATATTTGCATGAACCATATTTTCTTTTCCTCTCACCCTAAGATCCTAGTCAAAGAGATGAGGAAAAGTTATCCATTGATACCTTTCAACAATATGTGACATTTCTAGTTGGAAAATTTGAATTCAACTATTTGGTATTCCTTGACTTTGATAGATGAATTAGATAAAATTAAGGTACACTCCTCTAGCCCTCTAAGAATCCCCCATCGATAAGGTTTACAAGGATATAGATCAACCCTCATATTAGTACCCGATGGTCTCCAATAGCTTCTCCTTTCTTTTGATACCATGAGCCATGAAGATTATTACAACCAACACTACTTGGTGGATAATATTAAAAAGGATTGGCACATAATGTAGAGGTACACATGGAAAATAGACATACAAGAACTCTCACTTAATGAAATATGGAAATTTTACCCTCTTTACCATAATTTCAACAAGGTTCCATGCAGGTGCTCCCATGGGCTATGTGAATATTTAGAAACACCTCAAAAATCTCCTTCACTTGAAGGTTTAGATTCATGCTACATTATGTAGGCCAAATGCAAAGAACAAAGAACTATATCTTCTCTGGTTATTGCAAATAACATCATCATGTAATGGAATCCTTTGACAACACACCTCTAGACCTATTCATCCCAAGGATCCCTCTACAACAACCACTTAATGATGTGCATGCAATCATAAGTTCGTGCATTGGTACTACCTCCAAGGGAAATGATTTTTATTTTATATGAAATAAAAACGTTTTGTAAATATGTACTGCTTAATGTTAAATTTCTAAGGATGCACATATGTGCACCAGAACAAATATCTATATGGGATTAAAGTTTCATAGGTCAAGAATTTTCAAAAATGATAGAATTCGTTTTACTCTCAAGTGGATTTAGTTAAGCCATTACATTTTCACCAAACTCTGATCAAATCATTTCAACTTTAGAAAAAGCAAGGAAAAATAACTAAACATATCCTTTGGGAAACATCTCAATCCTCTTGAAAACAACCTCAATGGAGGCCAAGGCCATAAAGTATTTTTTCCCTTTAATTCTGATTTAGAAAACTATTCAGGTTTACATTAAAAACAACAATCTCATCAATCTAAAATTACAATTTTATCAAAAATTGTTTCCTTAAAATTATATAATTACATATTAAAAAAAATCAGAATCTTTTAACATTTACCCTTTAATATTAATAATAACCAGACAATTATTTAAAAAAAACCCTTATTTTTTATATATTTGAAATTTTTTGTGCCTCTCGAACCCATTCTCGAAATAAAATATTCTTCCAATACCAAGTCCATTCATAAATACAATCCACTTTGTCACAAATAATGAGGAGGTTTCTCCCTTGAGTGGCCTCCCCATCCATTTTTTTTCTATCATTTCACTAAATGAAAGATTTGGTTCTTGCATACATGCTCATTACCTTTTCCTTCCATCTCGTCCCTCTCCTTTGCCTTTGGTTGTTTTGTTTGAGTGAAATCATTATCCTTCTTCTGCCATAAAGATGCATTGTGATTGGGTTTTATCGACGCGTGTTAGGAGGAGATAAAGTTAGGCCAATATTTGCTACGTAAAATGTATTAAACTTCCTCACAAAAAGTAGAAATGAAAGATGAATTTATAAGCCTACGCAAATGTATGGACTAAAAGGAAGAATTCTAGATTTGCATGAATATTTTTTTTTATTTTAATAAAATTGGTAAAATGTATCTTAAAAAAACTGTGTTCTATCCCCAAAGAGAGTCATTACAATTTCAAAATAAGCCTGTAAATTTCATAATCAGGTTGAAGTTTTTCCCTATCTAAAATTGTCCAAACTCCGAGCCTTGAAATTAGCTTACAACTATTACAGGGCCTAATATACCATCTATAAAATATACCAAGTATCAAAAAACAAAAACAGAGCATATTGGTTAAGCTTTGTCTAATGGAGTTCCATCCCTAGCTTCATCTCTTGAGAATGTTTCCAATGATCAAATTCTTCATGAGATAACCAAAGTTTCCATGGGGAGTGTTGAGACACTCACTTGTAACTATTAGGGTTGCTTCCTTCCACTGGTGTGGAATATTCTAGCCATATGCCTTCTGTTGTTCTTAGTTTTTGTTGGACTATTGTTTTTTAACCCTTTTGCTGAAAAAACTCCCACATTAAGCTCACACATTTTGTCCACTAATTCAACAAGATAGATAGTTTCGGAGAAGTCGACTCTATTCCTTGCCAATCAAATCTTCTAGATGAAAAATTTAGGGACTACCATAATCCTGTCTTTAAAGAGTGTCTTTACTTTCATAGAGCCCTAATATAGAGAGGGCCAATTATGGAAAAATTTAGAAGGGGTGGACGACCAATTAATCAAGGGGAAGAGATCTTCCAGAACTAAATGCCATACATTCATAGCAAAGGGACATTGGAAAAAGAGGTGACTAATAGTTTTAGGGGCTTTACAACATAGACCGCATCTGAAGGGGCCATGAAAACCCCTCTTTTGCAAATTTTCTCCTGTAAGGATCTTCCCATCGGTTAAGGTCCAATAGAAAATATTTATCTTAGGAAGACAATTAGAGTCCGAAATTATATTACAAACCTTTTCCTTAGAGGGTATATTAGAATTGGGTAAGAGGAATTCATAACTAGAATCAACAGAGTAAGAGCCAGAACCCCATCATCTTGAATCAAGAGAGGATAGATGATGAGGGACACATCCTTGCAAGAAGGATAAAATAGTTTGAAAGAGAGGGGAGAGGTGAGGAAGAAGATATTCCATAACGAAATCATCCAAGGAGCCTGAGGGAAGCCATTCAGAAATATCAAAGAAGGTGTTGATGCCATGATTTGAACACCATTGAGAGAGGCTATAATTCTTGAAATTCCTGTAAAGGTTGATCTCCCATGATATTGTCTATCCATAAGAATATTGTTTTTCCATTTCCATGGACCCAATTAGCCTTTCTTTGAAAAAGGGGAAGGGGGGATTTGAATATTTTCCAAATAGTGGACCCTAAGTTCTAAGTGGGGTGGTGGGGGATATCCAATCCTCTAAACCAAGCTCCTCCCAGGTATTTATGGACTATTAACTTTTTCCACCAAGCTTGTCGACCTATTACAAACTGCCAAAGAATTGTTTCCCCCAAGGTGATATTAGATAGGGATCAGTCCATAATTCCCAAGCCTCCGTGGATTTTTGGTGCTCTTCTTTATTCCAATTTACTTGATGCATTCTCTTGTTATTTGTCTTACCCCCTTGCCAAAGGAATTTTGTAAATTTTTTGGCAATAGCCAAAGACACACTTGTTGGAGCTAAAAGAGAGGAGTGTTGGAAAATGGGTAGAGTCGAAAGAAGTGACTTAATCAACACCAATTTTCCAAGAGGGTTACGCCATTGAGAACCCCAGAGAGAAAAATTGATTTTAATTTTTTCAAGAAGGGGGGACGAGGCTGATCTAGGGAGGGATTTAAGCAAAATAAGGATACCCAAATACTTGAAGGAAGTTCATTTCTCCTCAACAAGGAATTGGAGGATACTGGAAATCTTATGAGGTACTCTTGTACTAGTATTCCATACATACATATGAAATTTCTATTGATTCATTTCCCCCCCTGAAGCTTTCATGAACTCTTCCAGGATTAATTTGAGCCTTTTGGAAATTATAGTGGATTCCCCCCTAGCAATAGACTGTCATCAACAATTTGTGGGTGATTTATTATTTTTTCTCATTTCCTTATTCAGATTCCTGGAATACATTTTCTCTTTCGGGATACCTCCAATGATATACTCAAGGCTTCTTCCATCAAGATGTAAATCAAGGGGGGAAATGGGAAGCTTTGTTTTAGCCCTCTTGATAAATTGAAAAAATTTGTTAGTCTCCCATTGATCATTGGTGCAATCCAAGGAGATTCAATAGAATAAGAGATCCAAGCAAGGAGGTCAGACCCAAAACCAAATCTGGCGAGGAATGCAAACAAAAAACTGTGTCGAACCTTGTAAAAGACATTTTCCAGCTCAAATCTAATTATCATACCTCATTCTGTTAGGGTCCTAACTTGCACATAGGTAGAATAATATATTTGGATGTAATAAAGGTCAATATTAATAAGGCCTTTCAATAAAATAAAATAAGGCCGATGTAAGAAGACCTAATAGAATATTCTACTTCTAGAAGGATCTTCCTCTAGATGCTTCTTTTGATAGACATATTTAGTATAAATAGGAATCGAGGGTATGAGAACCCTAGCTTAGATTATTGTAATAGAGCGTTGCTCAACTGGAGGTTTCCCCCTCAAAGAGGCCTGTGAACATTGCTTTCAGAATCAAAGTGTTATTTATGTTGTTATTCTTATATCATTTTAGTGGTATTGTGGTGATTGTTCTAGTTCTATTGTTGTTATTCTTCCATTACGAGCATTTTATTTCTGTTTTGCATACTTTTTATATATGGTATATTACAAGTGGTATCAAAGTGCTTTCCTTGGCAGAAAGTCTGGGTTAATTTTTTTTCCAGGGTAGAGACGTATTCTAATGTCTTTAAGCCACAAAGATCTTTCGTTACATGCATAAACTTGCAGTTGAGGGATTCATACACGTAGGAAATACAAGTGGTACTTAAGCGCACATTTGTTGGCCACGCTTGTAACCCCTGTTGGTACCCCTCCGAGTGGTAGCACATTAGACAACACCCGTGTATGGATAAACTGATCGGCCTCCTGACTACTATAGTTCCATTTAGAACAACACTCGAGAAGATACTCTCTAGTACCTGGGTAGTCAGGAAGTACGGATAAGGGTATGGTCTATCCTCCTCAGTTAGTGCCCTGAGATATTGGGCCGAGTACTACTGTTGGACCCGTCACATATATTAGAGAGATATAGCACATGGAAAACCCTTGTCTATAGAACCCTTGAATACCTAACCCTTGGGAATAGAAACATAAACAAATTAAAACAAACAAGATCTATTGTCGCGCAAATGTGTTCGAGTTTCCAAATCACTACACATTTATTCCTGGTTAAGCATTTGGGCATTTCATCACTGCAGTATTCTTCACACCAGTATTCTTCAGACAAGAGTATAACTCCGCAAAATGTCTGGAAAATTTTTCACCATTATTTGAGAACTATTCCATTGGATTCATCTCTTCACCCTTATCACCTTCATACATATCATTTTTCAGCAAATTGTTTTTAGCCCACCTGCCCCTTTTCAATTCCCTCATCCTCATGGCCCTTACCCATAGAAAAGACTTGGAAGCTCACTTCAATGTCGTGTAATCTAGTCTCACTGAGACCCAACAAGAAGTGAAACAACTCAGTTCCAATGTTGTCGCCATCCATACAACCATGCAGTCCTCAATGGAGGGAATCAAACAAGACCTGACCACCCAGCTTGAATCTATCTTTTTGTTACTCTTCACCAAGCTTTATATCCCTACAGATAACCCTTCCTCTGACTCCCCTCCACATACTGATGGTGAACATTCCTCTCATTCCCATAACTTTCAGCACCATCACTTTCAATGTGAACTATGCCTTCCACGGGTGGATGTGACCAAATTTGATGGCTCAGACCCCACTAGTCGGGTAACCCAAATGGAACATTATTTTTCTTTATATGACATTACATATGACTTGGCCAAAATTCGATATGGTGTTCTCCATATAGATCAAGAACATTGGCAATGGTGGCAATGGAGAAAAAATTCCCGTCAAGGGTATATTGCTTGCACACACTTTGTGACAAATATTTATGAATGCTGTGACATTGACACCAACCATTTGGTCCGTTTAACAAAGTTGAAGAAATCAGGAACAATGGAAGACTTTATATCTTCCTTTGAGTGCCTAGCTTTTCATACAGAGGGCATGTCTGATGCCTTTTTTCGAGAGTGTTTTATCAGTGTACTCAAGGAGGAGATTAGGGCCCATGTCCTCATGGCTCAGCCTCAGAGTTGGGTGGAGGCTACTAAAAAAGATAAAGAAGCACAACATGTTGTATCTTCTCAAAACCAAAAACCCTCCTGTATCCCTCGCCCTAAACCAGTAAATCCCACTACTCCCTCTGCTCCACTAAATATCCAAAAATTGACCAGGGTTGAAATGGTTGAACACTAACTCAAAGGCCTTTATTATAATTGTGATGACAAATATTTCCTGGGCCACAAGTGTAAGGAACAAAAGCATTTTATGGCCATCTCCAAGGATATTTTGGAAGAAGATGTTGAAACTCCTCTTATGTCTAATTCACCTGAAACCACTGACATAACCCCTCCCTCATACCCTCCCAAAGTAGAACCGATCATTTCCCTCAATGCTCTCACTGACTTCTCCGCTCCCCAAACCCTCAAGCTAATTAGGTACATCAAGCATCTGAAGGTCACCATTCTGGTTGATAGTGGCAACACCCATAATTTTATTCATCGTCGCATTGCCCAAGAAACTCATTGCTACATCCATGCCATCAATAATTTCCAAATCATGATTGTCAATGGTGGTTCCATGAAATGTGGAGGGTGTTGTGGAAATGTGCGTCTCCAAATTGGCAACTACCACCTGAAATTTCATATGTTTTCTATCAACATGGATGATTGTGACATCGTGTTGGGTGCAGAATGGATAAGGACTTTGGGTCCCATTCTCATGGATTTTAAGGATATACCCATGCAATTCAACTGAGAGGGTCACCAATATAAATTCCAAGGCATCACAGCTAGTTCACCTGAGATCATTAGTTCCCATCGCATGGAAAATCTTCTTAAAAAAGGTCATTCTAGTGTTATTTCCCAACTCCATGCCACATAAGCAACAAAGACACCATCAGTGCCGCAATACCTCCAAGCCATCTTTTCTAAACATCAAGTGGTCTTTTCCACTCCCAAAGGACTCCCTCCTTCCTGTGGTTTTCATGGTCATTCCATTCCCCTTGTACCCAGAAGCCTTCCTCCCAATATCCGTCTGTATCATCACCCCTTTTCCTAAAAAAATGAAATTGAGAAAATGGTCTAGGAACTCCTTGATGAAGGCATTATCCGCCCTAGTACGAGTCCCTACTCTTCTCCTTTGGTCATGGTCCTGAAGAAAGAAGGTTCTTGGAGAAAGTGTCCTGACTTCCGTGCCCTTAAGAAACTTACCATTAAAGACAAATTTCCCATTCCTATCATTGATGACCGCCTGGATGAATTGAGTGGCGCCCAATTATTTACTAAACTTGATCTCCATTCGAGCTACCACTAAATACATATGAAAGAGGCAAACATTCCCAAGACTGCCTTTAGAATGCATGAGGGCCACTATGAGTTTTTGGTCATGCCCTTTGGCTTGTGTAATGCCCCCTCCACCTTCCAAAGCCTCATGAATCATGTATTTCGTCCTTTTATCCATCATTTTGTCTTAGTTTTCTTTGATGATATCCTCATCTATAGAAAAACCTGGACATACCATCTTTCTCATGTTGATCAAGTTCTCCATCTACTCTCTCAGCACCAACTTTTCCTGAAATAGTCTAAATGTTCTTTTGGTTCCTCAGAAGTAGAATACTTGGGTCATCTGGTTGGAAAGGATGGCATTAGGGTGGATCCTAAAAATATTGAAGCTATGAAAGACTGGAGTCACCCAAAAACTCTCAAAATCTTGTGTGGATTTCTGGGCTTAATAGGGTGTTATCGCAAGTTTGTCAAGAATTATGGAAAGATTGCAGCACCTCTCACTACTCTCCTAAAAAAGAACTCTTTCACTTGGACTCCAGCCACTACTCAATCTTTTCAAACATTGAATATGGCCATGTGCACCACTCCAATCCTTTCCCTTCCATATTTCACAAAGACCTTTGTATTGGAATGTGATGCCTCAGGGAAAGGAATTGGTGTTGTCCTTATGGAAGAGGGTCAACCTTTGGCCTTTACCAACGAGAACTATCTAAAAGAAATCTGGGTAAATCACTCTATGAAAAGGAAATGTTGGCTATTCTGCATGTCGTTGATCTGTGGCGCCCTTACCTCTTGGAGAAACATTTCCAAATTAAGACAGACCATCAAAGCCTCGAGTATTTTATGGAACAACACATTTCCTCGTTGGACCAACAAAAATGGGTGACTAAGCTCTTTGGATATGATTATGATATCATTTACAAGAAAGGCAAAGACAATGTGGTGGCGGATGCACTTTCTCAAAAATATGAAGATGAAGGATCCATTTTTTCTCTTTCCTTCATTGTACCAGATTGGCTCCAAGTCATTCGTTAGGAATGGCTACAAGATCCCAAAGCTTCACACCTGATCCAACAATTACAGTCCAATGCTCTAGCTTCCCCAGGTTACTCTTGGCTCCATGATGAGCTTTGATATAGAGGCCATTTGTATTTAAGTAAACAATCAAAGCTTAAATCCACTGTACTTTCTAAGCTTCATGCTACACCCACAGCGGGGCACTCTAGGTTCACCAAAACCTATGACAAGGTCAAACATTCTTTCTTCTGGGATGGTATGAAATAAGACATTCTTAATTTTGTCGTTGAATGTGATGTGTGTCAATGCAAAAAGGGAGAAATAGTCAAATCTTCAGGCACACTACAACCGCTTCTGATTCCACCTGCTATTTGGAAGGATATCTCTATGGATTTTATTACCAGCCTACCAAAATCGGATAAATCAATCATCATGGTGGTTTTTGATCACCTTTCCAAGTATGCTCATTTCTACGCTCTTCAACACCCATTTACAACATCCATGGTGGCTTAAATTTTCATGGATAATGTCTTCAATATTCATGGCATTCTGCACTCTATTGTTTTTTATCATGACCCCACTTTCACAAGCAATTTTTGGCAAGAATTGTTCAAGCTACAAGGCACCTAGTTGCATCTCAGCACAACTTATCATCCCCAGAGTGATGGTCAAACAGAAGTTGTCAACAAGTGTTTGGAAACATATTTGAGGTGTTTTTCCTCAGAAAATAAAAATCAGTGGGCTCAATGGTTACCCCTCACTGAATGGTGGTACAACACTTCATACCATACAACTACACACATGAATCCTTTTGAATTTTTATATGGGCATAATCCACCTTCATTTCGTTCATACTTACCTGGTGCCTCGAAGGTCTAGGTGGTGGACAAAACCCTTACAAATCGAGAGGCTATTCTTCGTACCCTCAAAGAGAATTTGGTCATGGCACAAAATTGCATGAAGCAACAAGCAGATCAACATCACTCTGAACATCAATTTGCAAAAGGGGATTAGGTGTTTCTTCGACTGCAACCTTAAAAGCAAACTTCCCTCAAGGTCGAGCATCGTTAGAAGATAGCACCCAAATTTTATGGTCCTTATACCATTCTCAAGCGTGTGGGACAAGTCGCCTATCAGTCAATCGAAGCTACATCTTGTTTTTCATGTTTCATGCTTAAATAAGTTGATTGGAGCTAAGTTCCAGATTCAAACCAACGTTCCCAAGTTAGCTGAAGAACGATCCATTTGGCTTCATCCACAAGCAATTTTGGACCAGCATGAGCATCTCCTGCATCAAAGAACCATCAAGGAAGTGCTCATCCAGTGGAAAGATACAACTCTAACAGATGCCACTTGGGAACCAACTACCATTCTGCAGTAATTTCCACATCTCAAGCCTTGAGGACAAGGCTATTTTTAAGGAGGTGGACATGTTAGGGTCCTAACCCGCTCATAGGTAGAATAATATATTCAAATGTAATACAAGTCAATATTAATAAGACCTTTCAATAAAATAGAATAAGGCGGATGTAAGAAAACCTAATAGAATCTTCCACTTCTAGAAGGATCTTCCTCTAGATGGTTCTTTTGATAGACATATTTAGTATAAATAGGAGTCAAGGGTATGAAAACCATAGCTTGGATATTATTGTAATAGAGCACTACTCAACTGGAGGTTGCCCCCTCGAAGAGGCCTGTGAACATTTCTTTTAGAATCAAAGTGTTATTTCTGTTGTTATTCTTATATCACTTTAGTGCTATTGTGGTGATTGTTCTGGTTATATTGTTGTTATTCTGCCATTACTAGCATTTTATTTATGTTCTGCATACTTTTTATATCTTGTATATTACACATTCCTTCATTTCCCTATTTGAGTGAATGGCCTCTTGGACTATTAAAATATTGTCAATCATGAGTCTTTTCTCCACAATTCCACCTTGATTAGGAGAAATAAGGGCAGGAAGAAAAGGCTTTAGGAAGTTTTCTATGATCTTGGAGATGATTTAATAAGAGAAATTGGAGAGAGAGATAGGTCAAAAGAAGTTGAAGGAGGATGGATTAGTCTCTTTTGGAATAAGGGAAATGAAAGAGGAATTTGCGTTACTCCCCATTCTGACCGATTTTTGCACATATTGGATCATTCTCACTAAGTCTAGTTTGATGATTTGCCAACAAATAAGGAAGAAATGCGTTGTGAATCCATTGGGACCAGGTGCTTTGTTCAGATTCATTTTTCTGAGCACTTCCAAAACTTCTTGTTATGTGACCGTGCTAGACATTGTAACATTAGCTTCATCATCAATAGGGCTCAAAATATGGCCTAAGAGGTTTTCTTGAGCAACCAAATCCCCATGTTCATCCTCCTTGTATAAATTTTCAAATTGTTCTTTAGCATCTTTCTGAATATGGTTCTTTCTTGAGATGGGTGAGTCACCCTCCCCCCTGATCTCTAAAATTGAGTTTCTCCATAACTGAGCTTTGGCTTGTCGATGGAAGAATTTTGTTTTTTTGTCCCCTGCTTTGAGCCATATACTATGAGATTTGAGTCTGCTTCTTCCTCCTTCATAATGTTTTGGTGTTTATGGAACATGGCTTGTTTTTCCATCATAGAGAGGGGGAGATGGGTTGAAATTCCATGGAAAGTCTAATTTCCTCTATTTTTTAATTCAAGACTTGGGTCTCCTTCCTCTCTTTGGATGATTTGATTTTGAATCAATCCCTTAGGGCCTTCTTTGTGGCCTGTAGCTTCTAAAAGATGGGTGATACCTTAATCCATTCTTTACAAGGGCTTTGAATAACTTCAAAGAAACCAGGGTCTTCTTCCCAACGGGAGTTAAAGAAGAAAGGGGTCAGACCAATTGGGGTTGGAGGGGTCAACTCTAGAGTAATAGGCTGATGATAAGATCCATACTATGGGAAGATTATGGAGGAAGGAATTAGAGAGTCTTAAAGAATAGTATTGTTGATAAGGAACCCTTCTAATTTGGCTGCAATGTGTCCTGGGCCATTCCTTTTATTTGAACAGGTAAAGAGACCGGAAATCGGTCGAATATCCATGAGATCAAAGGTAGAAAGGAGGTCTTCCATGTTTTACCTGGAGGCTTCTCTATGAAGCCTCCTCTTTTTTCAAAATTATGCAATGTGGTATTGAAATCCCCAACAAAGATAAGAGAGGTAGGTCTGGTCCAGTTTAGAAGAGAAAAAATGTAGAGCCAACAAATTTCATTATCTTTATTTATGGAAGGCATATAGATATTTAGGAAAGAGGCAAAAGACACAATGTCTTTTGAAGATGAAGGGGGAGGCAGAGGGGCTGTGAATCCCCCACCAAGGGAAGAAATGGTGACCTCAGGGAAAAGGGGATAGTGTTTCCTTAGATAAAATATACATCCCCTACACTACGTGGTGGATAAGATTAAAAAGGCTTGGCACAAAATGTAGAGGTACACATGGACAATAGACATACAACAACTCTCACTTAATGAAATATGTTAATC
Organism: Picea glauca; assembly: GCA_000966675.3. NCBI lineage: Eukaryota > Viridiplantae > Streptophyta > Pinopsida > Pinales > Pinaceae > Picea > Picea glauca. Next base: position 323,279 of record JZKD02S1820288.1, read on the forward strand.
TTACCATCTTGACCATAATTTTGATGCTGTGCAGATGCTCCCATGGGCTATGTGAATATTCAGCAACACCTCAAAAATATCCTTCACTTGAATGTGGAGATTCAAGCTACATTCTGTAGGCCAATTGCAAAGAACACATAACTAAATGTTCTCTGGCTATTCCAACTAACATCATCATGTTAGTGGCATCCTTTGAAAACACACCTCTATCCCTATTCATCCCAAGGACCCCTCTACAACAACCACTTAATGATGGGTATGCAATCATAAGTTTGTACATTGGTACTACCTCTAAGGGAAAATATTTTTCTTTTATATGAAATAAAAACATTTTGTAAATATGTAGTGCTTAGTGGTCAATTTGTTAAGATGCATATATGTGCCCATAACAAATATCTATATGGGATTAAAGTTTATAAAAACGTTTTGTAAATATGTAGTGTTTATGTGCACGAGAAAATATGGGATTAAAGTTTTATAGTGTTTTTAAATTCATCAAGAATTTTCAAAATGATAGAATTCTTTTTACTCTTAAGTTGATTTGGTTAAGTCATTACATTTTCACCATATGTTGATCAAATAGATTTAATTTTAGAAAAAACAAGGAAAAATAGTTAAGCATATCTTTGGGTAGACAAAGCATCTCAATCCTCTTAGAAACAATCTCAATGGAGATCAAGGTTATAAAGTCTTTTTACCTTTCAATTCTGATTTAAAAAACTATTCACTTTTACATTAAAAACAACAATCTCATCAGTTTAAAATTACAATTTCAATCTCATCAATCTAAAATTACAATTTCATCAAAAATTGTTTCATTAAAACCATATAATTACATATAAAAAAAATCAAAATCTTTTAATATTTACCCTTTATATTAAAAATAACCAAACAACTATTTAAAAAAACCTTATTTTTTATATATTTGAAATTTGTTGTTACTTGAACCCATTCTCTAAATAAAATATTCTTCCAATACCGAGTCCATTCATAAATACAATCCACTTTGTTACACATGATAAGGTGGTTTCTCTTTTGAGTGGTCTCTCTGTCATAAAGATGTGTGAGTCAATTGAATTTGACATAGATTATTGACAGTAATAATTGTTATCCTCTCCACCAGAATTCAATTTTTATAAATAATATGATAAAATCATAATAAATATTATTATAATGACTTTGAACCTACATATATTATATATATATTATATATTGAAAAGTTTCCTTTTATTTAAAATTGAATAACAAAAAATATTATTTCATATTCAATTTTGAATAACAAGTAACTTGTTATATAGGATCGTAACTTGGAACTGTTATTATTTTCAAAGATACCATGCATCATAACTTGTAATAATATCATTATCCAAATCTACCGAAGCCAATCAGGGATGATCCACAAGGTTTGAACTTGTATACGGCGTAAATGCCCAATAATTAGACAAATGAAACCGACGTAATCTAAACAGATTACATAGCTTCAATTTATAAAGAATATTGACATGCATCACAAAAAACAATTTTCAGTCAGGGTGAGATGTAAATTTCTATACAATATAAACTTGCATTAAGAATAAACCAAAGCATTAAGAATAAACCAAAATCATTCTTTATGTAGAAAAAAATATAATTAGATTTATAAACAATATTATCGATGATAGGTAAAAAAATATAATTAGATTTATAAACAATATTATTGATGTGAGTAGATGAGTAATTTTTTTATTTATAAACAATATTATTGATGTTAGCATATGAAGTAATATTATCGATGATAGGTAAAAAAATATAATTAGATTTATAAACAATATTATTGATGTGAGTAGATGAGTAATTTTTTTATTTATAAACAATATTATTGATGTTAGCATATGAAGTAATTTTGTTTGGTAATATTTGTTATTTTTATTATGAGAAGAAAATCATATAATTTTGTTTGTTTTTTTTTAATAAATTTATATTAATAAATTTATCTTAACTTAAAAAAATTAAATATTTAAATATTTGAATTCTTTTTTTTTTAAATTATTGATACTAAATAGATTTAAATTTAAATGAATTTATATGAATAATCAAAATAATATGTATATTATAACTTAAAGATAGAACTGCTAATTAGGTATAGTTAGAATGTGATTCGCTCAATATGAAATGAATATCTATATATTGTAAATCAATATCTGTTTTGTAAAAAAAGTTCGAATTTATACTTGGAAGAATAGAATTACGACATAAATTGTAGTATCGGGCTTGAACAAGAAACGATATTAGAAAATAAAGTTTATATAGAAATGTTGTTGTAGCACTTACATTTTTTTTTTTTCTACTATTAATACATTCACCATTCACCAGTTATGGTGATTTTAATCTTTTTCAATGGGAGAATACATGTGTTATAGAGGTGCCATTGTAACCTTTAAAGGGCATAGAAATTAACTTAGGACACACTAGGGTGAGTTGCAATTGTTAATGGTGAAACTAGACGGTATCCTTGAAAGTGATTTGTGAACACATAAATGTCAACGTTGTTGAATTGAATGGGAGAGAATGATATGTTTTTACATCATTTGTGTTGGACATATATTCTTTGGGATTGGGACACATACTCCTTGGGATTGAGTTGTTTGTAGTATAAGATATAAATATGAAGAATCATAGCTGATAGGAAGTAATATATAAATATGAAGAATCATAGGTGATAGGAAGGTTTACCAGTTGGAAAAGACCAACAATTATTTATTTATGTTTATATACACCTATCATAATAATGCAAAATACGTGGAGTTACTTTTCTTCCCTCTCACTAACAGTGATAGTGGTATGAGAACCTCGTTAAGTCCATGAATTATTCTCTTCATGTTTCCCCCTGGTTAACTCCATGAATTATTCTCTCGATGTTTCCTTTTTGTGAACAAAAAAATGCCTCATGTGTGCAATTTCTCCCTCTGCCTGTGAGTCTGTCTCCCGCATACATAAATGTTCTTTTGCAAATCTGTCTCCCTGAGGTATGTCGTACATGTTCATTTGATTACTTATAAGGGTTTCCTTCTCGTATTAGGATTTTGTGTTCTCCATTGTTTTTCGTGCCCAATGTAAATGTGTTGAACCTGCACAGAATATATCTAGCTAAACAATAATACACACATTTGCAAAGAGAATTGGAAAGGAAGAAGGAGAGAAAGAATGGAAAGAATTCTCATTAACCGTTGTGAATAAGGAATAATTTACACATGATATACTCTGTATAACTCAATGAGTTCGACTTGAGGTGAACCAAGTCGCCATAGTGGTGTTCTAGAGTGATCTGGACACACACCAGTAGTTACGGGAGTGAAATGCCACCTATTCTAGTCTCTCAGGCAGTTACGGGAGTGAACTACCACCTAGTTGAGTTAACTAGTCTTCAGTTAATTGACTGAACAAAGAGTAGTGAGGAGTTAACTCAGGGAATCAAGGTTAATGCGCCACTTTGGTGATGATACCAAGGCAAGGTCGAATTAGCATGGTGTTGATCCCAATGTTGCATGGTGATGATCCCAATGCAACATCTAAACTCAACTCAACTAGTCAAACTGAAGTGTCAACTGAAAGAGAATATTCTCCAGGTGGAATATTCTCTCCTAA
>JZKD02S1820288.1:332246-347660 GCA_000966675.3 Picea glauca
ATTTCTCTCCTTGGAACCTCCCAGGAAAGGAGTTATAGCAAAAATGGTATATCTTGTTGAATTATGGCTTATTCTAGAGAGTGAACGTGTAGAGAATTAACCACACAGAGTATTTCATTGAGAATGGAATTTATTCTCAGTGAAGGTCTTGGTGAAAATGTCTGTTGTCTATTCTGCTGAAGGACAAAATTGTAAGTCGATGATCCCCTCATGTACTAAGTCTCGGATGTAATGCATATGGATCTCGATGTGCTTCATCCGATGCCTCTAAAATGGATCTCTACAAAACTTTAGAGTGCTCTAGTTGTCACACTAGATGACGATCGACCGATAAAACTGAATGCCCAACTCAGTGAAAAAATGTTGTAGCCACATAGCCTGAATGGTTATGTTAACTACCCCTCTGTACTCTACCTCGGATGAAGATAGAGCAATGGCAGCTTGCTTCTTGCTTAACCAACAAACAAGCCCGGAACCAAGACTGAGTGAGTAACCAGATGTGTAATTGTGATCAATGCTATCGCCATCCCAGTCGGAATCAGTAAACCTGATGATATCTAATGTAGAGTCTGTTGCATAATGAATCCCAAAGGTGATGGTGCCTTGTACGTATCAAAGGATATGCTTTGCATCTTTCCAATGTAGCTCATGCAACTCCTGCATGAACTTGAAAACTGTGCCAACTGCATATGAGAGGTCTAGTCTGGAGTGTGTGATATACAAAAACCTCCCCACTAGATGTTTGTATAGTGTGTTGTCAACCAGTGGAGTCTCCCCGCCATCCTCAATTTTGACTTATGATAGGAAAGGAGTCAAAGCATACTTATAGTCTGTCATGTGAAATCTCTCAAGGAAATATTGTGCATACTTAGCTTGAGATAGTTTGATGCCTAATGTATCCTGACTTATATCAAGTCCAAGGAAGAAGTGTAGAGGACCCATGTCCATCATCAAAAACTTGTCATGAAGAATCCTCTTGAATACATCAATCGCTAAAGTCAAGCAACCAATGATCAACAAATAATCTACATACAGAACTAAAAGTAGAAGTGAATCAACTGTTCTGAGCATGTAGACATTCAGGTTTGATTTAAAACATACAAAGTTCTATGATAATAGGTAGGAGTCCATATTGGCATACAATGCCCTCGGAGCCTACTTGAGGCCATAAAGTGACTTCTTCAGTCGACAGAACAAAGATGAGTTCTGCATAAATCCCTAGGGCTGCTCCATGTAGATCTCCTCAAAGAGATCGTTGTGAAGAAACACATTCTTCACATCCATCTGATGGACTTCCCATCCCTTGGCTACCGCAATGGCAAGTGCCAACATATGGAATCCATCTTTTCTACTGGAGTAAAGGTCTCATTATAGTCAATACCATGAACCTGTTGAAAGACTTTGGCGACAAGCCTAGCTTTGTATTTGTTGATCTGTCCATCTATTGCGCTCTTGGTCCTGTAGACCCATCTGCATCTGAAAAGTTTCCTCCCAGAAGGAACGAGAACCAAATCCCAATTCTATTTCTGGAGGAGGGAGTTGTACTCCTCCTGCATGCCGGATTCCCAAAAGGGATTTCCAACAGCCTCTCCATAAGACTGTGGATATAAAGACTGAACCAAGAAAACATGCCTAGATGGAAATGGTTCAGTGGTAGTGAGTGCAACAAGAGGCTCCTCGAAATCAGATCGAGTCCTCCTGGTATCGGCTGGATCACCAATGAGATCCCCTACATCATGAAGAGTATTCTATGCCCACTTAGCCCTCTACTCTGGCTCTGCAACTACATTCATATTCTTTGACTCTGCATCTGACTGTACTGACTCTAAATCTGAATCATCTGAGTCCTCTGAATTAGAACTCTCATCTGAAGAATATTTGACATGTGCATTCTCATCTTCTCGGACAGGTGGAAGAGTGAAGGCGTTTTCATGCAACTGTTGAGGTACATGCGAGACACTTTCCTTGAATTGGACACTACACTCAATGATGATTTGGTCTGAGGAAAGATCAATAAGTCGATATCCCTTCACACTGTTAGTGTATCCAACAAAAATTCACTCAGTTCTCTGTGCATCAAGTGCCTTCCTCTTTTCAGAGGGAATCTGGACCCATGCATGAGAACCAAAAATGCGAAAGTGGGTCACTTCCGTTTTGAGGCCGCTACAAGCCTCGTAGGGGGTCTTATCCTTGACAGATCTACGGGGAGATCTATTTTGGAAGTATGTTTCATATTTAAGTGCTTCGGCCCATAGTCTGTGTGGTAGTAATATTGCATGCAACATGCAACATGCCATCTCCTTTAGAGATCGGTTTTTCCACTCAACAACTCCGTTTTGCTGCAGAGCGTAGGGAACTGTATGCTGGAACTGAATCCCTGCCTCATGGAAAAGATTGTTGATCTCATGATTCACATACTCTCCCCCATTATTAGTTCATAGGACTTTGATCTTCTTTCCAAACTGTGTCTCAACCAAAGCTTTGAAATCTTTGAGGTGTTGAAAGACATCGGATTTTTGCCTGAGAAAGTAGATCCAAGTAAAATGTGAGAAATCATCAACAAAAATGAGAAAAAAACTCTCTTTTTTGATGGATGGATGCGGAAAAGGACCCATAAGGTCATTGTGGATCATATCTAAAGGTGCAGAAGCTCGCTGAGACTTTCCTTTGTTGAATTTCTCTTGAGGGTGTTTTCCAAAAACACATCCCTCGCATACTCCCTTGGATAAATGGATGCCTGGTAGACCATCAACTAATTTGTGCTTGCTAAGTTGTTGCATGTTTCTGAAATTCAAATGTCCAAATCTTTTGTGCCTTATCCTACTACTTTCATCAGCATGAGTAAGTAGTAAAGCAAAACCATGTTCAATGAATTCAGAAAATGTATACAATCTAGATTGATGATTTACCTCACCAATAGCAACCTTGGAGTTGGTTTTCATCTCATAGATGTCCACAAAACTTGGTGTGAATACAAATTTCTTTCCAATGTCGGAATTCGTCATTTGATACACAGAGAGAAGGTTGACATAAATCTTGGAAACATGCAACACATTCTCGAAGCTTACGTTGGTGAGTTCAATCCTTCCTTTTCCGGTGACTTCAACAAAAGAGTTGTCCCCCATCAAAATAGGAGGAACTTTGCATGCATCCAATGAAGAATAGATTTCTTTTGAGGTAGCCATGTGATGTGATTCTCCTGAATCTATGATCCAAGCATCGGGAGAGGAGTTGATGTCAATCAAGGCATGGCTAGAATTGTCTTTCTTGGAATTCAGATCTTCTGGCTTCTTCTTATTTGCACCCTCGGGGATGTGATATCCAAGGTTGTTTTGTTGAAGCATCTGAGACATCAGATCTATTTTATTTTGCATGCATGCATATTATGAATGGAATCCTTTGTGACAGTATGTGCATTTCTCTCCTTTTCTTCCCTTTTCTCCTTTGGATCCGGGGGCATCAGTGAAGGGTTTTGTGTGCCCTTCCTTCTTCATATGTGCATGATCTTTCCTCTTATATTTATCTTTAGATTTCTGATATTTGTGGATGCCATCATGCACAGTGAGTGCATGCGCCCTTGGGCCTTTGATTGCACCCATGTTGATGAGCTTGGTTTTCTCTTGTGTCAAGGATTCGATAAATTCCTCAAGACAAGGCATCTTCCAGGTGGCTCCAAACATGAATATGAAAGTATGGAATGTAGATACGAATACAAATAATTCAGGTCCAATCTTGGAGAGAATGGTGAGAACCATTTGTTTCTCCACTGTCGATTTATCAACCCTGCAAACTTTGAGTGGAAACAGTAAATCCTTGAATTTTGTAAAGAAATCTTGGATATTGTCGAAGATTTTTGGATCCAATGTGAGAAGCTACACCTCCAACATGTGTCCCCTCATATCATCCTATTTTCCAAAGAGCCCTTCCAATATTTTTCAGGCTTCATTGGGAGTCTTACAAAAAGATATGTGAAAAAGGAGATCGGGAGAAATAAGACTACAAATTGTTTTGAGTGCCTCATCCATGTGATTTAAGTACTTGGATTTTTCTATGGGTGATGTTGGTTCTATATCTATATTCATGGTTAACCTATACAACCCTATGGATCATAGATGTATGGCTATTTTCTCCTTCCATCCAAAATAGTTGTAAGGTGTAAGAATGAATTCTTTTTGGAATTCCATCTTTCTATTGTCTTCAGTCTTTTGTACCTGCAAAAAAAATTGGTGTAGATTTTGCTTAGCAGTCCATCGGCTCTGATACCATGAAAATGTGTTGAACCTGCACATAATATATCTAGATAAACAATAATACACACATTTGCAGAGAGAATTGAAAAGGAAGAAGGAGAGAAAGAATGGAAAGAATTATCATTAATCGTTGTGAATAATGAATAATTTACACATGATATACTCTGTATAACTCAATGAGTTTGACTTGAGGTGAAACAAGTCGCCATAGTGGTGGTATAGAGTGATCTGGACACACACCAACAGTTACAGGAGTGAACTGCCACCTATTCTAGTCTCTCAGGCAATTACGGGAGTGAACTGCCACCTAGTTGAGTTAACTAGTCAACTAGTCTTCAGTTAACTCACTGAACAAAGAGTAGTGATGAGTTAACTCAGGGAATCAAGGCTAATGTGCCACTCTGGTGATGATACCAAGGCAAGGTCAAATTATCATGGTGATGATCCCAATGCAACATCTAAACTCAACTCAACTAGTCAAACTGAAGTGTCAACTGAAAGAGAATATTCTACAGGTGGAATATTCTCTCCTAAAATATAGGAGACTAGATAATGACTAATTATGACTAATAAACAAATAAAAACCTTAGGAAAAATAAATCGTAGGTGTGTGTGAAGTAACAAGTAACTCCAACACCCGACACCTCTTTCATTCTTTGCATGGTTTTGTCGAATGACAGTTTTTCTTTGGCCTTAAGAAATCAAGACGACTGCGTGGAGGATATTCGCCATGGATCCCTCATTTTGTCTAGCAAAGTGGTTTTTATATTAAGGTGACAACTGATAGAAAATTCATTGTTTCTGGTCGCTTCAATGCTCATCCCAGTAGCGAAAATACCTTGTTCTCTTTGTCGTAGACTAGGGTTTGCGGATATCTTCCTTCGCTCGATATAATTTACAGTTCCATTTATGTTAAGGGTTTCTTTGATCCGTCAGTGAAATTGGATCTGAGAAGAATATTTCTTTGGCTACTTTTCATAAGACTTTCATTGTGATTCTCAAGCTCGGCCTCCAATGGCACCGATCTTGCTGGTTTATATTCTTTTCTTTTCTCAACCCCGTTAAGCACCTTTCAAACCATGCATATGTGCCTCAATACATACTTATACACGCCACTCATTAATTACTCACAAATTCCATTCTTGTTGTCCAACTGTCCTCATGTGACCTCACACTGACAATTTGTTCATTTATCACTCTCCTTTCCTTACTAGAATCTAAAATCATTCATTTGTTAAACTCTATATGGCACGAATTCGCATGATCTGAAGGCCATTTTGGTAGGAAAACTCTGACAGAATTTGAAACATGCAGGCTGAATTTTTGTTGGTAGTGTTGTTGTGTTCTTTCTGCAAATGTACATGCCAAATTTTTTTGTTGGTAGTGCTAGTGTGCTCTTTGTGAAAACAATGTTTCACAAGCTATCTCGCATACACATTCACAGTACTTTTATAATTTGAATCCCAATATTTGAATTTTTACCCTTTTATCCTCTTGGGTATGCAAATCCACATTTATTATGTGTAATTCAGTATATACATGAATTCACTTTCTTGGCTTTGACACAATTCCTTAGTTCACTTTACACACCTCCTCCAATTGGCATCATGGGTATTGGAAGCGCTTCATTTAATGTATAGCATGAAGTCAGTAGATCATAGGAAGGGGGTTGGCATAATCCACATAAAAAGTTCGACCTTCATTATACCTCTTGTGGAAGGAATGACTCACATGAAGTCATTGACTTCAGAGTTCCATGGGAGTTAATCAAACAGAGATAAAATCGGAAAAAAGACAAAGATAAAGAATGGAAGGTTAAGCACGTGTTCATTATTTTCCTACTTGTTGCAATATAGGAGTAACTGAAGATTTATTTAATACTCCATTTGCTTCTTGAGGAGATAGATTTCTTCCAATACTTTGATAACAATGTAGATGGTGTAGTGTATTTTGTAGACAAAGGAACTTGTTTTCCCTTGTGCGCATAAGACAACAAGGCCACTATGTTCATATGTTTGGTGACTAATTTGAAATAAAGAAGGATTATGTCATTGCTGGAATGGAATATGGAATATTGTTGAAGATAAAAGGGACATCTTCCCATACACATTGTTGCATACCTCTCTCATCATGACTCAAGTATAATTCCATCTAGTCTTTTGTGGCATGCTAGATTTGACCATATTAATTATGACAGTCTTTGTTTGTTGAGAAATAATGGTGTTTCTGATTTGCCTACTATTCCTAGGAAACTGAAGCAATGTGATTCTTGTATCCTTAGAAAACACAACGAACAACCCTTTCATGATTCTACTTCCAAAGCATGTAGAAAAAATGAATTGATGCATTATAACTTGTGAGACCCTATTCACATTCTTTTTGCAAATGGAAACAAATATATCATGAATTTTATTGATGATCACACGTATTGGGTTTACTTGTTGAAAGATAAATCAAAAGATTTTGAAAAATTTTAAAAATTTCATGTATGGATTCAAAATGAAGCTCAGTGTTATATTGGCTCTCTTCGATAATGGAACAAAATATACTTCTAATGACTTTGAAAGCTACATTTTAAAACATGTGAACAAAAATCAAACCACAATTCCATACATTCCCAAATGGTCTGGCTGAACGAATGAACACAACACTCTTAAATATGGTTTGTTCCATGATTTTTTTCAAGAATATTAAATTGATCTTTTGGGATGATGCAATTCTATGTGCACTTTATGTCAAAAACATGTGTCCATCTCATGCTCTTAAAAACAAGAATCCATATGAAATGTGGTATGGACACATTCCTTGATTCCTAAAGAGAAAAGAAGCAAGTTTTATGCAAGGAGTCGGGAGTGAATCTTCTTGTTGTAATCAAGTATCACCAAGGGGTATCATATTTACAATGAGACAAACAAGAAATTAATCCTTTTCAGAGATGTCATCTTTCTTGAATCCACCAAGAAAGATGAAACTGGTAAGAGGCACAAGTTTACTCATGTAAAGACATATCATGAATTTTATGATGAGATTTCACATCTTGAAGGGGGGATCCCTATCTTGGGTCAATCTCTGGAATCTCCCTTTTAAGCACCATATTACCCCCATGAAGAATTTTCTGCCACTACATCAGAACATGAGGTTTAGTTGGATGATGTGATAAAGAGGATTGAAAAGTTGAGGCTTGATGAGAACTCAACACCATCTCAATCAATTGAGCAACTTGGACAATCTTAGAAAGGTCCACCAAAATGTCCCAAAGAAACACTTGAAAGTGTTCATCATGATGAGGTCTAGAAGACATGAACAAAATTTTCCTCAAAACAAGATGGAGGTAATGTAGATAATTCAAACTCAAGCGATGTATATGACATCAGTGTTTCATATGATTGTGGTTGAGTTTATCTACTAATCATGAACCTACTTCCTTTAAAGAAGAAACTTCTCATGATGAATGGAAAGAAACCATGGAGAAGAAATATGATGCTCTCATCAAGAATGAGACATGGAAGTTTGTGGATCCTCCATTTGGAACCAAACCAATCGACTGCAAGTGGGTATTCAAGAAAATGTACATATCAAATGGCTCCCTTGACAAGAACAAATCAAGGCTTGTGGTGTTCGACAAGGAGTTTTAGATACAAGGTTGGGAGGAAAACCTAAGTATATGGGAAGTGTGCAGAGGAAGGAAAGTAGAGTGCAACTAAGACACATTCCACACAGAAGTTTGTTGAAGGAAGAAAGGGAATGGGAGGAAGACAACACATAGACAAAAGAATAAACCAAGAGAGAAAGAGAAGAAACCATGACAAAAGGATGACAACACCACATTCCAGAAATAGAAGAAAAACTAAAAAGCAACATCAAGAGTGAAAAGAAGAAAAAATCAGTTGGAACAACTAGTTAATTGAGTTGGCCATGCATTGTAATAGTTTTGGGATAAATATATTAGGGTTTTAAGCCCTAGGTATAGAAGTATAAATATGTAACGAGATGTGAGATTAGGGGGCTAGAAAGAGAGAATATGTGAGAATCAAGAATGTAATAAATGATTTGAAAAATATGCATATGAATAAAAAGAGAGTTTAGAGAGGATATTGAGTCTTTTGGTATTTAATTGTCTATGTGTGCTTATGAATTATGTTCGTATGCTTCGTATATTAGACTTGGTTTATGGATTAGTCGTGGTGTAATATTCATGAGTGTAGGTGTGCAGAATCTCTGTGATAATCGAAAATATTCTAAGCAGAGGAACCTAAATAAAGTAATACTAACTAGAGTCGAATCACAGACATAGATAAAAAAAAAGAACAATGCCTCGAGTTTCTTCATCCCTTTCCCTTACTACTACAGAAGCCTTGTTCTTGCAGTCCCAATAGATACATCAGGTGAGACTTCATCTACGCAAGTAGGTGATGTTGAAAGAGATGATGTATGGTTGGTTTGTTAGTCATATTTAAAACAAACATTGGGTATTACAACCCGTGTGAAAACAAGTAAGCCAACAAATGGTTATGTTGTTGAGATCGAGAAGTTGTGATTAAGGGAATGTTTTGGAGGCCCACTAAGAAGGATATCATGGATTGGTTAGAATGGAAAGAATGGGAATTTCCACGAAAAGAGAATAGAAACCTGTAGATGAGTGAAAAAAAATGGATGCAAAGGTATGTATTCACTGATCTGCATGAAATTTTCATTGGTGAATTTCTAGAAATTTTGACCGAGTGGCTAGAAAGGTTAGTAGAAAAAATAGGAAGGTTTAGTGTTGCAGTGCCACGGAATTGGACTCATGAATTGGTAAGACAACTGAATTCGGTAAGTAACCCAACTACTTGAGCAGTTGATTTTTGGTTGGATAGTGTACTAGGAGGTTATGTTACAAAATTTGCACTAGATTGCATTCAATCATACAGTGTTGTAGAAAGAGAATTTTTCAAAGGTTCATGAAAATGGTTCTTGAAATTGTTAAATATGTGGATAAAAATGTTGTTACGTGAAAAACATGTAATGATAATGAACTTTGATGGCTAAAATGGTTTTGTGCACATAAGGGGAGCCAGAGGATGACAACAGGATTTTCTGAGAGAATGAAGAAAGCACTGAAAAATGGAAGGGACTAAAGATAAAATAAGGCAGTATACAAGATAAAGAGTATGATTTTAGAGAGTTGAGTGTAGAAAGGAGGTGAAGAGGAAAAAGACTGGGTTTGGGAGAGAATAGATTCACAATGATCTAGAGGAAAGAGAACCTTGCACACTAGTCTGAATCATTGAGACACCATACATAGCAGGAGAAGAAGAGGATTTTTAGTTCAATATAGTGATATAAGAGTCGGTAAATCCTACTTAGATAAGATCCTATATTGAATCCATGAACCCATGTGCATCACCACAATCATAGATAACATTTGAATACTAGTCAAAAAATATCATAGTTAGTAAAGGAGGAGAGAGTAGTAACAGTCAGAGTAGTGGGAACAGTGCACAGAGTCAAAGTCAGAATCAGAGTCCACGAGTATCACCAAGAGGAGGGACTACACAATACAAAATGGCAGGAGTAGATAATACTCTTAGGATTCCTGAATTCAAGAGAGTGGGGTCAGAATATTTAGAGAAACACTTGTTTGTGTGAGAAACAATTTGGGCCGATAAGAACATACATGATGATCATGTCAATATTGTGTAGTTAGCAACAACATTTAGAGGGTGTGCACTAGTATGATATATGTATTTACATAGTATTTCGCCTACAGGGCATGCTAGTACTTTGGCAGAGATAAAGCAAGCACTACTAAAGGATTTCAAAAATCAAAAGTCAGAGTCATTATACATCACCGAAATGAACGAGATCAAGCAGGTACAAACAAAGTCTGTGTGGGATTTCAATCAACGATTTAAGAATGTGATGGGTAGATTGACTTTCCAAATTCCATACCAACAACATCAAGAGTGTTTTATTGCCATAATTCTACCACACATTCGTAGGCCCCTGATTTAACAGAAGTTTACATCGCAACCCGAGGCTCTGGAAATTTCAATGAAACTAGAGGCATCTTCGGCAGGAGATATTGGGGGAATCGCACAAGTCCATATGTAGTTGGATGCATTAACAATTCATTTTTTCAAGCTCACCAAAGGAATGGAGAACCAAGAAAAAGTTTGGTGTACCAAATGCAGGATGGAGGGCCATCACAAGGATGAATTCCTAACATCTGTTCAGTATTTGGCATCTGGACCTTCGAATCCACTACCAGGGGGGATACTGTGAGATATGTAAGAAATGGGGCCATCACCCCACTAAGTGTCCATTGCTACATAAGTATCAAAGTACACCAAAGAACTTGTTTTTCAATTTTTGCAAGTTGATACAACATGAAGAGAAGGATTTTCGCGCATTCAACCTACTAAGGGAGCGCACATCAAATATGTACCATATCCAAGAAGATAATACTACCACAGAGGGGGTTGGTGCACAATATAACAATCAGATAGGTTTCAATAATGGGAATAAAGGAAACTTTGGTAGAGGTCGGGGTAGAGGGACCTTTGGTAGAGGGGGACACAGATCGATTATCCATTATAATTGTAATCAACTAGACACCTAGCCCATGATTGCTAGAATCTGTGTCCGATGTGCACATATTGCAGAGCACTGGATCACTCGACAGAATTCTGACCCCAACTAGTTGTGAAGTGGAAGACTAGAGGAAACCCAAACCAGAATCTGAATTACAATGTGTAGATGCTATCAGCTGCAAGACACAATGAAGGACCAAAGGTAGTTGTTGTTACGCGTGGAGGAGCTAGAACATGCACTGATATGACGAATTAGGGAAAATAGACTAAGCAGTGAGTAAGGAAGTCAACAAGGCATATCCCAACATTCAATCCATAGTAGGAGAAAGAGACATATGAGAGAGAAAGAAAATAAATACTTGGACTGCAGGGGGGAGCATCAACATCATTGTTTCCTCGTATAGAAAATCAAGTTTTGTCAAAGAGGTCGATGGAAGAGATAAGTACACTAACGAACTTCCTAAGGAGTTATGTAGAACCAATGAAAGATATAAATGAATTAAGTACATTATATAACATGATTAATCACTATACAAAAGGAAGATAAACCCCTATCACACAAAGAATGGTAATCTGGGTAATGCACAGGAAGAAAACCAATGGAGAATTCAGGTTCAATGCACAAATTAGAGGGTATGATGTGGATAATGTTATTTTTGACATAGGGTATTATGTGAATGTGATACCTAAGAAGACGTGGGAGATTACGGGAGAAACCGATCTAGTATGGTCCCCTACTCAGTTAAGTATCGTGAATCAACATAAGATAGTCTTGATTGAGTGATTGACAGGAGTACCTATGAACATAGATGGGGTGTGTAGCATGGAATAATTTGAAGTTATTAAGATCGTAGATGAAAGTCAACTATATCCAACACTGATGGGACTATAATGGGCTTTCGATAACCAGGAAATCATTAAATTGAACAAGAGGGAGATGATATTCGAGGTTGGGGATATAAATGTTAATGCACCCTTAGACCCATCTGAAGGAAAGAGATACAAATAGATACCTAGGGGGAATGACATTAACAAATTATAGAATCTGACTTCCTGTATGGAGGATTATGTCAACCCGGCAAAAAATGGTGCTCTGAGTTGGAGAAGTATCAGTTTGTGTGCATCGGATTCAGAATCAAGTCTAGATAATTGGCAACAAAGGATAGATGAAGTGTTAACTAGATGATGTGCACATATAAGCTAATCCTTGTGCTATATTGGAACAGAGACATGTGACCCACCTAGGTATGATGGACTAACTAATATGAGGATTTTTGTAAAATCATTTGAATTTCAGGTACCCAAACAATAAAGGTTGTTCGCACTAGATGTCGTCTTAAAAGAGACTCCAGCTAAATGGTGGGATGCACACAAAAATGGGATAAAATATTGGTCACAATGCAATAGACTAATGCATATATGCTTTGGCTTCAAGGAAGAAGAAATTGTGAAAAAATACATAGGAGAGAGTGACCCGATGGGTCACGTGGAAAAATGTAGGGATTTATGGCACTTAGTATCAGAAATAGAGTGGACGCACAAACTTATACACACCTTGGACACAATCCCAAAGAATTGGTATTTATAATTGGATATGCCCAGGAATGCATCAACATGGGAAGAATTTACTGAGAGATTTGAAGTCACATTTACATTTGAACATGAATCTCCATGTATATATGCAACACTACATGTGATTCAGAGGAAGATCTTCTCGGAGGTAGAGACGATGGAAGTAGTACCAGTATGTAGTGCACATAAAGCCAAGATGATTGTACATGAGCTATTGGAATGATATAACGTATCAAAGGAAGAGTACAAGGACAAGGATCCCAAGAATGTAAAAATACCTGAGACAGAAGGAGCACAAGTAGTAGAAGGGCCAGAGATTGCATCTTCTGCATACACACATCCTATAAAGATGAAGAAGGTAACTATTGGGACATCAGAGAATCCCAAGTTTCCATAGATAGAATATTATTGGAACGATGAGACAATTAATAAGGTTGCAGAATTATTACGAGAATATCATGACTTATTTCCAACAACATTTTTAGAGATGAAGGGGATAGTGGGGGACTTAGACGAGATGAAGAATACATTGAAACCTAGAGATAAGACAATACGACAGAGACCTTACAGGTTAAATATGAGGTATAAAGAGAAGGTCAAGGCTGAAATAGACACGATGTTGGATGCATGTATCATTGAACCAGTAAAATAATCTGAGTGGATTAGCCCAATGGTGGTGCAAGACAATAAGACAGGAGGAATTAGGATCTGCATGTATCTAAGGAAACTGAATGACGCTTGATTACATGATCCATTCCCAACACCATTCATGGATGAAGTACTGGAAAACATAGGAGGTTAGAAATCTTATTTTTTTACAGATCGATTCTCTATGTACCATAAGATAAGAATCGCGTAGGAGGATAGAAACAAGACTATGTTTGTTACGAAGACGGGTAGCTATAATTATATAGTTATGCCATTTTGGTTGAAGAATGCCCTTGTGGTGTTTTCTAGGGTAGTAGTGGCAACATTCAAGGAGTTCATCCAGAAATTCCTAAAAGTTTATTTGGATTATTGGACGTTATTTATTTTACTAAAGGATCATATAGAAGTTCTTCTACTCATGTTAGATCAATGAAGATAGTGTCATATTTCCATGAACTTAAAGAAGTGTATCTTTTGTGATCCATTTAGAATTATACTCGGACATATCATATGAAAATAAGGACTATTGGTCGATCTAGCCAAGATTATCATAATTTTGGACTTGGAACCTCTGAAATCAGTCCAAAAACTGAGTGAAACATTGGGTCATATAGGTTATTATAGGAATTTTATCAAAGGATATGCGCAAATTAAAAAACCCATGGAAACATTATTGAGTAAGGAATCCAAGTTCCAATGGAATGAGGACTTCCAGAAGGGGTTGGACACTTTGAAACAGAAACTGGTAACTACACCAATTTTGATCTTTCCATAGTGGAGAAAAGAGTTCCATGTACATGTAGATGCATCATCCATAGCGTTGGGCGCAGTGTTGTCACAACCTGGAGAAGGGGAAATATATCATCCAATATATTTTGGAAGTAGGATGATGTCTATATCAGAAACAAAATATACCACTACAGAACAAGGATTGGCCATGGTATATGCATTACAAAATTTCAGGCACTACTTACTAGGGTCCCACTTCAAGATGTATACAAAACATTCTACATTAAAGTACTTAGTCAACAAGCCCGTATTAGGAGAGAGAATATGAAGATGGATGTTATTATTTTAGGAACATGACTTTGAATTCATGGTAAAACCAAGGAAAATAAATGAAGGACCATATCATCTATCACACATACTGACAAGAGAGGATGCAGGTAATTTAGATGATAGCTTCCAAGATGTGTAGTTGTTTTTAGTAAGGATGGTGGATGATTACTTCTCATACATTGTGTATTTTCTCAGTATGCGAAGGAGTATTGTCAGTCTTGGGATGTATGCCAAAGGGTGGGAAAACCATATAGGAGAGACAAAATGTCATTAAATACAAAGGTTACATTGCAATCAGTTGATAAGTGGGCCATTGAATTTGTAGGACCAATCAATCCACAAGCAAGAAGATGAGGGGCAAGGTACATCATCAATGTGATAGAGTACTTGACAAGGCAGGAAGAAGAAATACTAGTTAATAATTGTACTGTGGAGATTGTTGTGTGATTTCTATTCGAGAATGTAGTCACGAGGCTTGGATTCCCACACATATTACTTAGTGATCAAGGTACACACTTTTTGAACAAAACAATTGCCGCACTGACTGAGGAGTTTCAGATTCATCATCAAAAGAGTACACCATATCACCCTCAGGCCAATGGCATAGTGGAAGCTTTTAATAAGATCTTGGAGAATGATTTTATAAATATCTTCAATGTAGGGCGATATGATTAGGAATTATGAGTCCTTGACGTACTATGGGCTTATAAAACAACAAGTAAGAAGCTAACATGACATAAACCTTTTCGGTTGGTCTATGGAGAGGAAGAAGTGATGCCAATGGAGTTAATTATACCTAGATTGTGCATTGCCACAAACAATGAGTTCTCAGAGACTAGCACGATAGAGTATAGGTTGGCATAGTTAGTGTTATCAACCATTTTTCACAAGATGGATTTCCTGAAGAGCCGCCAGAGAATGAGCAATCATTTCTCATGTTTGCGGAATTCAGAGTTCAATTGGTCTTATGAAAGACCCCCTTTTTTATGCATTTCCACCATTGTAATAAATGTCATAAGTATGAGAGATTGTAAAAGGCTATTGGCCACCCAAGACCAGGAGCGAGGACATACTTTGGAGTGTTTTTTTCTACTTGTTAATTATTTTTTCTGCATACTTTACTGAGCGATTAAATAATTTCTAAGTTTTTTCACTGAGAAGAGTTAGCTCCAAAGTCGGAGTATGTGATGGCAAGTATGTTTTCACATGGAAAATCCAATGTATAGTGTCTAAATGTATATAATCTCATTCTAGGACATATTGATCCGAAATCGGATTCAGAAGCTTGTCAGGGCATGAAAAATGCTCAAAAA
>JZKD02S1820288.1:359187-371917 GCA_000966675.3 Picea glauca
AGAGGACTCCAAGGGGGTTCCTTTTTCGTATAACCTTGTTGAGCCCGAAAAAGTGATAAAAGTATGCTCGACCATTTTCTCATGTATTTTCGAGCGCGAGAACAGGCAAAGACCATGCTCAAGGTTTTATACAAAAACCATAAAAAACAATCAAAACACGTGATGACAAAGAAAAAATACGTCTGCATCCCTCTATATGAACATTGAAGTCATTACGCTTGCAAAATTTACACTCAAAAGGACATTAGGGATTAGGGTTTAATAGATAAATAATCATAAAAAACCAAATAACAAGGTAAAAGTAAATATAAAGGAGTAAAACTCTTTTTTACCATATCATTTTCACTTTTCCACTATTTGAGCTCAAAAACCCCTCTTTTACCCTCGAAGTTCGGCGGCAGATTGCAAGAGTTACGAGCGTCCATTCGACAAGCCATCAGCGATAGTGAGGTAGGATCTTTGTATTCTACTCTTTCATGGTTTAATTTTTCATTTTCATTGGTTAAAATTCATTTTTTGAGTTGATTTTATGATCCCTACTTGCGCTCAACCATTCTCGTAGGTGGGCTACATGGGACCTGCGAGAATGGGTGATTCTCATAGGTGAGCCCACAACATCCTGCAAGGTTCTTGCACTGTGCCCAAAGGGCACCTGTGAGAACTGCCAAGCACAATTTTTTTTTAAGAATTTACTCAATAAAAAAGAACCAATTCATGAATAGAGTTGCTAATCTTCTTTTTATGCTTCTTATGTAGGTAACTGGCCATCAAAATGGTTCTTGAATGGTGTGAAAGGGAGCATGAAGAAGACAATGCTATTTCTGGAAATCATCCACCCACTATTGTTGCTTTAAGAAACTGTGGCCTCCTGAAGTACTTTCGTATCCCGGGCATGAGGGACCAAGTCAGGTTATTAGAGTACCTTGTGCGTATGTGGGATCCCGATCAGCAGGTATTGCATGTGGGTGTCCACACACTGTGCTTAGATATTGAGGACATTTACTTCTTGACTAGACTGTCACGATGGGGGTACCATGTGAGCCTGACTGGTAGCAGAGGTGGTGGGCTGCCCATGAGTGAGTATTGTCGTTTACACTGTGTTCCCAAGGCAGAGAGGAGGAAAGAAAAAGTAGCTATTTGGGGGGTATGGGATTTTACCCTCCATACTATCTTGTTCACCATAGCTCGGATGGTGGGGAGATCTGCTCCTCACATGGCGCTAGAGAGTTACTTCTAGTATGTTATAGAGTGTACTAAACCTTGGGTTTTCAACTGGGCAGATGTAGTGCTTCGTAATATGAAAAAACAGTTGACCAAATGCAGACGAGGCAACCTGAAGCAATTTGGGTATGGATTTTTGTTAGTGTCCTTCTTCCTTGAGAGGGTTCCATTACTAAGGTTGTAGGTTGAGTGGAATTTACCGGCTCCCAGGGATCCAAGGATGCTGAGATGGTGTCGACTAATGGCCCGGCATGCAGCGGGACCGATCATGATGATACCTTTTTTTATTGGCTTCAACCACAGATGTTGATGGTTGACGATTATGCTTATGTCGGGTTGGATTTTTGAGGAGATTCGGACTTAGTACTGCCAGGGGATGCTCAGTCGGGCGAACTTGGTAAGAAGTACACACATTTTTTTCTCTTTAAATGTTTTTGTGAATTTTTATCATATTCAAATGTTTTTGTTTTATAAGTTCGTCCAAAGACTAAAAACAAAATTCGTTTTTGATGACACAGATGTTGGACCTTACTGACCTCCTGGTAATTCTCCCATTCAGCGGCGAGGAGAGGTAGCACCAGTGCCACAATATGCCGAGGATTATCAAGTAGTGGAACAAAACCTAGAGGGCTTGACCGCAGATATTCTAGACATGCCTCTTGAAGAGGTTCCACGACGTGATTAGCGTCATACAGTAGGAGTGTCAAGGTCCATGAGTCGACTGCTCCATACAGTTGCTCGGGCAGTCCTGTGTTACCGTGAACATCATCCATGACGTCACTTTGTAGAAGCTATGAGCTTCAGATTTTGATATTTTGGTCTTCGGACAAAACTTTTTGTAAAACAATCTTTTGATCATTATATATACAGACGAATTCTATTGGTTTATCATGTGTTGTGTGAATATTGATGTGATTGATTTATAAAAGATTCAAATGTCTGTCTAATACATAGTTATCCAATGCATCTGTTAATGTATTTAGAAATCTAGGAATATGTTTCTATTCAATGTAATCAAAATAACGTTCCAAGAGGCGAATTTGCAAATACACTCGTAACAAAGTAGGACTTTGAATAGTATAGAAATTACTTAATTGTAGTACTACAAGCTGCGAATTGAGTTGCACAACCAAATGATGAATTCCGAGCGAGATAGCATCAACCAACAATTCAATAACGACGCTATACTCTGCAATGTTGTTGGTCGCACGGCCAAGACACACACCTCGTAAGGAGACAAGTTCGTTTGTAGGGGCGTAAATTGCCCATGCAGTGGAAGAAAGGTTCTAAGTACTATGGCTAGCGCCATCAGTGAAGCCAATATAGGGTAGCGAAGACTTTGACATATGGAAATAGAACACAATGTCACATAAGGGAAGAGACCAGATAACGACAAAAGCAAGCTACAATAACACACAAGAAGTATGATACAATAAAAATACAAGTACTCGTGCACAGATGATTTTATGCATAGTACTTCTTCAAGTACAACCCATTCCTGGGTTCACTCAAAGGGATACCATCATAATCTACTAACTCATAAGCTCCTTTTTCCAAAACTCATCGAACGATATAAGGACCTCGCCACATGGCTTCGAATTTTCTAGCTCCTAGCATATCTCGATCTTTATCATAGAAGAGAACAAGATCTCCTTT
Source organism: Picea glauca (assembly GCA_000966675.3). Taxonomy (NCBI): domain Eukaryota; kingdom Viridiplantae; phylum Streptophyta; class Pinopsida; order Pinales; family Pinaceae; genus Picea; species Picea glauca. The sequence goes on from JZKD02S1820288.1 coordinate 362,065, forward strand.
GGAGAAAACGTGAGGCTTGACATGTTTGTCGTATTGGGCCTTGACACGCTTTTTCTGAGCTTCTATAACTAGGGTAGCGTCGCGTCGAGTTTCATCTAATCGCATAAGATACAATAGACATTCTTCCTTAGCAGAAGTGTTGGGTAAGAGTTCAACAACTAGTTTTAAAGAGGGTATCTTGCATTCAATCAGGAGAATGGATTCCACACCATAGACTAACTGAAAAGGTGTAAACCTAGTAGCAGACTTGACGGATGTCCAGTACACCCACAATGCCGAAAACAAAATTGTGTGCCAACTTGTTTTATGAATCCCTATCATTCGTCGGAGCATAGTTATGAAAACTTTGTTAATTGCTTCGACCCGGACGTTGGCTTGTGGGTAATAGGGTGTTGAGTTATCATGGCGAAGACCCAACTTTTCAGTAAGTTCAAACATCATAAAGTTTCTGAAGTGGCTACCATGATCAGTGATGATAGATTGGGGAACACCAAAACAAGCTATGACGTGATTAAAAATGGACAATGTTGCGGTCATTCCAGTGTTGTCAAATGTCAGCATTACCTCGGCCTATTCCATAAAGTAATCAATGGCTACAATGATGTAACCATGCCCCTCGGCCGAGTGAGGGTGACATGTCATGAAATCGATGCCCCATTTCGCAAAGGGACCAACTGAGACCACATGGTGAAGAGGAGCAGGATGTGACCATATTTTCTTATTATAGCTCTGGCAAGCATGGAATTTCTGAAGGACGATTATGCAGTCTTTAAACAAAGAAGGCCAAAAATACTCTTCTCGTAAGATCTTCTAGGCAGTAGCATACCCAGACATATGACCACCACAGGCTCCAGAATGGCAGTCATTCAAAGATTTCTAGGCTTCGTCGAATGTTAGGCAACGTCGAAAAATAGATTCAATCCCTCGACGATAAAGAGTATCCCTGAGGATAATATATTGATGGGCTTGATAGCGTATGTGACGTCGGTTAGTGCTAGACAAAGTTGGCCCGAAAGTCTGGGTTTGGAGATATATAATGATATCACCATACCAAATATCACATGTGCTAATAAGGAAAAGAGATTCATCGGGTAATGAATCCGCTGCTACTGTTTCCATTTCAGAATGGGGAAAATCACATATCAACTCAACAAAAACTAAGGACTTCTTGGACTTGGCACGTTCGAATTCCAATTTAAACTCCTAGAGAATCACAATCCATTTAGAGAATTTTCCCCCTAGCAATTGACGGGTAAGAATGTGTTGCATAGGGTTGCAGTGAGAAATCATTGTAGTCTTGCGCAAGAGGATATAATGCCGGAAGCATTGGACGGCTTGAACGGAATCCAAGCCCAGTTTCTTGACATGTAAATACTTGATTTCAGTAGGTGTTAGACTTCGAATCAAGTAGTATATAACATGTTCATCATTAGCATCATCCTCTTGGACAAGAACCATACCAATGGTGTAATCCGAGGTAGCAAGGTAGAGGAAATAATCGCGACTGTAATTGGGGGGAAAGAGAAGCGGAGCATGCGTTAGGGACAATTTCAAAGCTTCAAAATCATTGTTGGCAATGGTATCTTAGACGAACTCTGAACCCTTTTTTAAGAGTTGTGTAAATCCACTAGTTATCTCGGCATAATTTGGGATAAAACGATGAAGAAAGTTTGCTTTCCCCTGCAAACTTTGTAACTGGAGAAGATTAGAATGAGGAGGGAGATTAAGGATCACCTCAACCTTCAAAGGATCTACCCGGATCCCTTGACGCGAAACGATAAAACCTAGAAGTCGGTCGGATTCCACACAGAAAATGCACTTATGAGGATTCAAACGTATACGATAGAACCGACAACGAACGAAAATGGCTCGGAGGTGTTTTGGGTGATCGACTCGGTGCATTGAGTGAGCAGGTAAATCATCCAAATATGGTTGAACGATGTGCTTGATATCATGGAAAGCATAAGACATATCGCATTGAAAAGTCGCAGCAGCGTTCTTGAGACCGAAAGGAAGTTTCCGATAGGCAAAAGTACCCTAAGGAAAAATAAAAGAGGTTTTATGTTGATCCTCGAGAACAATGTTGATTTGATTATATCCGGAGAAACCATCCATGAGAGAGAAGATTTCACTTCCGGCGCAGTCATCAACAATCTAATTGACGAAGGGGGTAGGAAAGTTGTCTTTTGGACAAGCTTTGTTGATATCCCTATAATCAACGCATACACGAATGGTGCCTTGTTTCTTGTCAATCGAGATAAGATTGGAAACCCAGTCTGTGAGAGCCACCAGATAAATAAATCCGTCTTTCAGAAGTTTCTCGACTTCGAGCTTTATAGCAGCTGCTTTACGTGGGTGAACTAGACGAAGGCATTGCCGGATGGGTTTAGCATCGGGGTATGTATTTATCTCATGTATCACAATGTCAGGGTCGATACCCAACATTTCTTCGTAGCTCCAGGCAAAGATGTCATGAAACTCTTTGAAAAGGGATGTGTAGGTGATGACTTCGTCAGAAGAACACGAAGCTCCAATATGGACATTTTCGACGATTCCAGGTTTGACGGATATGTCGAGGGGAATTGTGGGTGAGATATTGCCCAAGTTCCCTTCGGAAAACACATCGTGTGTAGACTTGGGAACGGTGGAAATGACAACAATGGTCGGCGAGGTTGAGATCCGTTGATAGTTCTCAATGGTATGTTTCTCCAGAAAGAGGATGGAACGATGATGCCCATCGTCCCAAGGGTTTTCCTCCATAATAGACATGATCATCTCGTCTATGGGAAAAATGACACGAAAGGGATCAGGAGACAACTCATCAAGAGAAGGGGTATAAGGTGTTGCCAATTGAATGGCCTGATAGGCTGATTCAACTGGACTTAACGACATTATGTCGCTGAAATGAAGATGATCTCCAGGGTCAGGTACTATACAGGGATCATGAGACGTAGGAAGTTCATGAAGCAAGGTGGAGATCATGTGGATGGAAACAACAGACGAGCGTGGAACATTAGGCGGTGGAATGGGGAAAGTAACCATTAACAAAGAGCCCTTGAGAAGGCCTACACTGACGTTCTCATAACTCGGTGGGATTTTAGCGATAAATGGTATGTTTCCAGTATGGGTATCAGAATTGAAGAAGGCTAGTTGGTCGACGGTGACAACCTTACCTTGATGTGGGAAACGTACCACACAGAAAAGTGTCGACACAACTGTGTGCATGGAATCGATCCAACTGCGGCCAAGCAGAAGATTATAATCAAGGGGAGCGTTAAAGACTTCCACTTCGACTTGGACCGTCTTGCCTTCTAACGTAATGGGAAATGAAGGAAGGACACCGTAGGGCTTAAAACCGGAGCCATTGAAGGCTTTAAGAGTTTTCTTGGATTCATTCAAGGAAGGAGAGCCAATGGATTTCTAGCAAGCAAGAGACATGACACACGTCGAGGCACCCTCGTCGATAATGATTCGATAAATGTTTTTGTCAGAGACAATCACTTGGATCTGGAACCTGAGTTGAGGGGGTAACCTTGGAATGTTATCTTCCAAGTCAAATATTATTAAATTCATATCCGTCGGATCGATTCCACTGATAGCTTTCAACAGTGCCTTCCGTTGCGTAGGACAACTTTGAAGGACTTCGAGGGTTGACATCACAGAAGGTGCTTGGGCCAGATATTCTACAATGTTGTAGTTCTGGGTGGCATGAGCATGAGGATTGAAAGCCGATTTCTGAACGACGCCTTTTTGGGGGGGTCACAGAACTGTTTCAAGGCTCGGTCGTTCGAGATGAAGAGGAACATTGGTAGGTGGAGTCGCGGGAGAGGGTTGTGCCGAGGAAGGTGGTATATCATCAACCTTCTCTTTAGAAAGAGAATAATATTTGGCTCGAGTAGTGAGTGCAACATTGCTCTACTGAGAATCCCCAGTACACATCAAGACATAGGATGTAGTCGAAGATGAGGGTTGGTCATGAATGACCAACTAAGCCTTTTGTTGAGATGGGAAGGGTTGGGGAAAAATAGTCGGTGCAGGTGGTTTTGGAGCTCCTTAAAGGAACTTAGTGACCTCAACGCATCGTGGACAATCCTTCATGTAGTGATCATCATCACAGATAAGACAAGCGTATCATGGTTTGCACTTATCCTGATCATCAATAGGGGTAGTTTTGGTTTTCTCTGCTTGAGAAGTATTTTTTCCCTCCTTATTCTTACCCGTTCCCTTTTTAGATTTGTTTTTACCGGTTGGGGTAGATTGGACTGCATTTAACTCAGAAGTCTTTCCGGTGGGAAGGGCAGGAGATGGAGTATTTTAAACATTAGAAGAAGCAGATTTGGGGTTTTCGCTTGAAGCGGAATGTGGTTGGGCCTGGAAAGTGCCAATCACACCATCAGCTACATGCGAAGCAGCTGGAGTAGTTGAAGTGTTGGAAGTATTAGGACGAGGTAAGTCAAGTAGTAAATCGTAAAGGGTTCTCGTTTGTGAGTAAACAAGGTCACGATATTGAGCACGACTTATAGCCTGCTCTTCCGTGACTAGGCCACCCATGGAAATGTCATGACCGATGTCGTTCACAAATGATTTTGTGAACCACTCTACCAACAATTGATCGGGGAGCTCAAGTTTGATGAGACGGTGTCTCCTTCGCTACTCATGGATGTGATCGGATATATGAGTGGCTTTGTTCTGTTTGAAGGAAGTCAAAATCTCATTCCCCGTTTCATAACAGATCGGTAACTGGTAGTGTGTGAGGAAAGCCATAGCTAGGGTGTTGAAGTCAGAGAAGAAACCTCGTGGCAATTCGATATACCACTTCGCAGCAAAACTCGTGAGAGTTCATTGAAAAAGACGTAACCGAATAGAGTCATCCATCAACGAGTTGGATGAACACCATAGGTGAAAAGTCATAACGTGATTGTTTGGGTCCTCTCCCGCTTTGCCATCGAATTTAGGAATGTTTGATGGAAGCTTGGATGGTATAGCAGGCCATTGGGGAGAGTGACGAATAGGATCATTTAAAATCCTTGACAAATCTGGAAGATCCAAAGTGGTGATAAAGGGTAACTGTCGATTCACCTGTGGGTACTGGTGGCTTTGGGGAGGAAGCCCTGTCGGAAAACCAGTAGGACCATGAGCAATCTGCATATAATGTGAATACCTAGGCAGATTCGGTGGTGGTTGGAGAGGATAATAGCTCATAGGATTATACCCTGGAACAGGGACTGGAGTTTGAGCATTTGCCCCCCAAATGTGATTGAACGAACCTGGGTACAGTTGGCCCACACTAGGAGGTATTACAGATGCAGGTGGAAACTGCTGCCCCCCAGTCGATTAAGGAGAATGTTGTATCAACAGATTCCAATACTGGGCCAAGGATGGAGGTATGTTTTACCCATAAGGTGGGGTCGGTCCTCCCATCGAAGGTGGTGTTCCAATTGGGGGCAATTTTCCAATTGGGAGTTGTGTTCCAATTGGGATTTGTGTTCCAAAAGGAATTTTCCTGCTGAGAGGGGGTCGAGTCATACCACCTTGCTGAAATTGTCCACAAACTGGAAACTGGTAATTTGGAGTGAATGACGGAATAGTTCCATTAGGATTAAGACTGCCAGTGGAAGATGAAGAAGGTCCTCCAAAAGGAAATTGAGGGAGTGTTGGAATAAAACTGGAAAGAGAGTGCCCAGAAGAAGAAGGACCACCAGGAGAGCCGGATGGAGTTTGCACAGGAGTAAGAATGGAAGCATTCAAGGCACGGTATCCCGGTGGTAGTGTTGGAGTGACATTGGGCGTTCGCGGTGTGTTGATGGGAGAAAGACTAACCACAGTAAACTCGGTTGGAACACTCGTAGTATCTATGAGATGGGACATTTCAGCAGGGATGGTAAAGTGACAAGCAGTAGTAAATGGTACTATCTCTGGAGTAGAGATTTTGAAAATCAAAGGTGGGTTGATTTCGGAAATCACAGGTGAACCTGGACCAAAAAGGTCCTGTCGAAAAACACTTGTAGACCAAAAACGATCTTGGCCTTCTATGCCTGGAAAGGGTCCAACTGGTGATCCATAAGATGTAACAACTAAGTCTCTGGAATAATTCAGTCGCATAAACGATCGCTTAGAATCACGGTGAAGTCAAAAATCCTCTCGAGTATTTGTAATTCAAAAATGTTCTAGAGAGTCAGTTTGTTTCACTTGTGGCGTGGTGACGACTGTGACTTCACTTTGCGGAGGAGAGCCCTCGGGTGTACTTGTAGGCAAGGGTTGAGAACCTTCTAGATGCTCTGGAGATAAAACTTGCATTCTACATGAATGACGTGGAGGAGCTATTATAAACGAGTGAAAAACTTCACGAAGAAAATCTTATGGTCAACTTCGATAAACAAACAACACGTGTTAGTAAACAAAATCTAGGAAGCAATCACCAAGCAAACAAGACCTTCTAATTCTGAAGCCACTAGTTGGTGATGAAATCAAACGTCGAAACATCGAGATGAGAAGGGGCAGGGCTTGGGTGGAAAATTTATGCTGACGACCTGCTTAACGGACTTACACCCTGGTGCAAGCTCCCACACATAATCGTGGGTATACCCTCCAAGGTGCCCGAGTGAGTTTGGTCAACGTCAATTCCAGGTACCATGAAGACTTTCCCCTTCACAGTCACATCGTGTAAGAACCTAGAAAGATAAGCCACTAAGGTTACCACCAACAACAATAAATCCTAGGGGGACAGTCGACAATCCGATCCACACACAAGGGCAGGGTATCTAGCCCGAAATCAACTCAAAAGGCTTCCACTCATCAATGTGGGTATACTTTACATTGATCCCCATAATATGTGCAATCTCTACACTGATATCAACAAGTAGGGTGAGTAACTCTGCCAATATCAATGCGACCTCATGTTTGACCCTTGTGTGAGAAGGGATTCCTTGGACAAGATGTTGCAAATGGAATTTAACACTCCTTAACACAAGATGCTATTGTGTGTTTTGTGCTTTGAAGAGTGTATCTCTCTTCCTACTCCAAAAAGATAGCCTGGATAAATGTTGGTGTAATAGAGCCCTAGAAAAGAGTTACTAGTTAAATTCTATGATTGCGCAGTGCTATTAAGATCTATTATTTACTCAAAGGAAACATAGATGAAACTGATGTTGTATGACTCTGACCCAACGATGCATGGATGAGAATGAAAAATATATCAATTTTTGTTCAATGAATCCTATGTATGGGAGGGAGAGAGAAGTTTTCTGGATCAAACTTTGAACTACAAGACACAATTTTCTTTAAAATGCAAAGGCAACAAATCACACATCAATAACAATTCTCTATTGCTTCTTTTTCAATAATTTCAACAATTGATTTTCAATGTTTTCGAAGACGAGAAATATTTTTGAAAGAAAAACTTTGTTCACTTTTCAAAAAGGACCCACACCATGATAGTGAGAGTACAGAAAATAAAAAACCAATGAACAAGTAATGATAAAAACCCAAACCACTCTTTTAATGAAAACAAAAATAACAAAACCAATCTAGTCTTTTCAATTGCATAAGAAAAGTGATCTTTCAAACAATAATCAAATGATAAAGACCAAGAAACTCAACTTTCAACCGATCATTGGTCCTCAACCAAAAAAGCACACTCAGATTCCACAATCAGAGAGTATAGATTTGCCAAGAAAAGTCAAGAAATGAAAGTCAAGAAAAAGTGACAGGAAGAGCCTTTGAAATCCTAAGACTGTCCATGCACGAAAATGAAGACGAGAAAGACATAAATCAATGGTACAAGAAACTCTTATGAGGCACCTAGACTGATCTTGGTAGTTGAAGATGCTAAAACTCAAATCCAAAACTTTGAAAAAATGAGTTCGTAGGCTGGCAATATTACACAGTGCGAGAATTAGTGATTCTCGCAGGTGGCTCTTGAGCAGAGTGCGACAACCTCACACTGAACCTAAAAGCAGGATGCGAACCCTATAGATTCTCACAGGCTACTGTGGAGTGCAGTGCGAGAACCTTTGAAACTAGTCAAATTTTTGGAAAATGAAACAAAATTTGAAGAGGCCTCTAGACCCAAAGGGTCTATCAGGGTATCTTGAAGACTCAGATATTGATATGAATGGAGAAAGGTAAGACAAGAGAAAATGGCCATGGAAAAATACCAAAAACCACAAAGAAAATGGGATGTTTCCACAGTGGAGTCACCTATTTTTTTATCGGACTAATCGGTAGGTGCGGACACTAATAGATCTCCCTAGATCCACCTGGATCTAGAACAAAAAAGGACAAGACATGACTCTTTCCCTAAGTTTTGACCATTGAATTAGCTAGTAGGAAGGAACACATAACATACCTTTATATCACTTCCTAGGGTCTCTGTTTCTCCCGCTTCGCTCTAGTACTCTCATGATGTCATGACCAAGACAACACAAACCAACCAAAGTGAAGATAGCACAATATATTCAACTGTCAACTTATGTGTATGATCAAGGAATTACACAATAAAGTGAGAATAGCTTTATGGGAAAGGGACATGTCATTGTATCATATTAATTGAAAGTAAAGATTACAACCTGATCACCTTGATGTCGCAAGATTCCTTTCGATGGCTCTTGGCTCCAACACACACACTTACTCAATCCTTGCATGAAGAAGATCAAATCCTCTTGATAGACTTGCTAGAGTCTCCAAGCTACTGTTCAAGCTAAGTCCTTCACAGAATTCTTTCACCAATTCTCCAATGAATCTTGCTTAACCTTTTCCATGAGAATTCCCTCAATATATATGAGAGAATGAGATAGTTACTTGGATAAGAATGATCCCACAATATCATGGAATCCAGTACAAGGATAACCATTCGAATGCCAACCCATTATTCTAGAAGATTCCCTTCTAGAACCATCAAGAATTCATCTTTTTCCATGCTTTAAGACGAGTTTCCACCCTAACTATTCAACACAGTGTGAGAAGTTTGCACCCTGGCTTAAGGTAGCGTGCAAGAATGGGTCATTCTTGCATCCTAATATATTAGCAGCCTGCGAACCTTCTTCAAAAATGAGTTTTTTGGGAAGAGATGAAAGTAACTTTTCTCAGGAGAAAGTTCTTATGAAGAGCCTGAGTACACCATCATTAATACACCATCATGATGACCAAAATCATGGGTAACACTAATAATGTGGCTGAGTATGAGGCACTTTTTCTAGGCCTAGAAATCGCTAAGGACATGGGTATCAAAATTATCAATATAAAGGGAGACTCAGACTTAGTGATTCTCCAAGTTAAGAACAAATATGCATGAAAAAGTGAGAGTCTTAGAAGATACATAAATGCTATATGGGATACCATGGAATACGTTGATGCCATAGACCTCATTGCTATCCCAAGAGATCAAAATAGCCTAGCTGATAGTCTAGTTGTAACAACTTCTACCCTCCAACCCTCAGAAGATTTAATGAAAGGTGAAGGCAAGTTGGAGATAATATTTAGCCCATCTATCCCAGATAATGTTGACCATTGGCAGGTGTTCAAGGACGATCAAAAAATCCTAAGGTTCATCCATAATATGAATGAATTTTCATATTTTAAAGTTAGCTATAAGGAGGAAGGCAAGGAATATGTTGAGGAAGATAATCCAATAAAAAATCCAGTCCCCAGAGGTATAGTTTCCCTAGAATAAATTTTTGGCAGGCATGATATGTACAAAAAGAAAAAAGAAACAATAAATCCTGACAAATATTTTGAAATAAACATTGGCACGGAAGAAGTCCCAAGAATGATAAAAATTATAAAAGGAACCATAGAAAAGGAAAGGAAGGAATTAATCAATCTTGTCTGAGAATATAGGGATGTGTTTTCTGTT
>JZKD02S1820288.1:375065-402306 GCA_000966675.3 Picea glauca
AAAGTGGAGAAATACAAAGATCGATTAGTAGCAAAGGGTTATTCCCAGGTTGAGGGAATTGATTTTGGTGAGATTTTTTCTCCTGTTGCCAAGTTAACCTCTATAAGACTTTTGTATTCTGTTGCTGCTGCATTTGATTTTGAAATAGAACAGATGGATGTGAAGACAACATTCCTGCATGGGGATCTGGAAGAAGAAATATTTATGAAAAAACCAGAAGGTTATGTTGTGAAAGGAAAGAAGGAGCTGGTATGCAAGCTGAAAAAGTCTCTGTATGGTTTAAAACAATCACCAAGGATGTGGTATCAAAAATTTGATACTTATATGCTGGGACTTGGCTTCACAAGAAGCAAAGAGGATAACTATGTGTATTCTAAATTAATTGGTGATCATTTGATTTATTCGGTCTTGTATGTGGATGACATGTTGTTGATAGGAAACAATAAGGAGCTTATCCAAGATGTGAAAACTCAGTTGTCCTCTAAATTCGACATGAAGGATCTTGGTGCTTCAAATTTCATTTTGGGCATGGAAATTAAAAGAGATCAAAAAAGGACGAAACTCTGGTTAAATCAGAGAAAATATGTCGAGACAATATTGCAGAGGTTTAATTTGTAGGAATGTAAAACGGTTAAGGTTCCTATTCCTATTGGTGTAAAGTTATCTGTGGATCAGTGTCCCAAGACACATGAAGAAGAGGAGGACATGTCTCATGTTCCATATGCGAGTATGGTTGGCAGTTTGATGTATGAAATGGTCTGTACTAAACCAGACATTGCACATGCAGTGGGATTTTTGAGCAGATATATGTCAAAACCAGGGAAGGAGCATTGGATAGCAGTAAAAAGGGTTTTCAGGTATTTGCGTGGCACTTCTAGATATGGATTGTGCTACGAAGGAAGACTAGGATTGGACAGAGTGGTTGATATACATGGCTTTGTGGATGCAGACTGTGCTGGAGATTTGTATCGTAGGAGATCTACAAGCAGGTATGTGTTTAACTTGTTTGGAGGAGCAATAAGTTGGATGCGCAAAAGACAGGCTGTAGTGGAACTTTCAACTACAGAATCTGAATACATGGCAGCCACTCATGCAAGTAAGGAATCAGTATGGTTACAAAGATTGTGTTCAGGTATTGGGTTGGTACAAGAAGTTGTAAGGGTAGAGTGTGACAGTCAGATTGCAATTTTCTTGGCAAAGAACCATGCTTATCATTCAAAGACAAAGCACATTGATGTTCAATATCACTTTGTGAGAGACATTATTGAAGAAAAGAAAGTATCACTGATGAAGGTGGACACTTTGAAGAATGTTGTAGATTCATTAACAAAATCTGTGAGCACTAATAAGTTCTCTTGGTGTAGAGGATCCATGGGCATTGTTTCCCTATATTGTTGACTATGTAACCTTGTAACCCCCTGTGTGCAAAGAAAACAACAAGTGGGAGAATGTTGGGTATGTGTTATATTATTTGCACGAATAGTAGTGTCTGAGCATCTGCATCGGGCACGTAGGGGGGTTAGAGGGGGTGGAACCCCCCCCCGCGCGGGGGTTCGGGGGCAACGCCCCCTATTTTTTTTTTTTGGGACGACATATTTCCGGGACCACATGAATTTAGGGGGTTTTTTCGACACATGGTTTTTTTCCGATGGTTTTCTATTTCCGGTTAAGGAATTAGAGTTTTGGACTAATCCAGGTCATTGGGTTAGAGTTTTGGATGCCGCTGGCTCCTATATGTAAATTTTATTGTAAAAAATGTAACAATATGTATGAATATAATATATGTTGGTTTTCCTGGTTTGGGTTTCCAGGTGAAAAATCTCTGTGTAATGTTTGTATTTTCCATTGTATCTTTTCTGTTCTTTTTTGAATATTAGTTTGCAGTAGATATTGTACAAGGTTAGAATTTACATTTTCCTTCACCTATGATGAACTCAAAGCATACAAAGAAGATGTGTTTCAACACACTATCCCTCTCAAAGATGACACAAGACATTTCCAACAAAAACTTAGGTGAATAAATCCTAAGTTGGCACCTCTAGTTAAAGATGAGTTAAAAAAGATGTTGGATGTTGGAATCATTGCTCCAACCAGACATTCATATTGGTGCTCCAATTTAGTGGTGGTTAGAAAAATTAATGGGGGGATAAGACTATGTGTTGACTTTAGAAACTTGAATCTGGCTAGTATTAAATATAACTATCCCCTACCCAACATGGAGACCCTACTTCAAAGGGTAACTGGCTATAAGATCAGGCTATAACCAAGTTTTGGTGAGGAAGGAAAATAAGAACAAGATTACCTTCACCACTTCTTGGGGAAATTTTGAGTATCTAAGGATTCCTTTTGTCTTACTTAACGCAGATGCCACTTTCCAAAGAGACATGGATTTTTCCTTTCATGAACTAATGGTAAAAATCATAGAAATATACCAGGATGACCTAACAGTATTTTTCAAGAAAATATCAGACCACATAAGTCATCTCAGGAAGGTTTTTGAAAGATGACGAAAATATGGTATCTCCCTAAACCCCGCTAAGTCCATATTGGGTGTTGACGAAGGTAAGTTTCTAGGTCACATCATAGCATAATATGGGGTAAAAATGGACTGTGAAAGGGTCGAAGACATACAAAGAGTCCCTTTACCCCCAACCAATAAATCCCTTCAATCCTTTCTTGGACAAATAAACTTCGTCAAACAATTTATTCCTAAGTTAGCTGAGTTAATGAAACCACTCCTTAAACTGCTAAAGAAAGATGCTATGTATGAGTGGTCAGAAGAAGGAAATATTGCTTTTAAAACTATTAAGGATGCAATTGGAAAATCACCAGTGTTAATCAGTCCTGAATATTCAAAGGATTTTCAAATCTTTTCCTTTGCTTCTGAGGATACTATTGTGGGGGTTTTGCTGCAAAAGAATAATGAGGGTAAGGAGCATCCCATTTATTTTATGAGTAAGGCATTGCAAAATTCAAAACTTAACTATACAAGTATGGAAAAGCAGGCATATGCCTTAGTCAAATATCTCAAACATTTCCGAGTCTACATTGGCTATTCTAAGATTGTGGGGTATGTCCCTCACGTAGTAGTAAAGGACATCCTTGGTCAGTAGGATTATTTGGGAGATAGAGGAAAGTGGGTTTCTAAAATTCAAGAGTATGACTTATAAATTCAACCCACTAACTTAATCAAAGGTCAAGGTTTAGCTCAAATTCTCACCAAAGGAAAAGAGCAAGTGTTGGACTTAGTATGACAAAATCAAACTAGGCCAACCTTGTCTTTAGAGATTCAAAAGTTAGAACAACACCATTTGTATGAAGATATCATCTACTTTCTCTCAAACCTTACTTGCCCAAGTCATTTGATTGGTCACAAGAGGAGGGATTTAAGGTTGAAAGAAACAAATTATTGTATCATTCAAGATGGCTTGGGGTGGAAGAACCTCGATGGAGTGATACCAAGATGTGTTGATGAGCTAGAGTCTAAGAAACTCTTGATTGAATTCCATTCAAGATTTTGTGGTGGACACTATGCGGCTAAAACTGTCGCCCAAAAAATCCTCAGAGTAGGTTATTATTGGTTGACCATTATCTGAGATGTTCACAAAATGGTCAGGGGTTGTTAGCAGTGTCAACTATTTTCTGAGAAGGAAAAGCTAGCAACCTTTCCTCTTTAGCCTGTTGTTATCTAAGCTCATTTTCAGCAGTGGGGGCTTGATTTTATAGGTCAGTTCAAAGACAATTCAAGTAATGGTTTTACTTGGATAGTTATATCCACTGACTATTTCACTAAGTGGGTAGAAGAAATACCCACTAAGCATACAACCGACAAAGTAGTCATGGATTTCCTTGAAGATAGGATAATAACTCAGTTTGGTGTGCCTGCCAAGATTACCACTGATAATGCCAAGGCCTTCAGTTCTACAGATTTATCTTCTTTCTGTTTTAAGTATGGCATAGTGTTTTCCCACTCTTCAAACTATTATCCCCAAGGTAATGGTCTTGTTGAATCCAGCAATAAGAACTTGATGAATATTCTCAAGAAAACAGTAGGGGATAATAAGAGGTCATGGGACAACAAAATAAAGTTTGCATTATGGGTGGACAGAATAACCAAAAAGAGTTCCACCGGTAAAATCCCCTTCGAGCTCGTCTATGGTATTGATGCTACCTTGCGAGTTCACCTTAAGCTTCCAGTGTATCAGTTTGTTCAAATGTACAGTCTAGATGAAGATTTTCAACATAAAAGGATTGATCAGTTGATTGAGTTAGATGAAATTTGATGGAAAGATTTGGATCAGAGCATAAAGAATCAGAGCAAGGTAAAGAAGACTTTTGATAAGTCTTCACGACAAAGAGTTTTTCAGGAGGGGGACACAATCCTTATTTGGGACAAAAGAAGGGAAAATCTAGGTAACCATGGGAAGTTTGATAGCTTATGGACAGGTCCATATATTATACAAGGTTCATCTGGAAAAAGTTCGTTCTATCTAAACAGGTTGGATGGTGAGAATTTGGCTCTACCATTCAACGAACAACTTCTCAAGTTTTTCTTCACAGAGGTCATCTGATGCCCATGGGGGCATCTACTGTATCATACTCTCTAACCCTTATCTTTGTACTTTATGCTTTGTCTTTTATGTACATCATTTATTTTTTTATTATATGCACATGTATGCTAATACTTTCATTGTATTATATGCACATGTATATATTCCTTGTTGTATTTTATGTATTTTTACTTATATATTGTTGCAAATTGGCTTTAATGTTGGTTTTATATGGATATGATTGATGACATGCATCCATGATGCAGGAAGCATAGGTCTAGATTCTCGCATGGTATCCTATAGATCCATAGATCAACCACATGTCCACACATGGAGAAAATGTTATCCGCCAGTTTGCACAAGATGGATTTCCTGAAGAGCCGCCAGAGAATGAGCAATCAATGCTCATGTTTGCAAATTTCAAAGTTCAGTCGGTCTTATGAAAGACCCCCTTTTTTTCCGCATTTCCATCATTGTAATAAATGTCCTAAGTATGAGAGATTGGAAAAGGCTATTGGCCACCCAAGACCAATAGAGAGAACAAACTTTGGAGTGTTTTTTTCTACTTGTTAATTATTTTTTCTGCTTGCGTTAGTGAGCGATTAAATAATTTCTTTTCTTTTTCACTAAGAAGACTTAGCTCCAAAGCCAGTGTATGTGTTGGCAAGCAGGATTTGGCATGGAAAAATTCAATGTATAGTGTCTAAATGTATATAATCTCATACTAGGAAATACTGATTGAGTCATCTGGAAATTGCAGCTAGGTTTGACAGGTTTTTTTTTAAGTTTCCAGTGAATTAATTAAATTCCCTTAAAAATGGAATTTATTAATTCTAAGTCAACAAATATAAAAAATATGGTATCAAGCATTGTCATATGCCATATTTACAATCTTTTTCTAGTCTAGAGTATCATGTAAACCCCTATTTCCCATATTTCGAGACTAAAAAGTGATTATTATCACTAAACAATCAATTTTACTCGAAAAATATAGAAAATGGATAATTAAATTAATCTCCTAAATTTTAGGAGAACTGGGGAACACGATTGAGACATGTTTTTTCATGTTCCCAGTTGACTGAGGCTTAAAGGAGAGTTATCTAGGGAGAATTCGACTTGATTGAAGTGACATGGAGTTGGGAGGAGATCCCAATGAGGGAACTTGACCCATTCTCCTGGGTGGCACATTCCTAAAGTTTGGTGCATCTCCTAGGTGGCGCATTCCTAAAGTTTGGTAGGATTGAAGTGTATAGTTATAGGTTACTCAAGGTAGAGGATTGACAGGTGGTAGTTTCCATTTTAATCATCCAAAATATTCTGAGATCCATCTCCCTCTTCTTCACACCAAGAGAACCCCATAGCCCAAAGTTCCAGGCTCAGACGGAAGCTCCAGAAAACTGATAAAATCTAGTTTCCTCATTCTTTTCTTTGATTGCATGCAAGTTAAAGCAAGTCTATATTTCATTCTTAAACATCTAAATTTTGCATGCATGTTTTGCTAGATCTAGGCTGAAATTTGTCAATTTTTAAAGAATAGATCTAGGCAAGTTTAGGCATTTTCTTGGTCTTTTCATATATAGTCTAGATCAAAGTTTGTGATTTGTTTTAAGTTATTTATCAAGTTGTTTAGAGGTTTTATGTTTTATGTCCTAAAACAAAAAAAAAAAAAAGTCATTAAAAAGAGCCTAAGTTAGGTTTGTTTTAAGCCTCAAAAGGCCCTAAAATTTACACTTTTTTCCTTAGAAACATTTTCTAAAAATTTTGATAAATTTTTTTTTTTTTCATTTAGAACTCTTTATTATCATATTATAACTTGATTTAATTGTTGTTTTCTTGCATCAAATACAGTATCAAGAGAATATTCTTCTAGTTTTTGGCAAAATCAAGGCTCCCAGGGACCCTGGGGGGTTATGACTTCGTCAAAATGAAGTTTCCTTATTTTCCCTTTCTTCTTGTATTCTTATTAACGATCCAATAACATGGGTCCCTCTTCTTCTAAAAGAGATAAAATCTCAAAGAGAACATTGGTTCTCCATTCTAATAGTGCAATAAAAGCAAGCCCTTTGTGCCCAATTTCTTCATCCCCTTAGGGGGATTTGTGTTGTGGGTTTGTCTTTGTCTCTTGAATTTGTGCATGCTTAAAATACAGTAATCTATTACACAAGTCAAACGTATCAAAAAAAGTACAACACTCTAAATTTTATGCATGTCAACCAATTCTCAAATTTCCATTCATACTTAGTTAGCTTTGCTTCAGGTGTTTTCTTTCTTCAATCAGTTTTGCAAAAATTATTTAATTTTCAAGTATTATGTTGTTAATATTTCTCAACTACAGAGCAGGGTACATATATTTAATTTTTGCAATTTTTATTTTCTTTAGACTTCGAAGTGTTTGTGCAAGTGCCTCATTTACAAAGTAGCATGTGTGAACTATCTATCTCAAGTTTTATTCAAGTAATTGAACCTTTATATTTTAATAGGGAAATCCCTTAATATTGTGAGTTCATTGGGAGGAAAGGGTCTGAAAGTGAATTGTGAAGTAAGAAGGTTTACCGTGTTGGGCATCCAACACTTTTGGTGAATTTACTGGTGAAACCATTGAGTTTCAGTAAATTCTCAGCAAGTCACTGCAAAGAACAAACTTCCTAAGGGGGCAAACACTCTTCATTAAGTTAATACAAAATTTACCTGAATAAAATCTTCAATCTACACTGCCCATAACTCCTTTTAAGGAACTATTTAAAAAGCACTATCAATTTACTTTATGTGAGCAATTACACTTATGCATGTTGTCTAATCTTCTTTTATGCTCTTGAATATTGCAGATGTTGTATCCTTTTGATTTATGAATGTCTCATGAGAAAAGTATTTTTTATGATGATAAATGATAAGTCGTGAATGATTTTATTTTATTTTTAGCAATAAACTCCTAGAATAAAGTGTTTTTCTTTCTTAGTTTAGAAAAGCCTTAGATTTATTTTTATAGGGACTACCCCCCTTGGCTTCGCTAAGAGTTGGCCTAGACGGAGGAGTTGAGGATCAGGTGACAACACCTTGACTCATGACTTTCCCCCAAGGACACACCAAGTGGATTGAAGGTTTCTTCCATGTTACCCAAGGTGTTTATTAGGATGGAAATTGTTAGTACAACTTGAGGAGGACTAGTTTATTGCAGGATTCCATCATTAGGTTCAGAAAGACAGAGAGAAGGCATGGAATGATCGCCACATTTAACCAAAGATATTTCAAGTTGGATATTTGGTATTAATCTATGAAAACAAGTATATGCAGCATCCAGGGAAGTTTCACATGCACTGGTTAGGGCCTTACGGGATCCAACAAATAACTGAGATGGGTGTTGCGCGGTTGGAAATGTTTACTGGAAAAGTCCTGTAGGGAATGGTGAATGGGAGTCAAGTGAAACTATATAGATATGTTCGATGGTCTGCGTAGTAATATGGGTTGCGCCACAACCATTGTATTATAGTATTTTTACCATAGTAACAAGAAAATCAAGGAAAACCAAATAAAAAATAGAAAAAGGAAGAAAAGCAAATAAAAATTAGCTATAGGAAAAAGAAAAAATAGTGATTTATAACCAAGGTATCAGAACTTGCACAGAAGGAATGATCATCACATGAAAAAATAACATTTCACCAGGAAACACGCACAAACACACATATGTCATCCAAGAATCCATCATATAGGTAGAATGGCGCCAACGAGAGTTGGAGGGTCATATGTCATATAGAAGAAATAACCAAAAAAACCAGTAGTAGAAGTGGAGGTCAAGGAGTTAGCAAAAACTTTGACTTCGGAGCCACCCATAGTTTTTCACAGAGACTATTTACCCCCAAGGAAGGATGATGCACCACCAATAAATGTACTAATGCATTCCATGTACTTGTTTTGGATAGAACCAGTTATGGTTGGCACCACTAGCGATGAAGACATGCTCATGAAGATTGCCAATATGAAGTTTATGGACCATGATATCACAGATACATAGAAATTTTGTTAGTTGGCAAGGGATGCGTATTTATGCACGAAGATTGTCCTATGAAAAGGAGAAATTCTGGTAGAGCCACAGGAATGGGCATTAGGCTTGGAGAAGGAAAGGATACTAAACTTGTTCGAAATTAAACATTTCAGACGAAGTACGCAAATTAATTATTTTGTAAATGTGTTACTCAACTGCATTCATGGGGGAACACTCTGGCTTGATCCCCTTGTGTCGATTGATACTACGTTGATTGTGCATATCACAAGGTTGTGCAAAGTAGGCAAAAACCTAACACTATTGCTAAACCAAATGGGAGAGAGAGTCATCTCCGATTCCATGAAAGAAAAATTTGACATATTCAGAGGTAAGAGTGGTTTGGATGTCAAGAGAATCAATGACAAGGATGTTAGGTTTGTGACTCATGTTTTTTCCTACAAACTATTGAGAAAATGTCACAAACATGAGGTACCCGATAGAGTAATTTCAGTAGCAGAGAAATGTAGGGAAGGAGTTCATATGAACTGGGATACCTTTTCATTCAACTAGTTTCGCCAAGATTGCACGGAGGCCTAGGAGAAGGGCACCAAATTTCACTATGCATGGTTGGTCATCCTCATTAAACTGGTCGGGTGGCAAGATCCTGCATATTACCAACACATGCGTACTTCAGGTCGCAACCCTTTGGCTACTAGGTATGCCAACTTGTGGCACACGATAATCAAGAGAGGGAAGAACGACAACAACACCATGTTTTATATCTACTTGCATCTTGTGACTACTATAGTAGAGACCACCTCATGCATAAAAGATGAATTTATTTCCGCATATAAGGATATCGCACTATTCAGATTTAGCATGCACCATCTGTATGTCCAATCCAAAAAGGATCATGTGCGTCAATGGTTTCCAACCAATTACCGGTTAACAACAGAAGACATGAACTTAATAATCACTGACTGGGAGGAAAAGTGGAAGAGCCCAACATAAAATACAGATTCATCAGAAGAGGACAAATACTAAGAAAAAATTGAAGAAGAACAAGATGAGACAAGTGGCGCAGGTAATCTTCTTTGACAATGTACAGTCTCTAAAGCATGGCTCAAAAGGAAGGATAAGGGGCTAGAATAGGAAGGAGAGACGTGGAAGAAATTTAAGGCGCAGAAGAAGACTCCATTTTATATGTTAACCAATGAAGATATAGATAGGATTGGTTACTAGATATGGGATTCCACAGAGTAAATTTGGGAGGAAGCAGCAAAAGAGCAAGAGGACCAACAAACGAAGATGCAGGATGAAATGGGAATCCTTCAACAGATCCTAGAAACAACATGCTTCATGAAATACCACATATCATGGGAAGAATTGTTCACAGGACCAAGGACAAAAGAGGACAATGCGTAGACGGCCATGACATAGATAACAAGGGATCGTCAGACCTTACAGATTGAGGCAGATGTGTTAGAGTTGTCAGGGGATGAATTAAATCAACAAATAAAGTTGTTGGGCGAGCTTAATATAGTCTTATCAAGTCTACCGATAAAAAGATTACAAGACTTACAAGAAAAATTGGTACAATAAATAAAGCAGATAGGAGATGCAATGAACCGACACTTGGAAAAAATAAGGGACGAAAGAGCCCAAGTGCAAGCATAGTAAAATATGGAACTTCAACAAAAGAAGGATATTGAAGGCTGAATAAAGGAAGTTTTGAAGAATAATGAGAGGGATGAGGAAAGGGCCACTAAATCACTTCAGGAAAAGGATGAAGTTGAAGCCATGGTGAAAAAGACACAAGAAGTTGTCGATAAATTATACAAGGAAGTACCTGAAGTTCCCTTGGTAATAGAAGCCACTAGGGTAGAACAATTGTTAAATATTGGCAAAGTCATTAAGGTATTCAAGGAGGATATCCATTGTTTACAACTAAGGATCATGCCTAGAATGAATTTATAGATGTGTGAAAGTAGTGTCAACATGAGAACAACAACAATTGTCAATACCAAGAAAGTAAAAGTTTAATTAGAAAAACTTTGCGAGGAGAGTGCGCAGGTGTGGACATAGCTCATGGGAGACCCAGAAGTGAAGGCCATAGAGGCCAAGCTAAGAGAAGCGCAAGAACAAGAACATGAGGAAGAAGAAAAGGAGGATACACTGCCACTAGTAGAGCGCATGGAAGCCATTTTGGATTAGCGACAAGAATATGTAGAAGTGGAGAGATTGAAGGACCAAAACAATATCCTACAATAGAGACTAGGACCAAGGAAGGAGGAAGAAATAAGGATCATTGGAGAATTGGCCACTCTTCAAGTTAAGTTCAAACAAATAGTGGTGAAAGAAGAGAACAAAATCATAGACTTGACCCCACAGGTCATAGAGGTGATAGAAGCAACAAAGGACACAATTTTCAAATAGGTAGAGGTTGCTAAGGTTGTCTCACAACACTTCATTTCAGCATGGAAGAACATAAAACATTCCTAAGTGGCTCGGAATGAGACATAGGTGAGTGTTGGGGGCTTGTTGGATAGGTAATTTTGGATACAAGGTTGGGATAAAAACCTAAGTATAAGGGAAGTGTGCAAAGGAAGGAAAGTAGTGTGCAACTAAGACACATTCCATAGGAAACTGCACAGAAGGATGAAAGTGCACAGAAGGAAGACAACACACAGACATAAGAATAAAGAAAGAGAGTGAGAGAAGGACGACAACACGAAATTCCAGAAATAGTAGAACCACCAAAAAACAACATCAAGAGAGAAAAGAAGAAGAAAGTAGTTGGAACAACTAATTAACTTAACTCGCCATGTATTGTACTAGTTTTGGGATAAATAGACTAGGGTTTGAAGCCCTATTTATAGAAGTATAAATATTTAACAAGATGATTGATTAGGGGGATGGAAAGAGAGAGTATGCTAGAATCGTGAATGTAGTAGATGATTAGAAAAAGAGATAGATGAATAAAGAGAGTGTTTAGAGAGGATATTGAGTCTTGTGGGATCTAATTGTCTATGTATGCTTATGAATTATGTTGTTATGCTTCATAGACTAGAATTAGTTTATGGATTAGTTGTGGCATAACATTCATGACTATAATTGTGAAGTATCTATGTAATAATAAGAAATATGATAAGTAGATGAACCTAAAAGAAAGTAATACTAACTAGAGACAAATCACACACATAGATAGAAAAAGAAACAATGCCTCAAATTTCTTCCTCCCTTTGTTGGTCATAGTTAAACCGAACCTTGGGTCTTACAACCTATGCGTAGACATGGAAAAAATATTTTCACATAAACAATGTGTTGATTATGAGGAGACTTTTTCCCCCACAGAAAAATGCACTACCATACACACATTATTTTCCATGGCAGCAAAAAATAGATGGAAAGTTCCTCAATTGGATGTCAAGAATGCTTCCTTGAATGGAGACTAGAAAGAGAATGTATTCATGTCTCAACCAAAAGGATTTATTTTGAAGGGACAAGATCATAAGATATGCAAGTTCATCAAATCGTTATATGACTCTAACTATGAAGAATATTTATAATAATCTGAAATATGCTAAGTAGAGGAACCTAAAAGAAAGTAATACTAACTAGAGACAAATCACACACATAGATAGAAGAAGGAATAATGCCTCAAATTTCTTCCTCCCTTTCCCTTAATACTCCAGAAACCTGGTTCTTGCAGCCCCAATAGAGACATCGGGTGAGAATTCATCTGCACAAGTAGGTGATGCCTAAAGGGTTGGTGTCTGGTGGGTTTGTTGGTAATAGTTAAAACGAACCTTGGGTATTACAACCCATACGTAGACAAGTAAGCCAACATGTGGAAAACATATTTGCACATAAATAATGTGTTGATTATGAGGAGAATTCCCCCCCCACAGCAAAATGTGCTACCATCCACACACTATTTTCCATGGAAGCACAAAATAGATGGAAAGTTCATGAAATGAATGTGAAGAATTCTTTCTTGAAGGGAGATTAGAAAGAGAATGTGTTTATGTCTCAACCAAAAGGATTTATTTTTAAGGTAAAAGAACATAAGATATGCAATATCATCAAATCGTTATTTGACTTGAAACAAGCACCACAAACATGGTATGAAAATTTAGCTGAGCATCTTCTGAAATTAAATTTCAAGCATTTCAATTTTGATGATGCAACTTTGTTCGTAAAAAAAGTTGGAAAAACTATTGTATATATTGTAGTATATGTATATGATATGTTAGTAACAAGGAACAATGAGAACTACGTTGTGTCCATAAAGAAAGAGTTGAAGAAAGACTTCGAGATGAAATATTTAGGACATCTTCACTACTATTTGGACATTGAAGTGATTCAAAATCCAAAATTTATATTCATCTCCCAAAAGTACATTGGAGAATTGTTGAACAAGTTTGGCATGGTTGAGTGCAATCGTTTTTCTATTGCAATGGAATAGAATTTGAATCTGACATCAAAAGAAGGGAATGAATTTGAGAAAGTATAGACAGGTTGTGGGAAGTCTTATATATCTTACTACGACTAGACCATACATTTAATTTTTTGTTGGCATTATTTCGAGGTTCATGCAAAATCCTTGTGAAGGACATTGGTGTATTGCAAAAAGAGTTCTAAAATACTTGAAAGGAACTCAAGATTTTAGACTTACTTTAAGGTGGATGACTTCAACCTAATCAAATATTTTGATTCATACTTTTATCTAGATAAGGAAAATGGAATATTAACTTTAGGCTATGTCATGAGTATCGGATCAACAACTATCTCTTGTAGATCACGCAAATAGTCAATTGCATCAAATTCCACAACATAGGTAAAGTATGTGGTAGTCGCAGAAGCGACAAAGGAGATTGTGTAGATTCCATGATCGAACTAAGAACATCAACACAAAGTATCATTTGATTCGATATCATGTAGAGTCCAAGACTATTCACTTGAAACATTGTTTCACAAATGAGCAAATTGCGGATATCTTCACCAAAGCTTTTCGAAGAGAAAAAATTGAGAAGTTCAAAATGATGCTTGGACTCACGCACACTACTTCTAATTAAAGGGGGAATGTCAGACAAGTAATCTTTGGGATTACATCAGGGAATCCTTCAGATTGCATTACTTGTAAAATAAACTATAAATATGAAGAGTGGTAGGTGATAAGAAGGGTCACCGGTTAGAGAAAACCAACAATGATTTATTTTTGTATATATACACCTATCATGATAATTCAAAATACGTTGTGGAGTTATTTTTTGGTTAATGTCCAGACAATTTGAATGTGAGAGAGTGGTATTCGTCCAACTATAATAGTATGCAGTGTTCGTCGAGTTGCAAGTTTTTCCAAATTTTATAAAATTGGACTCTTTTACTTGATGAGACTTAAAGTTTTATTTGAATGGCTATTTTTAAATTACACGGCTTTGATTTCTGGAAATGGGTATAATTTAGATAGGCACTGGTACAGGTGTGGGGTGGGATATCTCCCTTTAATTTTTTTTTGTCAGCATTGTCTCCTTATTTTCTACGTAAGTGGAAAATTCCACGCAACAGTAAAATAAACTCTTATAAAATAGACTATTCTCGTTAATACAGTGAAATCTCACTCATGGATGTGTAATTGTAAGCTATCAGTACATTTGCATTTGCAGAAATAAATGTTTTGTTTTTAGCGACTTCCAAATCTTAAGGAAAAACTAATCGATTGAGAACAACAGTCATTTGTAGGCTTCGAAACCTCCACGAAGCGCGGGATCATTAAAGTAAATAAATTTAAGGACTTAAATGAATCTCCGGATCATGAAAATACATGAAGCTCGGGATGATTTATAATAAGTAAACTAATGAGTGCACTCGGAAAAGAAAAGAAAAAATAATCATCAGGGAAAGATTTTAGCTAACATTACTTAGCAACAACAAATTAAATTAAATATGTATGTATGTGAAAACATTTAAAAAATAATTAAATTAAAATTCAATGACTTTTTTTAGAAAGAAAAATATTTTATATGTTAATATAATAAATATGTTTCCAAGAGGACATTACATCGTATATCAGCTTCTCTTCAAGCTTCTCTTCAGTTCATGACTGTTCCAATCATTAAACCTTCACCAAAAATTTTCAAATCAATCATCTACAGTAGCATTTACCCTTAAGGTTAATACCTTGTTTACAAAATTTATCAAAACACAAAAGAAACATTAACTAGTCTTTTACAATGAATTTTCAGCTTGTCATTTTCCTTTGTACATGTATTTTTTTATTTAATAGACACTTTTTCATAGTTCCCTCGAAGACCATCTGTGATTTTTGTAAAACAAACACCTTCCTCAACCAGTTGTAGTGCTTCCTTAAACATCTGATCAGCAACCTTGTTATATGTTCTGCAAATGTGATGTTCTTTGAGTTGAATAAAACTTCCACACAACCTTCTAATTTTTTTCATCCATAGCTGCAAGCAAGTACCTGTAAATTATTATCATTATTGAACCAATCAATTATGATCTTCGAATCACCTGCCAGCATTAATCGTGTAACCTTCAATACATTTGCAAAATACAAGATGCACCATAAAGCTAACAGTTCTCCTTTTGTATTTGTCTCATACCCACAGTTCATTTTGATATTGAAGGTCCCTAAAACTGGACATATTAAAACAACCCCTGCCCCACATGTTTTTCCCATGTCATGTGAGGCTCCATCAAAGAACCCTACTGCATAATCCCAATCCAAGCAAGAACTTCTATCAATCCTTAATTTCTTTAACTTCTGGACATGTTTGTAATCTCTCAACGCCTGTAGGATGCAAGTACACACTCTACCCAAACTAGGAAACAAATTTTCAAATATAATTGTATTTTTGTGTTTCCATACCTCCCAGCAGATGAAGAATGGAATTTCTTCTCAATTGTCTTTTTTCCCAATCCACCTTTTAAAGCATTCTTCTATCTCTCTACCCACCCAACTACTATGTAATATTAAATCCTTTGATACAGTGGTCCAGATGGTTTTTATAAAGCTACACTCAATAAAAAGGTGGTTTATTGTTTCCTCATGACTCCCACACAAAACACACTTGCTTGTTCCATTAATACCTTTTTTTCTCAAAATTCCCCATGTAAGTATCCTCTGTTCAAGCACTAACCATATGAACAACTTTATTTTTAGTGGTAAATGTCAGGTCCATAGTTTTGTGTACCAAAACTTAGTAGCTTCTATCCTCTCCTTAAATAGAAGTGCATTATAAGCTAACTTTGCACTTACCAGACCCTTTTTTATATCCCAAGACCACCTCAAATCATCTTTTTCTTCATTCATAACTATACCTGCTCCACTTAAACCCTTTTTATAGTTTTCCACTCTTGTTTTAATTCTCCTTCCAACCCTAGCAACTCAACCTGTTTCCATCTAGTATGTCCTGTAACATCCACAGTCTGTGACCAATAAACCAAGCCTTGTTCCTTTAGTGCCATAATACGATTAGATAAGAGTTTATAAAAATTATAACACCCCACCATAGGGTCTAACCCTAAACGAACAACCTTTCCATTTCCAGGCTTCCATGCCAACCAATATGAGATTACTGGTAATGAGGAGATTAAGGCTCTCTAGAAATTTCAGGCTCTAACCCAATTTTTCTTTTCCAGCCTAAACCAAGTTTTCACATACTAAAATATATTTTATGCTCCACCCACCTATCTTTTATGGTTTATATCCTTTCCTAGCTTAACAAATGCATACCTTCCTTATCTTTTTTGCCTAAACTGAACATCCTTCTTATTATATTATTCATTACACTTCTTGGTATCTTAGCCAATATTATATTATTCATTAAACTTCTTGGTATCTTAGCCAATGATAACGAGTATACATAAATACTTTCTAGCATTGCCTTCACCAAAGTGACCATTCCTCCTAAAGATAACTTATAAATTCATTTTAAACTCATAGCTATATAGAATCAATTTTTTAAGGTGTCATTTTGTTATCTTTTAATTTGAAGAAATAACTATAGAGTATCACATTTATTAAGGTGTAATTTTTTTATCTTTTAATAAAAAGGAATTAATACATAATATGGAATTAAGAAATAAAAACATTTACAATTTAAAAGATTCGATCCTTCACTATACCTGAGAAATCCCTATTTAAAATAAATCTAATAATAATTTAAATAAAATATATTAAAAATACATATTTAAATAAATTAAAAACATTATAATTATTATAAATAAATAAATAATTGTTTAATTATTATAATAAATAATTTAACATTAATAATTAAATAAATATGGCTTATAAATCATATATATTTGACTTTTGCAATTGATTGTATCTCATTTCAAAGATTGCAGCCATGTCATATTTTATATAGATAATAATGAAATTGTTTACATTTCACCTCAATCCGTTAATTAAGCACTAAGTTAGAAATTTTCAGGATCTTTGGATTTGTAACAATCATTGATCTTATAAATCATGTAGTAAGATGGTATTAAGATGCTATTGGTTAAAGTTAGTGAAAACTTTCATTTAAAAAGTATTGGTTAAAGTTAGTGAAAACTTTCATTTAAAAAGTATTGAAATAAATTTGAAACTCTAATAGTAAAGTACTATTTAATTCAATGACACAATGTTAAGTTTTTGGTTAAATATGTAATATAAATGGAAATGAGTTAAAATGTTGAGATATCTATTTCACACTTATTTTTGTGTAATTATAAGTGTAATTATATTTAATTATTGAGATTATTGATTATTATTACCCAAGGTTCTAGAAGAAGTTTGTTCTTTGTTTTTAGGAGGTTGTTGAAGTCTAGTTGATTTGATTTGACAGATTCTTTCTAACTAATTAACTTTCTAAATTTTTCTAAATTAATGTGAAGTTAAAATATTTATTTAACCAAAAAATATTATAAAATAATCTAAGGTAAATCTTCTATAGTAAAAGAAAGCTTTTGTATTAATGTGTACTCTATTTGATTGTTTCTTAAAACCTAAGAAGATCTACTCTCTCACATTTCTCAATATGGTATAAAATCCTGACTAGGCTTGACTCCCTGTGAGAATGTAATCAGTTGCGTGCAAGGGTAGTGAACTGTTTTTGCTTCATGTGAGACCAGAAAACCCTAGAAAACCACCACGCCAAAATAATCAGACCCGCATGTCATAGATACGATCAGAAGAAAATGCTAAGAATTGGGCTCGGCTCATTTCGGACTCATCTCACAAGGAGTTTTTTTAACCTCCGTCGAGCTTAAGAAGCGGTCATAGCTGGTGCTTATTGTTCCTAAAAGAATAAAGTGCACGTGTAGATCTCACAAGATCGAAGAGTCGAAGGGAGCATGAACTTTGGATTAAGAAACCCTAGGCTCTGTTCTTTTTTGGGTAAGGGAAAGGCAAGGTGAAGGTGAGAATGGTTGCATCGACCATGGTGAGGGTCCAGCGAGCAAGATAGAGATGAGTATGCCTCCCCATTCCCATTCCCATTCCGACATGGATTAAGAGGATCTATATAGCGGGTTGAAATCGTTACGGAGACTGATGGAGTTCATCTGCATTCAAGAAGAATAAGTGAAGGACGAGAAGAAAAACCTAATTGAAAGAGTAGAAGTTGAATGTATGCTAGAAATGGAAGAGGAAATTCGGAAACCGAGAAGAAGGAAGACCAAACAATGTATCCGAAAGAATAGATTAGTGGTCAAATAGCTTCAGATGTGAAGAGGTGATTGAATGGGCCAGACATGCAGGTGCTTCTCCTGAAGAGTGCACATAGAGTGGGTGGAGGAACCCATAGCAAGGAATTTCTTTTTGATCGAGAGACGCTAAAAAATCAGAGGACCAATTGGTAGGAGCTAGAAGAAAGAAAGAGTTTAAAAGGATGTGTATTCTGTTGTTGCACAGAGATAGGGATTGGGAGAGAGCCAACTACCATTGACGACTATCCACAAATTATCACATGCATCGATATCAACGAAGATGGAATCGTCACCTTTGAAGAGTTTTATGTCCACGTCACCGCTTATGGAAGTGCTTAAAATCCAATAGGATACATGAATAACGCTCTTTCATGGACAGATGAGAACGATGTCCATTTTTCTGTTTCTGTCATAATAGAAGAGAATATTAAAGCATAATTAACTTTGTGAATCATTGTTTAGTATCATCATGGTGAAATTATTTCGTTAGAATTAGCTACTTTAACAAATGAAAGAGAAGGAAAGGATGTCCAAGACAATACTAAACCAAGATATTGATGATGAAGACAAATATGTCAAAGGAAGATGGTGTTCATGTAGTGTGGGTTATTATATCTTGTTCACTAGTTGAAATCATGCTTGGTAACATTTTGTGATGTAAAATAATTCTTTAGTCTGCTTTGTAAAGGGAAGTAGTTGGAATCATAAGAAGGAAGAACAAAAAAGTTGTTATCGGACAACAAATAAATTAGTCCAAGGGAATATGGTGACAACAATAGTCTTAAATTAGTCCAAGGGAATATGGTGACAACAACAGTCGTGTGGAAGTAGCAAAAGTGTGGAAGCAACATAATGATTACATAAAAACAAGGTGAATTGTGTGTGTTGTGTGAATAAAACAAATTCATGATCATTTGTTAACATGAGTCACACATTGTTGTAGAAAGTCTATGATCATTTGTAGTGCACAAACCTCTATTTTGAAGTTCTTATAGGTTGGCTACATGCTCTATGGATGAACTCTGGGAAGTGCCTAGAAACCGGGAATTTTACTCTCAAGGGGAGTTCATGAGGAGCTTGAATGAACCTGAAGGACATCCTATTAAACCCACGATTGCAATAGTAGATGACCCATGCATTCTGGTGGGTGGTTGTCTCTTTATATGGACTTTGGTAGTTTGGTTATGCATGATCAAGGTATGAAGAGAAACTACCAAGTTGGACCAAACATAGACTTTGTTGATGAGGAGGTGCTTTGACTTAGAGGACTTGGTAAAGACTAAGACGTGAAAGCTTCAGAAGGCTATTGTAAATAAACTTAGTCGAGCATGAATTTGTTTTGAGTTTTTAGTAGGTTTGAAAATGTAAGTTTTCACAGTTAAACACAATGTTGAGATGGACAACAAAAAACTCAAAAATAATGAAAAGAATACCAAGATATATATTTAAATGAGAGGAATGAAAATGACCTTTAATTTAGACTTTGGAAAGAAAATAAAAAAAACAATAAAAAAAAATGTTGAGATTATAAATATAAAATTAATAATTAATTAAAATAAAAAAATTTAGTAGTTTAGTAAAAATAAAAATGGATCAATAATATTTAATAAAGACGATGATCAAAATGAAAGAGCGAAAAGTTGATAGTGTAGATTACTAATTAAGGATGATCATCATGTATTATAATACATGATAATAATATATTATAATAATATATTATCATTATTGAAAAGATATAATTTAATAATAAAGATGAAAGAGCTAAACATTGATGGTGTAGATTGACAATTAATTATAATCATAATATATATAACATTGTATTGTAATATGATATAATGTTGTATTGTAATAGTATATTATCTTATATTAATATAATATGATATGAGAATGAAAAAGATAGATTCAATAATAAATTTAAGGATCATGAAAAATATTATTAGAAAAATAAAGAAGATAATATTATAATATGATGTAAATTATCGATTAATCATTATCATAATATAATATAACATTGTATTGTAATAGTATATTATCATATATTATTATGATCCAATATAAAATGATATGAGAATGAGAAAGATAGGTTTAATAATAAATCTAAAAATGGTGAAAAATATTATCAGAAAAATAAAGAAAATATTATAATATAATATAATCTAATGTATTATAAAGAATAGAATAAAAAGTTAAAAAGGGATTAAATGAGAATACCTAATATAATATATGATGAAGGGAAAAAAGTGCTTTGAAAAATATAAAATTGGTAGAATAGATTACCAAAATGATAAAGAAGAATAATAATATGATATAATATATTATAGAACCAAAAGATAAAAATATCTGGGGCTTTAAATTATAATAAACTTAGGGTATAAGATGAGGAAAGAGAAGGCTAGTAGAGTAGCTTATAGATGTTTCTTACCGTACTTCTATTTTTTCCCCTCAAACACTTAGCTCTACTCAGGTAAGGTTCTCACTTACCTTCTAGCTAGGTCAGGTTATCTCTCAATTTACTTATTTGGTGGGGGGTCGGTCGATAGTTTGCTTACTCACCCTTGCCCCCCCTCATCAATAAGTAACTTGGACAAGCGACTACGTTCCTCTCCCCTATGGTCGAGCGTGAAAACCCTTTCTTTCTTCCCCTCAAATCATCATCATATATATGTATATATATACCAAAATGATAAAGAAGAATAATAATACGATATAATATATTATACAACCAAAAGATTAAAACCTAAGGGGATTTAAATTACAATAAACTTAGGGTATAAGATGAGGAAAGAGAAGGCTATAGGGAAAATGCAGGATGTCAAAAGGTAGCGAGAAACTATAGTAATGAGGAAAGGAAATGGGGGGAAGGCGAGAGGGAAGGGGTAGAGACTTGATGAAGGAGGTCTAATGATCAAGCAGGTGAGTGGTGAGTTTATAAGATTGACTATGTTTGTAGCCATTTTCACGATTAAAATTATTATGATGTTTTTCTATTTCAAGAGCTTCCTGAATGAGCTCACAAGAGTAATGAGGGGTGAAGGATAGGATTTTGGTTTGGTCCAAGTAGAAGAGATGTTTGAAATTGAAAGAGGGTTTGGTGATCGCTGATTTGGAGATTTGGTTGTGTGTAGTATCAACTATATGTTCTTTGAGGCGAGCTTGGAACGATCTACCAGTTTTACCTATGTAAGATTTTCCACGACCAGAGGATTTGGTACACCCTTGGGGCCAACATGAGGTCATATTTATCTTTAGCAGTTTGAAAGAATTGCATAATGGTTTTACAAGGTTTGAACACCATTTTGATATTCTTCTTAGTCAAAAGTTTTGAGATAAGAATTGTGGTCCCTTGGATGTAGGACAGTGAGATGAGAGTAGGGAAGGGGAGGAGGATGAGGTTAAAATTGGTTTAGGTTTGTTGACATAATGAAAATCTTGTTTGATTTGGTGGAGAGAGTAGCCATTGGACAGGAGGGACTTGGTTAGGTGGGATTTTTCTTTCGCAAGGAATTGGGGGGAAGAAATGCGAAGGACACGAGTAATCAAATTTTTTAGGACAACATATTTTTGAGTCGGATGGAGGTGGGAACAAGCATTGATATGCCTATCGATATGGATCTTTTATTGTAAACTTGGTGGGTGAAGGAGTTGTCATGAAGGTGATAAATAAGGACATCCAAAAAAAATAATGCAATTATCCTTTTGGGTTTCCATAGTGAATTGGATGTGAGGGGAGATGCTATTAAGGTGGTTGAAGAAGGAAATCAGGTTTCCTTTTGGGTTTTCATAGTACATTGGATGTGAGAGAAGAGGCTATTAAGGTGCTTAAAGAAGAAAATCAGGTTGTGATGGCCATGAGACGAGATAACAAAAGTGTCATCTATGAACCTAAACAAACATTTGGGTTTAAAAGGGAACTTGTTCAGGGTTAAAGACTCAAATTGTTCCATAAATATATTGGTGATAACTAGTGATAACGAAGATCCCAGGGTTGTACATTTGGTTTGTTCATAGAAAACCCCTTTAAAGGTGAAGAAGAGACATATTTTGATCAAGTTAAAGGTTTCAAGATCAACAAGATTGGAGATCAAGATGAGGGCTTTAGAGATTGGGATTTTTGTTAAAAGGGAAACAACATCAAAGCTAAGACCCTGATGTCTTGGTCATCAAGGTGAACATTTTTAGTTTTAAGAATAAAATCAGTGGAATCTTTAATAAAAGATGAGGTTTTTCGAATGAAGGTTTTATGCTTATATGCAAGGAAGCAGGTAAGGACATGGGTGGGGGCTCCAATGGCACTAACAAATTGAGTTTAGATGGTTTTTCTCACCCGTAATCTTTTCTAATTTCTTCAGCTTGGTGAGTGGGGAGGTTGTGGGTAATGAATTCTATGGCGCAAATGATCTCTTCTAATGGAGTGTGATTAGGAGTAAGTGCAAAGTTAAATCCTTTTTTAGAGATGATGGAGTGTGGAGGGTCAAGTTTAAGTGACAAAAGATTTATGACCGTGGATGGACTAGGGCTGGAAGAAGGGGCGAGAGGGGAAAGAATGTTGGGAAGGTTTCCAGTAGGGGTTAAAGAGCGGGAGAGATTATCGGAGCTCTCAGCACTAAGTTTGTGTGATGGTTTAGGGTTGGGATTAGAATCAGCACTAAGTTTGTGTGATGGTTTAGGGTTGGGATTAGAATATATTGAAGAGGAGGATCTAGGTAGATTATGGTTAAAGGAGGTCTAAAAATTAGAGGAATTAAAATCGAAAGGGTTAGGGTTGTGTAAAGAGGCGAGACATTTCGTATTCTTATGGTGGTTTGGGTCGCGCTCCATGGAGGGAGAACCGATGCTACATTCACTGGTTTTCGTAATCTTGCGGATCGCGCTGCATGGTGGTGTGGATCGCGCTGCATGGTGGGAAAGTCATCGCTACATTCGCTGGTTTTGAGTTGGAATATAGGCGAGGCGATGGTGAGGTCAGGGAGGGAGAAGTTAAAGGAGGAGGTTTGAATAGCGTTTCTAGGTGAAAGGGGTGAAACGTGTGGGAAATTAAGATGATTGAGGTCTTAACCGGAGGAAGGGTTTCCATGTGTGACGTGTTGAAAGGAATCGATGGTGACTTGTTCACGATTAGGGTTCAAGACTGAGCCCCGAGGCGATTAGGGTTAAAGACTGAGACGCGAGTGATCGAATCTAACAGTGTGGGGTGTGGGAGGCAAGGCGTCTAGAGATGATGTAGAAGAGGGATAAGTAGTACTGGATGGAGCTGTAAGCATGTTTGGAGACGGGTTGGGGTTTTGAGACCGCAAAACCGAGTTTGGAGAAGAGTTCGGGTTGAGAGCCTGCGAAATCGAGATAGACTTCCTTGCATTGTGCGCGCTATGAGAAGCAAGTGTTGGTGGTTCAGTGCAGTTCGAGAGGAAAGGGGTAGGACATAAGCGGGTGAGGAATGAGAGTGGGAGCTAATCGGAGTTCGCAGCCGAGTTGTGGGTTGGGAGGGATATTGTTGAGCAAAGAGATGGGCAAATTTCGGGATTTGTTTTTTGAGCAGAAGATTAAAAAATAACAGAGGCAACGATGAAAGATCTAAGCTTGACCACGGACCAGATATCAAAAGAGATTATTGAAGCTTCTTTAAGATGAAGGTTTTACATTTTTTGAGATAGGCGATCAAGGTCATACATGATGAAATGGATTTTTGCACGTAAAATGGTAGTATTGGCCTTGGTGAGAATTCTGGCGAGATAAGGTCTTCGATTTGGCTGGTGGATTGAAGTGAAATGAGGAAGGATGCTTGAATCACAACATCTCTTCAAGAACGTGAGATTGACAACTCTTTTCACTATGTGAAGTGGATCTTTTTAAAAATCTGGGTCTATGTGAGACTGTCGTCTTCGTAAAGTTAGAAATTTGAAAATGTAAGTTTTTATATCATAGTTAGATATAATATTGAGAATATTTCAGGATAAACTTTTTTTATCATGTTTTGTATCATGGTCTGAATTAGAGTAGATACTCTATTCATCATTAGAAACAATAAAAAGATAAAAAGAAATAGTGAAAAGAGTGTTGAAATGTTTTGTATCATGTTCTGAATTAGAGTAGATACTCTATTCATCATTAGTATTCATCATTAGAAACAACAAAAAGATAAAAAGAAATAGTGAAAAGAGTGTTGAAATATGTATTTAAGTGAGGGGAACTAAAAATGATGATTGAATTAGAATTTGGCTATAACTTAGTGGAAATAATGAAAATTTCATTCGAGATTACAATGGTATAATTAATAATTAATAAAAAATAAAGGAATTAGTGGTTAATGAGAAATATATGGATCAACCTTATTTAATAAAATGGAAATATTGATTGTGTAGATAGCTAATTAATGACGATCATGATGTATTTTAATAAAACATTATCATGCATTATAATAATATATTATAAGAGTGAAAGGTTGATGGTGTAGATTGTCAATTAATAATTATCATAATATAACATTGAATTGTAATACTTTATTATTTTATATTATTATCCTATAATACAATAGGATAAGAAAAAAATAGGTTTAGTAATAAATTTAAAGATGGTGAAGAAGATTATCAAAAAGATAAATAATGACACTATTATAATATAATATATTTTTTTATATAAAAGATAATTGAAAGGAAATAAATTCTTTCAAAAATATAAAGGTGGTAGAGTAGATTACCATAATGATAAAGAAGATGAATATGATATAATACATTATAAAATGAAAAGAAAAAGATTGAAGGGGCTTTGAATTAGAATAAAGTTAGGATATAAGACACGGAAAGAGAAGGCTATAGAAGAAAATTGAGGAAGTTAAAAGGTAGCAAGAAACCATAGTAATGCCAAAAGGAAATGGGGGGAAGGAGAGAGGCAAGGGGTAGAGACTTGACAAAGGACGTTGAATGATCAAGCAGGTGAATGGTGGGTTTCAAAGATTGACTAAGTTTGTAGTCATCTCGTGATTGAAATTATTAGGATGTTTTTCTATTTCAAGAGATTCCCAAATGAGCCGAGAGGAGTAATGAGGGGTTGAGGCTACGATTTTGGTTTGACCAAAGTAGATGAGATTTTTGAAATTGAAGGAGTGTTCGATGATAGCTTATTTGGATATTTGGTTGTGGGTAGCTATATGTTCTTTGAGGCGGACTTAGAAGGATCTATAATTTTGACCTATATAATATTTTCCATCCCTATATCGAGTCATATTTATCTTTAACAATTCGAAAGAGTTGTTTAATGGTTTTATAAGGTTTGAACAAAGTTTTGATATTCTTCTTAGTCAAAAGTTTTGAGATATAATATTTGTCATGCCTTTGATATAGGGCAATGAGATGAGAGCACGGGGAGGGGAAGAGGATGAGGTTGAAATTGGTTTAGTTTTGTTGAAAGAGAGAAAATCTTGGTTGATTTAGTGGATTGAGTAGCCATTGTACGAGAGGGCCTTGGTTTAATGGGATTTTTCTTCCGCAAGGAATTGCAGGTTAGAAATATGAGGGGCACGAGTAATCAAAGTTTATATGACAATGTATTCTTTAGTCGGGAGGTAGTGGGAACTAGCATTGAGGCATTATTTCCTCTATGGCCCCTTCTTCCATCCCTAGTTCATCCACCGTAAAAAAAACTTTCGTCACTTAAACTTGACCCTCCCACCCTCCATATTCTTGAAAAAGGATTTAAATTTTCCGTTAGTCCTAATTTCATTCCCATAGAGGACATCATCTGTGCCATAGAATCCATTACCCACAACCTCTCCACTCACAAAGCTACAAAAATTAGGCAAGAGTGCGGAACGATTCTCCAGTGAGAAAAAAACACCTCAACTCAACTTTTCAATGGCATTGGAGCCTCCACCCATGCCCTTTCCCACTTCCTTGCAGATAAAATTCAAACCTTCCCTGGAAAAACCTCATATTTTATTAAATATTCATTGATTTTATTCTTAAAACTAAAAAAAATCTCCTTGATGACTAAGACATCATGGTAAGCTTTGATGTTGTTTCTCTTTTTACCAAAATGCCATTCTATGAATCCCTCACCTTGATATCCAATCTCGTTGATCCTGAAACCTTTAACCTAATTAAAATTTGTCTCTCCTCCACCTTATTTACCTTTAAATGAGTTTTCTATGAACAAACCAAAGGTACAACCACATGATCCCCATTATCGCTAGGTACCTCAATGTTAGTTCCCACCACCATCCAGCTCAAAAATCTATTGTCCTAAAAAAATTGATTACTAGTTCCCCTCACATTTATGTCCCCCAATTCCCTGCAGAAGAAAAATTCCACCTGACCAAGGCCCTCCTATCCAATGGATACTCTGCCAAATCAACCAAGTTTTTCTCTCTCTCAACAAACATAAGCCAATTTCAACCTCATGCTCCTCCCCTCCCCATGCTCTCATCTCACTACCCTCTATCCAAGGCACCACATATAGTATATAAAAATGGTGTTCAAACCTTATAAAACTCTTAAACAACTCGTTTGAACTACTAAAGATAAATCTGACCTGATGTTGGGCCCAAGGGTCTCCCAAATCCCCTACTCATATTTAAATCCTTACATAGGTCAAACTGGTATATCTTTCAAATCCCTTCTCAAATAACATGGGTGAGTGAATGAATTTGGTGGACGATAAAGTAGCAACGAGGTGAGTAGGAATGCACACTCACATCAATGTGTGCACATTTCTAAGAACACGCATGTGTTCCTGTTGTGATAGCTTCGACAAACCCCAAACCTCCGCTCAACAAGACACATAATCACATTCCCAAGAATGTGTGCACGTTCTGAATAACACATGTGTGTTCCTAAAAAACACGTATACAAGAACATGTGCACGTTCTTTAAAAAAATTGAAATAAAAATAACACGCACGCGCTTTAGGAATGTGCAACTGTTCCTAAAGTGTGTGCACGTCATTTTTATTTCAATTTTTTTTTACAAATAAGAACAAGCGAGCTTTCTTGTTAACATGAAAT
>JZKD02S1820288.1:411545-422566 GCA_000966675.3 Picea glauca
TAGTCTTCTAGCATACCATTTAAGGTAATAGTCACTAGATCAGTATTGGAAACAGTTTCCCCGATATTGACTAACTTGTCTTTCACCTCTTTAATGCGACCCAAAAATGAACTAAAATATTCATTTCCATCCATCTTAATGCCTAGCAATTTAGTTTTCAGGAACAAAATGCGATTTGTGTTGCTAGTTTCATACAATTCTTTAAGAGCTGTCCATGTGGCAGCAGAAGTTGTAGCGTCTCTAATATGTGGAATTATGCTATCTTTAACTGACATGCGCAACAATACCTTTGCTTTGTTTTCGCGCTTCTCCCAGTCTTGGATCTGTGCTACTGTCGCACCTCCTACCACTGTTGTCGCACCTCCTGCTGCTGTCGCACCTGCAGCCGCAACAGGTTTCAATTCGGTTCCATTCGCAATGTTCCAGACACCATAGCCCTCCATGAGCGTCTGCATCTTGAATTTCCAGTAAATGAAATTCGAGCCATCTAACTTGTTGGCTTCGTTGAGGTAGGTTTCTGCCAGCGGATTCGCCATCACTGCAATTTAGTCTCTGCAAGAAAAAATCACCAAAGATATGCAATGTTTTGTCGCTCTGTCTTTGGATACCACCAATCCGACTCAATCTAGCTATGTTCTCAATCTATGCATGCATGCAATTTGATATCCAAAAATCTCCACTTTAAAAACTTATAACTCCCACTATGAATAAAAATTCACTTTAAAGTAATAAACTCCAATATCCACCTCGCTTAGAAAAAATATCCACTTAAAAAATCCACTTTAATAAACTTCACTAAACCTCCACTTTAATATTCACTTTTACTTTTAATAAAAAAGAATATACTTTAAATGCTCCAAAAAACAAAGTTTTATAACTTCACTTTAACTRATTTCACCTCACGCTTTAACAAATATCCATGTAATAAAAAACTTCTCCACTTTTAAAAAAAAACGTGAGTGAGCTTCTTTATGCAAACAACGCATGCAAACTTATCCAACATTAAACTCACGCTTCTTTTCTCAAAACAAACCTCACGCATGCACCGCATGCAAAACTCCACGCTCTTCAAAAACTTTTCAAAATCAATCCTTACGTTGCATGCTCAACTCTCACGCAGCAGTGGCTCTGATTTTTAACGCTGCATGCATCCACGCTCACCGCACTAGCGTACAATTAAACTCACACAACAAATCGTTTTCTCGCACCTCACGTTCCAGTGGCCTGCGAGAAGTCCGCACCTCCCAAGTGGCTCGCCTGCGGGAATTTTTCGATTGTCCGCACCTCACGCAGTATGCCGCCTGCGGGAATTTTTCGATTGTCCGCACCTCACGTAGTATGCCGCCGAGTAGTATGCCCCCGCACTCTACTAGAGGAGGGACCTGCAAACCTCTTGAATTCTCGCACCTCACTCCCGTGGCTCTGATACCAAGATAAAATATGCGAGGCAAACAAACATGGTGAGGCTACGCTCACTTCTTGATTATTAAACGAAGACAGATTACATCCTTATATAGGAAAAGACTCTCCCGAGTCGGCTACATGCAAACCATAAGACAACTAGACAACTGACTATGAACTGAGAACTAACTCTTCTAACTGGCACTTACAACTGGCGCTTATTACTGGAGTGAACAACTAGATAACTTCTCCATTACTTCCAAGTGATTCATGGTTGAGGAAGAAGGGAAGTCTTTCCTCATTGTCTCGACATTTTCATACTGAGCTATATTTTCCAAAGGAGGGACCGTTCCCACGAGTGTGCTAAGCATGTCTAGATGGAGGCTTTATTTTTTTAGAGACAACTCCATCCTCTTCCTATTCAATCCAACAACCCCAAGAGAACTCATCCCCGAGAACCACTTTCTTCTTTGAATCCATTGGTTGAGAATCTCGATCATCATTCATTATAGCATGTTGAGTCGATTAAGGTTTTGACTCCCTCCCAAAATCATCGGATGATGGTGTCAAGCTATCTTGTTGGGTGCTCCTTTTCAACTCGTTCATGCTCCCGCACACGAGGCATTGTGAGAGGAAGGAATCTAACAATGCAACTCACGGGGTACGATGACCTTACCTCGAAACATATTAACTTTGGACCAAATCCTTTGAGTATTACTGTCCGTCTCGTCACATGTACTTTGGGCCAACATGTCATACTTCAAACGATTGATCGCCATTAACCACAGGGTGGGGGAGAGAATATTGGATTCTTAGTTGGTAGAGCATTCAATTTGGCAACGAACACTCGTTAAGCCTCCACTAACACCCCATTTGGGGAACACATTTTTAATAACTCAAATAATATTAAAGTAGTTAATATATAAAAAAAATATTTATAATAAAAGAAACAGATATAAAAGTTAGAACAATTAAAATAAAATAT
This sequence comes from Picea glauca, assembly GCA_000966675.3. NCBI lineage: Eukaryota > Viridiplantae > Streptophyta > Pinopsida > Pinales > Pinaceae > Picea > Picea glauca. The sequence goes on from JZKD02S1820288.1 coordinate 413,932, forward strand.
CTAAAATTAATATATTTAAAAAAAAACATAAAGTATAAAAAAAAAAAAAAAAATTAAAAAAATTTTAAATTAAAGAAAAACAAAGTTATAAATGAATAATAAGAAAAAGGAAATTAAAAAAAAAAAAAGTTATAAATGAATAATAAGAAAAAGGAAGGATATATACTCAAGCGTGATCTTAGACAAATTGTAATCTAGTCATTTGAAATCCTAAATTCTTTAAATTTTAAAGTCACATTGTAAGATAGTCATTTAACTTAGCATGGAATTGTAATTAGTAAATAATATAAACATTTTTGACAATTATAATTATTACATTGCAAATTGTAATTACTAAAAAATGATTTAGTTGAATCAAGTAGTTGTATTAATTTTTGTAATGACATTATGAAAAGTAATATTGTGTATTATTTTTAATTATAGTATAGTAAAAAATGACTCAATGATTTAATTGAATAAAAAATACCAAAAAACTTAATTGTGTGTATTAACTTTAACATCTAAATAATGTAAATGATCAACTTGTGACCTCTTAAAAGGAAACATATTTTTAACCATTAGATTTACTCAAATTGTATATTTTATTATGTGTGTATATATATATAACAATATATGTATATTTTATTATGTGTCTTATTGTTTTCTTATTATTCAATTTCTTCAATATTAAATATAGTTATTTTATTATTATTTATTATAATTCTTATATATTATAAATTATATTTAATAACTTTTAAATAATCTATAATAACAATTATAGAATCTTTAATGTTAAATCTTTTTAAAGTATCTTATTTCAAAAAAATTACATTTCCATAAATTTCATTCCACCCTACTTTTAATAAATCTTTGGAATTTAGTTGAATCTACATTAATGCTCAAAAAGGAAAGTGAATACTCCAAAACTAAAGTGAATAGTTATCCATACTTAAAAATTACATTTCCATAAATTTCATTCCACCCTACTTTTAATAAATCTTTGGAATTTAGTTGAATCTACATTAATGCTCAAAAAGGAAAGTGAATACTCCAAAACTAAAGTGAATAGTTATCCATACTTTGCTGTATTGGTTTTACTTTTTTACTTTTTCAATAATATTTTTTAGTTTAATTTTGTTCTAAATTTGGTAATTTTATTAGTTTTACTTTTTTATTTTTTTCATAATATTTTTTGGTTTAATTTTGTTTTAAATTTGGGAAAAAAATGTTGAATTTGTAAATTTGAGTAGTTAATTTTGTATAATCTAAGTGAAGAAACTTTTGAATGATTTTCATATACATCATAGAGTTACATTAGGAAGAACCATGAACAGAAAGGAATAGGATTGCATACAAGGGGAGCATTCCTTAGGTGAATTATCTTTTTCCATTGATGTCAAAGGGGGAGAGATAGAGCCAGGCATGGAGACGAAGAGAGAAGCATTGGAGATAGTAGAGGCATGCAAACAAGGGCAACATGTGCATGAGCATGAGTATTTCCATGCCTAAGTGTTGCCATCAATGCCAAAGGGGGAGATTGTAGAAAGATTGGTTGTCCTTGATGTCAACCCTTGAGGACGCCTCGATGGTGTGGTTATGGGACCCAAAGTTGGCTGATGAATACGTAAAAAAGGATGGTGTAAATGTAGGTAACTCGATCATAGATGGATAGTCCTTGTTGTGTCATTTCCATTGATAAGTGGTATGTCATGTGGGTCCTCAAGATTGAGGAGTTATGAGGTCATGAAGTTGGAAGCCCCAAAAATGGGTTACGAAGCCCCTAGTTGGTTACAAGACAATTAATGAAAAGGATAAGTGGTTGTAACAAGAAACTCCTAAAGTAAGGAAATGTGTTACTTAGAAAAAATATAAATACTCCTCAATGAGTCTTTCATAAATGTATTCACACACATCTCTATTGATCATATATCTTGTGAAGAAATTTTGGTGTATTGGAGAATCTGAGGTTGAGATTGAGGTAACAAGTTTGAAATTACAAAGGAAGATTGAAGTTGAAAGTCTTGAAGTTGCAAAAATTGTGAGTAACCCTAGGTTTCGATGCATCTGTGGGTTGCAGTTTAGAAGGGTCCAGATGTATGTGAGCTATAGTAGAGAAAAGCACATATATTCATGGGAAGTAGTAAAGGAAGTCACAGATCTATGAAAAACTTCTGAAAGGGTGTGAAGAGATGCTTGTACCATATTGTTGATGCTCAATTTGGTTTACTTATCTTTTATCTGATACAACAGAGTGCTAGAGGATCAAAGGTATTTACTTTATGTGTATTTATCATGGATGGTATGGCACATGCTTGATGAATATTTTGGAGGTGCTTTTGGTTTATAGTTGCATACGCTTGAGGTCCATGTTTTGGTGTCATTGATACATGCTTCAAACATATCCTTGGTATATTGTATATGGTTGTTATGGTTCATTGTTAGAGGAACATATTTGTGACAATATCATATCTTATGGCATATGGTATGATGTATGGTTGAGGTACATTATGGTACATGGTTGGATAGTTCATGGATGATATGGTACATGTTGTGGTATAACACAAGTTGATGGTATAGGTTACAAACTGATAGTACAATGATAGTTACAGGTTGATGATACAATTAAAGTGATAGGTTGGATACAGTGAGAGGTTGATGTGATAGGTTGCATGTTGATGTGATAGTGAAAGGTTGGATGGCAGGTTCATTACAGGTTGAGTATCAAAGACAATGGCAGTATCAGTGGTGGTGATAGTTTGGTCTACATTTATATTTCATGGTGGAAGGATGGGGAAAGGAAAGGGGGTCATAGCCTCCTTCCAGTTGGTGCCAGAGAACACAGACAGTTGGAGCTTCCTTGAGGTTAGAACCTGAGAATCATGGGGTTGTAGCCGCCTTTTGGTTAGAACTAAATAATTCAAGAATTTGTAGCTTCCTTTAGGTTGGAGCCTATAAATAGGGGGTCCTAAACTCCTTCCAGTTGTAGCTGGAGAATTGGAAAGTTGGTGCTTCCAATGAATGTAATCTTTGATATATAAGAAAGCATTATGCAGTTTTCTCCCATTTGGGTTTCCACGTAAATTCTGGTGTATTATGTATTTGATGTGATTCTTATGTTTATGTGCACATGATACATCGATGGTATATTTTTGATTGATACATTGATGATATATTGTTGATTAATTTGAATTTTATATACTGTGGTTAAAAGGGATAAAATTACTAATACTAATTCACCTCCCCTCTTAGTATTCCAACAATACAGTAGTAATGCATTTTAATATAGGGTAGTAATAATATATTATAATACACTATTACACTAGCCTATATTATCATACACTAATAAACTATTACACTATTATAATAGTGTATTATAATATAGGGTATCATAATAGTGTATTGAAATCAATGATTCATAAATAGGGTTGTGTAAAGTGTATAATAATATAGGAAAATACACTATTACAATACCCTAACCCTTTCGATTTTAATTCGTCTAAATTTTCAATCTCCTTTCATGAAAATCAACCCAAATACTCCTCTTAGATACCCTTTAGTCCCAACTCTAAATCATCCCAGAGACTTAGTGTTAAGGTCCCCTCCATATCCAACAATATCATCCATTGTTTAAACCCTAAGGGAAATCTTCCCAATATTATTTCCCATTTGGTCCCTTCTTCCAGCCCTTGTCCATCCACCGAAAAAAATATTTCATCACTTTAAATTTATCCTCCCACCCTCCATCTTCTCGAAAAAGGATTTAACTTTTCCCTTAATCCTAATCACATTCCAATAGAACACATCATCTCTTCCATAGAATCCATTACCCACAACCTCCCCACTCATGAAGATAAATAAATTAGGAAGGAGTGCGGAAGGATCCTATGGAGAGACAAACCACCTTAACTCAACTTGTCAATTCCATTGGAGCCCCACCCATGCCCTTCCCCACTTCCTTACAGATAAGCTTCAAACCTTCGCTAGAAAAACATCATCTTTTATTAAATATTCCACTGATTTTATTCTTAAAACTATAAATCTTCATATTGATGAACAAGACATCATGGTCAACTTCGATGTCATTTCTCTTTTTACCAAAATCTTTGTCTCTGAAGACCTCACCTTGTGTCAAAACGTTTTGATCCTAAAACCTTTAACCTGATTAAAATGGGTCTCTCCTCTACCTTATTCACCTTTAAAGTTGTTTTCTATGAACAAACCAAAAGTACATCCATGGGATCTTCGTTATCGTTGGTTGTCTCTAATATATTTATGGAACAATTTGAGTCTTTATCCTTGAACAACTTTCCTCTCAAACCCAAATGTTTGTTTAGGTTCATAGATGACACTTTTTTTATCTAGCCTTTGGACATCCCAACCTAATTTCATTTTTTAGCCACCTTAATAGCCTCTCCCCTCACATACAATTCACTATGGAAACCTAAAATGAGAACTGCATTCCTTTTTTTTATGTCCTTATTTCTCGCCTTCCTGACGACTCCCTCACCCACTAGGTTTACAGGAAAAAGAGTCATATCGATAGGTACCTCAATGCTAGCTCCCACCACGATTTGGCTCAAAATCCATTTTCTTAGAAACTTTTATTACTCGTTCCCATCACATTTCTACCCCCCAATTCCTTGAGAACAAAAAATCCCATTGAACCAAGGCCCTCCTATCCAATGGATACTCTCTCTTCCAAATCAACCAAGATTTCTTCTCTGTCAACAAACCTAAGGAAATTTCAACCTCATCCTCCTCCCCTCCCCATGCTCTCATCTCACTGCCCTACATCCAAGGGACCACCAATCTTATCTCAATCTTTTTTAATAAGAAGAATATCAAAACCTTTTTCAAACCTTATCAAACCCTTAAAAAACTCCTTCAAACAACTAAAGATAAATTTGACTTGATGTGGGCACAAGGGGTCTACCAAATCCCTTGCTTAGGTGGAAAATCTTATATAGGTCAAAATGATATATTCTTCCAAGCCCGCCTCAAAGAACATATAGTTGATACTACCCACAATTGAATCTCCAAATCAACTATCATCGAACACTCCTCCAATTTCAAACATCTCATCTGCTTCGATCAAACACAAATATTAGCCTCATCCTCTTATTACTCCTCTCGTCTCATTCGAGAAGCTCTGAAAATAAATAAACATCCCAATAATTTTAATCGCAAAGATGACTACAAAGTTAGCCAATATTGAAAACCTATAATTCACCTGCTTGGTCATTAGACCTCCTTTGTGAAGTCTCTACACCTTCCCTCTCTCCTTTCCCCCCATTTTCTTTCCCCATTACTATGGTTTCTCGCTACGTTTTGAATTCCTCCATTTTCCACAATATCTTTCTCTTTCCTCATCTTATACCCTACATTTATTCTAATTTAACTCCCCTTAGGTCTTTACCTTTTGATTCTATAATATATTGTATCCTATTATTATTATTATTATTATTTATCATTCTATATCCTCTGCCACCTTTATATATTTAAAACATTTATTTTCCTTTATATAGGATATTCTCATTTCATCCATTTTTACCTTTTTATTTTATTCTCTATAATATATTAAATTAAGTTATAATAGTATCCTTCTTTATCCTTTTAATAATCTTCTTCACCATCCTTAAATTTATTATTAAACCTATCTTTCTCATTCTCATAACATATTATATTATAATAATATAAAATTAATACATTATTACAATACAATTGTTATAATAATATAAAATAATACACTATTACAATGCAATGTTATATCATATTATAATCACAATTAATTATAAATCTACACCATCAACGTTTCACTCTTTCATCTTTATATTTATATTATTAAATCATATCTTCTCATTCATCATATTATAATTATAATACATGATGATCATTATTAATTAGTATTCTACACCATCAACCTTTTCCTCTTTCATTTTAACCCATCCAAATACGTTTTTGTTAAATTTTATTGATCCATTTCTATTTCTTCTCAATTGCTATTTTTTTTTTTTAATTAGTTATTAATTTTACTTTTGTAATATTAAGTGGAATTTTCATTATTTCTATTATTTTTTCTCCAAATTCTAATTAAATTATTATTTTTGTTTCTTCTTTTTTAAATACATATTTTTGCACATTTTTTATTATTTTTGAGCTAGAGCATCTACTTGAAATGTTGGACTTTTCAAAACCTCATACACAATGTTTATCATAAACATTCTCAAAAAATTTGAAAGTTGTTGAGACATAGTTGGTTTGAGATATTCTCTCCAACTTGTTAACCTCCTAAATTGGAGTGAGATTGATATATTTTCTCAACCAAAAAATAACTTAAAATCAAAGTAATTCTTCTATCTTAAAACAAAAGTTTTATATCAATATGTACTCTATTTTATTGTTTAATAAAATACTAAAACACAATTTTACTCGGTGTAATTAAATCTACTCTCCCTCTCCCTCTCCCTCTCCCATTTATGTTTTTCTATTTCACTAAACTTATGACAAATTATAAACAAAATATAAAACATCCAAACAAGAAGAAAACATGAAACCATGCAAACAATGTTGAGTAGAGCTTTCATCTCGAAAACAACCACTATCTTCATGCTGACAATGTAGGTGACCTGACCGTAGAGTAATGGGCATAGCCAGGTTGGCAGCTACCTATGATGCCATATCCTCAAGAACCCAAGGTTGTTAGCGATGAGAACAAAGAACCAACAACAGATTAATCGTGTGGTCCAAGTCCTCTATTCCGTACTTCAAATATGCAACCTCACTTCTTACTTCATATATTATATATATATAATCCTCGGTTATGTGACTATTATACATCGTGGTGTGATGATGGTCATTCATAGGATAAGGATTCGTGGTCACGGAAGAAGGTCGGTCTTTCTTCATTGTCTCAACATTTTCATAATGAGCTATATTTTCCAAAGGAGAGACCGTGCCCACGCGAGTGCTAAGGATGTTTAGATGGAGGATTTCATTTTTGGAGACGAATGCGTCCTCTTTCCATTCAATCCAACAACCCCACGAGAACTCGTCCCCCGGAACCGCCTTCTCCATTGGTTGAAAGCCTCAATAATCATTCAGGATAGAATGTTGAGTCGATTAAGATTATGTCTCCCTCCCGGAATCACGATGATTGTGCCAAGTTGTCTTGTTGGCTTCTCCTTTTACAACGAGAACCCTTTCCTCTGCAAACTCGTTCGTACTCCTGTACGCGAGGCATTGCGAGAGGAAGGAATCTCACAATGCAACTCAGGGGTACCATCAGGGATGGAATTTAACGTCTCACGTGAAGTATTTTTAATTTGAAGACATATTTGAGAAGTAGATATCAAATTTGCACATCAATATTTAGTGGCATGTAAAATATGAACCCATCATAATTTTGGAATTTAATGTCCCACTTGAAGTTTTTTTCCATTTTAAAATAGATATCAAATCTGCACATCAACATTTACCGACATGTAAAATATGAACCCGTCATAATTTCTAGTATGTACTTAGCTTACTCAAGCTCCATTATATAGCCTAAGACAACTACGGACGTGACAGAGGTTAGTTCTAAGCATAAATGAAACAGTAAACCAAATTTGATGTTGCCCTACTCCCACTTTGCTTACAATGTAAAATTTGGGCTGAGCCACTACCCATGGCTTGCAATTTGCAATGAATTTGGTGGAAATGCTTTCTCTATGTTTATATTTCCCCACTAAAAGGGATACTATTTCTTCTTTTAAAATTCCAGAAGCAAGGTCTATATAACAACTAAAAACACATTGACACCCATGGGTCTGCCAAAAACATTGTGGGTCTGCCAAAAACATAAATTAACCATAATAAAAAACAAATAACCATCAACAAATTTTCACTTGACAGGTGACCTTACCTCTAAGCATATTAACTTTGAACCAAATCCTCTAAGTATTACTACCTGGAGCTTACGTCTAACCCTATTAACTTTGGACCAAACCCTTTGAGTATCACTCCCCGTCTAGTCACCTATACTTTGGGCCAACACCTCATATTTGGGACAATTGATCTCCATTAAACTTAGGATGGGATGGGGAGATAATATTGATGGGAGAAGATGATATTGGATTATGAGCTTGTAGAGAATTTAATTTGGGAATGGACATTGGTTAAGTGTGTACTAATACTTCATTAGAGGAATACATTTTTAATATTTCAAATAATATAAAAGTAGTTAACTTTTATTAAAAGGAAAATCTATCAATTAGATGTAGCTTGGATGGTTGTGAGGAATGATTGTTCTCCTCCCCATTCGAATTCAATTCTCATAATGAGTATGTTGTAATGGCTTGAAGCCTGATATTAGAAAGTTGTCTTTGTAATAGAATATCATTAAAATGGTAAGGAACTTATAAAATTGGAGAAAGCAATTATTAATAACTAAGAGTAAAAAAAATATCAAATATAACCTTTATTACAATATCTTAAATTAAAATTTTTAATTATCTTCAAAATCAACATTTTTTTTACAAAAATAAAAAAAATAATATATTAAAATTAACCATTCCCTAATATAACTATATATATATATATTGTTATGTGTTTTATTATTTTGTTATTATTCATTTTTCAATATAAAATATTGTAATTTTATTATTATTTATTATAA
>JZKD02S1820288.1:425199-436540 GCA_000966675.3 Picea glauca
AAAAAAAAAAATTAGAATTAAATTGAATCTAGATTAATGCTCTAAGAGAAAACCGAATACTAGAAAACTAAAGTGAATAGTTATCCATGCACTATTTTAGTCAATCCTTATTACGCCGTTGGCGCATATTTTTATGTGTTTCCTTCTTTTACTAATGATAATGGAGCAGATTCCAATGAGATTACTTCGGATGGATGACGCTTGCGCAGATCCAAATACTGATGCCTTGATTGATGCCGAAGGCGCGGCAATGTGTTTTTCCAAATACAGCCACTATTTAATATATATAATAACTAGCACAGCCACTAAGTCGCGGCTGGTGAATGCCGAAGGCGGCTGTCAATATTTTTTAATCAGGGAGATGTGGCAATAAGTTAGTGAACATAGTAATTTTTAAGTGTGATTAGGTAAATATAAAAAAGTAAACATATAAATGGATGTCTTTATAACATCTCGAAATTTAATGGATGAAATCAAAGCCATTCATTTATTGTGACAACTAAAAATATTCTAGGTATATTTAATCTCATCCATAAAAAACTTATTAAGAACTAAAAACCTATTAAATGTGTTCATTGTCTATAGGTGTAATTATTATCAATCTTTATGAGTAAATCGTGTTTTAAATATTGTATTTTTAAAAAATTTACATTTTCATAAATTTGATTCCACCGCACTTTTAATAAATTTTTAGAATTAAATTGAATCTATATTAATGCTCTAAGAAAAAACTGAATACTATAAAACTAAAGTGAATAGTTATCCATGCACTATTTTATTGGTTTTACTTTTTGTTTTTTTTTATAATATTTTTTGGTTTAATTTTGTTTTAAATTAATAAAAAAATGTTGGATTTGTGAATTTAAGTAGTTAATTTTGTATATTTCAAATATCTAAAAAAAAATTTCAATAAGGCTTCATGCATTTCTATATTCATAAATACAATTTAAACAAAGCTATTAGGTAGCATATACCTGCTATATATGATAATGAAAGTATTGTTTAAGGAGATATATAATAATAAATGTATTCTTTGAGGAGATAGGGAGAGAAGGAGTAGATGGATACCGGTTTAATGGTTAGCTGACACCGAAATTAAATAGAGTATTGGTTTAGTTCATCTATAAGTGAGAAGCTTATTTCTTTCCTCAAAGCATATCCTCCGTAATAAGCAAACCATAGATGTGTCTAGAGTTCGAGTTGCCTAGCTCCTGGGGCAAGGTCAAATATATGTGCTGAAATGAGCAGCCACAAAGCAGCCACCCCCGAGTTATGACAATTGAACACGTTGTTGAATGCTCGATCGGATAAAATGATTAGCTAGACAAGACTATACTGTAAAAATATTTATTACAATAACATTGGGGGAGAGAAGGCATCAATAAGACTTCAAAGTCTTTGGCCAATAAGATCTTAGATAAATGAGATTTGAAATTTAAAATAAATTGTTATTTTTTAAAACTTGGGATAAAGAGATCTATATTTCGGTATAATATACCATACTTATAGGCATATAATTACGCCGATGGGCACAATTAATCACCTTTTAATCTAAAATTATAATCTGATGGCTAACAATTGAAAATGCTGGAATATTCTTAGTCATCCTCCCAAATCAATGAATGTGATTTACTCTTCATAACTTCCTTGTACCACCATATGATTGCCACGTTTAAATGATTAACCTTTGGAATTACCATATTTAATATTAACTTTTTGATTTCCTCAACTTTATGTACGTTTCACTTGTCCGTGTGTTGTGTTTCAACCACTTTGCGACTATGATAGTAGTAGAAAATTACCATCTCATATATATTTATTTCAAGGATTCGGAGGAAAATAACCAAAACCTAGAAACCCCGTTTTCGAAATGGAAAGTGAATAGTTTTCTTGTTTTGTGAAGGTCAACGTTCTAGTCAATTTATAAATACATCCAAGAGAGTACGCATGATGAGGTGGTGTCTGCCATTAATGGTTTCCGAATCGAATTTTCTTTTGTGATTTTAATTCCCGAAATATTCGGTACGGGCATCCATTTCGCTTCCTTCCCTCTAGTCGCTCTCCAATCCCTTTCGTCGATCTTCCGAATATCCTGTATCATGGTTTGCTGTTTTCGTTGGAGTTTTAACGGTTGGCCTTCATCTGTTATAGAAATGTGCTTAAGTGTGAATGGCGCGTGTTCAATAGCGGATATCGTGAGGGCAATTTTTGCTACAGAAAACGTATTAGTCTTCGTCAGAAACAACAGAAATGAAAGCTGAGTTGTTCGGCCTGCGCAAATGTATGGACTGAAAGGAAGAATTATCTGGTCGATTTGGATGAAAAATCTTGCGATATAAAATGATTGCTCGACACAACTCGTAAAAAGGAAAATGATTTATTCACTAAAGCCACTGAAAAGGTTCAAGAGCCTGCGTCACATGATGCATCTGTATCTGATTACCACGAACATTGTATTAAAACACAACTGATAAACCTTATAATTATCCGTAATAAAATTCTTCAACAAACCGAGTAACTAGTATAAGATGGTACAAGGTTTGAATTTGTATAATTAGTAAATGTCTATTATTAGTCCCTGTCTTAGGTGCAAGGGATTTAATTTGTTGACTTCTTGTTAATATGTCTTTTGATTATAAATTTTTTCATCTGTATTGTTCTTACTATAAAAGTAAAAACATTATTTTTTATAAAAAGAAAATATAAACTTATATATCATAGTCTCATTGGAGAATATATTGGAGGTCTTCCCAATGTTGTGAATGTGTGGATATCCAAAGTTTTGAGCTTAGACGCTCTTTTTCAATTTTTATTACATTCTTACTGAAATGTTTACAAACCGGAAGTTTTGGGCATGGATGTTGTTTTTTAAGGGTTTTTTATTATTAGTCCCTACCGAAGGGCATAGAAGGACTATAGGGATCACATATTAATATGTCATTTTATTATTATTATTATTATTATTATTATTATTAGTCCTTTGTATTTGTATTGAAATGTTTACATACCGAAGGTTTAGAGCATTGACATTTTTTTGAGGTGCTTGAATAGGCTTGACAACATAAATATTTACATAGCGCGAGGTCCCGAAACAGGCTTGACAACTTAAATGTTTTCATACTGCGAGGCCCTTGAACAATCTGACAACCTTAAATGTTTAACTAAATAGGCTTCTCAAAGTATATTTTTCCTTGAATTTTTCCATACAAAGTTGCAGTGAATTTGGACAATATTGTTTACCACCGCGAGTTGAATAGGCATTGTATGTTTCATACTTCTTCTATGCTTGGAGTGCAATTTGATTGTCATTGAAAATACATATATTGTTTACTTGTTCGGTGGGTGCTTCCTATTCGTTGCTTCGTCGATTGTTGCTTGTTGTTGTTTGATTCAACTTTGCAAGGTTGGGGACCTGCGCCTGCGGTTGGAACTGTTGGTGTTTTTTTCTTTCTTTTGTTTACTTCAACTTTGCAGTGTTAGGCTCCTACATTCGTAGTTGGATCTGCTTTTTTTTTACTTTGCGGGGTCCAAGTGTTGCACCCACAATTCGACCTGCGCTTTTGTTGTTCATCGTTTCAGAGTAAGTTTCTGTGGAATAATTTCATTTTCTATTTGTTCTTTGTTGTTCACTATTTGTAGTTTGCAAGTAAGAATGTTTGATTATTTCTGCAGGCATTCTCGTCATATGTTTTTGGTTCCTTCTGTGCTTGGGCTGTAGTTTGGTAATCATTGGAGATACATATGTTGTTTATCGGTTCAATGGTTGTTTCTTGTTCAATGGTTCATTAGTTCATCGGTTGCTTCTTGTTGTTGTTTGGCTCAAGTTTGCAAGTTTGCAGTTGGGTTTGTTCTTTCTTTTTGTTTTATTTTGTTTACTTCAGCTTTGAAGGTTGTGGTCCTGCACTGGTAGTTGGAGCTATTTTTTTTTTGCACTTTGCGGTGTTCAGGTCATGCACTCATGAGTGGACCTGCAGTTTTGTTGTTTTTCATGTTTGGCGAAGTCGATATCTTACGCCTCTCCCGTGACCTCCTATCCTGCTCTTAAATTTTTCTCCAATTCTTTTTCCTAGTTCTGGACCATACCTACATGTCTTTTTAAAATGTTCTTGTAGAAGAAAAGGAAACTGAGATGGTGCTACCAAGAGTGGTGTTACATGGATTGCAAATTGCAGTATTCAGTTTCTATGTTGTTTGGCGTGAAACCTTGCTAGTATAATGAATGTGTTCTCAAATGCATCACACCATTTACATTTTTACGAAACCATTATAATTCTAGAATTCGTCAGTGTTGGCATCATACAAAATAGTGGAATAACAAATGATTGGACAACTACATGTGCAATTACAATGTTCGTTATTTTTTTGTTAAGATAAAACATGTGCAAAACACACTTATTAACCATATATGGTGAAATGTACCTATATCACTATACAACCCCTTTATCCTGTGCAAAGACTGGTGTGACCACAATACAATTTGTCTTGTACTTGAAATATGAGATGTACACCAAAGATAGTGAAAAATTATATTTCCATGTCTTAAAGCATATCTGGATACTTTGTCGCAGAAAACCAAAATCATTTAGCTATGGCCATGCAATTTCTTAATATTTTGTGGCTTGTAATATATTTTGGGCAGGAAAAACTTTATATAATTACAACCATGGATGGAGAAAATAAAAGGTTCATGTTTCTAACTATATTTTATTCTATTTGTTGACTCTCGTTTAGTGCATGTACATATTACTTGTTCTCCTCTGCATGCCAACTCCATTCATGTTCATTGTATTTTGTGCGTACCCACATTCAAACAAACAGAATAGATGGAGAAAACAAAGATGTATTTACCGCAGCAGTGGAGGAGGAGATACAAAGGCACATGCTTGTACTATTATTTCATATTCCATTGTTTTTTATTTCATTTATTGTATGTATATTTGTTCACCTAATTTATTGTATGTATATATTGTATACCTTCCTACATAATAACTTATCTTCATTTCCTTTGTTTTTTTTGTGCCGCTACATTGAAAAAATTTGAACTCTATTTATTTTTTTTACATGTTTTCTTGCATACTAACTCCCTTCATGTCCATTGTATTTTTTCTACATTGCTACATTTAAACAAATAGAGTGCCTAGAGAGGACGATGGACTTTTTCCGCGAATGTAGATGAGGAGTTACATAGGTGCATGCCTCTACTCTTATTTCATATTCCAATGTTAGTATTTCATTTATTATCTGTGTATTTGTTCTACTGCTTTGCACCTATTTTACTGTATGTAGATATTGTGTATCTTTATACATAGTAACTTATTCTCATGTGAATTGTATTCTCTTTGTTGCTATATTGAAATAAATAGAGCTACATTTCTTTCTTTTACATGTCTTTCTGCATGCTAAATTACCTTCATGTCCATTGTATGTTCGACATTGCTACATTGAAAGAAACAGATTGGTTGGATAGGAAGATGAATTCTTATATGCCACAACAGAGGGGGTTGTGGTACAATCTTCGAAAATGTATGCCAATTGTGCTAGTAAATAAAATATTCAAAACAGGAGGATGCATATAATATTGGAATAGAAAACGATGATTTGACAACAATGGGCCTTTTTTGAGACTTCCCTCTTCGAAACATTTCCCTCCCCATTTCTAATTTTTCCACTTTCTATTATCCCTTTTTTTTTCCCCTCTTCTATACTTAATTTTTCTGATCTACTTTTGATTTCTGGTTGCTTTACTTAGTCGTCTTTCCGAAAATGTCTAGGTGCGCGGGTTGGCGGACTTACGGGTTCACATTTATACTCATGCCTCTACCTCATTCCATACTTAACCAGTTTTTCGATCGCGGGTTCCCGGGATGGCGAGTTCAATATTGTGCCTCTAGTTTCAGAGATTCTGCGATATACAGATTGGCCATCGTACCCCCTCCATCACACCCTATTTACTATTACACATTTTTGCAGTAAAAAAATCCAAGGCATACAATTTGACCATCGCGTCCTCATGTTTCGTGAGTATCCCTTGACACCCTATTTCATATTCCATCTCCTTAAACCCTGTATGTGAAATTCAAAACAATTATGGACAATATACAATGCATATGCTTATTTAGTCCTTCTGATGTTCATATACACATGCTTGCATAAAAAACAGTTGGACTATTGACATGGCCATGAGCAATCAATCATAGCAAACATCGATAGACTGACAAGGCCAAGGGTAAAGATGCATACTTTATGTTCCTCATATGTTTACCAAATCAATATCCTCGACTATTTATTCATATATGACATAGTGAATATGCTGATGTCATCTACAACAAATACTTTGTAGTTCACAAGAAGTATCAACGAGCGCAAGTGAGACGTCGAACATAGCGCAAGTTCCGTAGACTAAGAGGTATGGTTTCAAAACTATGGCTCCGTACTTCATCCAAGTTCTACATCTACTTGTACATTTATGCCAGGAAAAAAATAAAACAAAAAAATAATGCAGACTTCCATTTACATTACTTTTCCCGTTCAAAAAATGTCACGAGGTCTAAACTTGTAACACCCAAAATACTATCAATAGAGGACTTGAAAAACCGCCGAACTAGAAAAACATTCGTCGGGGGCATAATGGTCATCTATAACACCTACTTGGACAAGGAAAACAAAACTAGATCCATTATGCGTGCTGACATGACAGACAACGAGGCCCTGATGACAGTCACACTGACTATTCCCACACAACTTGTCCAGAAACATGAAGAAACGATATTGCCAGGTAATGGGATATCCATTACAAATTTTAATATATTGCCCAAAATAGTATATGACCATGGTGATTGTGATCAGATTATATCTCTCAACGAAACAAGTATTGTGGAAAAAATTCCCACTATTTGTTCAAAATATTGTTTCGTCTCGGACACAACTATCATCCAACTTGCACAGAGCAACGATACTTACCCAATTGAAACCATTGGTGTAGTTTTCATACTCATGATAAAAATTGGCTCGCAACACATTCTCCATATAAAAGATGGAGAGTCAGACAATGACAAGGCAATGGTATCGTTCTCCATAACCACTTTTGTCCTTTACTTTCACATGTCCATGTATCTTGGCTATGTTGCACAACTATTGGACTGTTCCATGTTGCAACTGCAATTGTTTGACACCTATTCAAATTTGTTTTCCTCAATGGAACAACAATTGCATAAAGGGCAATTTCCACTTATGCTCTTCAAAAATATAACAAAGAAAAGAGATGTTAAAGAAATGATCTTTCACACAACCCAAGCAACATTTGCAACATAATTATGAACATACATAGTACAAGATCTCAAGAAACTAACTAGCTCTACAACTGTTGTGAGTATACATCTACAATTTCATCCTCACTTTGTTCATACAAATTGACTTCACCAATTTTTTGTAGTTTTTATTTTTTTTGTTATGTAGTTGTATATTATATTGTTCAATATATTAACTGCTATTCTCACGTGCCCAGGTTGAGAGTGTTTTGGTTGTAGTGAATGCGTACTTGACCCCCTTTGAGCCTGTATGTTCTAAATGCAACTCTCTTGATTTTGCTTCTGATTTCATAAGTGATGATACAATTGATTTTCTATGATGCAATAACACATTACCTTACATATATAGACATTGCCTCAATGCTGCCATCCAAATAGTGGGCAACACAATCATGCATTGTAGAATTAGACAACCTCTGTTACAAGATGTGCTTCTCGGGTTAGCAGAATTGTCATATGAAACATACCTATAGAAAAAGGAAAACAATGTCTACATGTTGCATGACTTTTGGATATATAACAAAATTACCTTAAAGGAGGACAATGCAATATTGCATATCGGATGGAAAAAAAAAACATATCAAGCTTTGACAGGAAACAAAAAAATATGATGTGTGCCTGTAATTTTTCTTCAACATCCAGATGAATTATTGTCGGACTCGAGTTCTTCGTACTTTACATCTATGGCTGTAAAATTTTCTTTCCAGAGATTTGTCTCTTTTTTGTGCTCTGGAAACAACAAGGAGAATCTAATGGAAAATGCAATCGTTGTTGTTATTTTCATGTTTTTTTGCATCTCCCAGTAAGAATTTTGCATATTTGTTGGGTTTTCCAAATGAAAAAAAAATGGTGGCTGGTTGTGGATTTGTTGGAGGAGTCTGCACCTTTTTGGGTGCCCAAATTGGAAAAATGTTTTCCAACTATATAGCCATGGTAGGATTTCAACATTTTTCGGGTACCCAAATAAAAAAGAAGATGATATCCAACTATACATTTATGGTATGGTATATGCATTTTCTCGATGCCCTAATTGAAAAAAAAGGCTCAGCATGGATTGAAACATTAGCTTGATATCTTCATAACTCGCTATAGAGATTGGGAAGTTCGGGCATTGGAATTCATACACGCAAGTGCAGTTATTGGTGATGTACAAGCGCATAAGATTGTTCAGTCAAGAAATGGGAAGCATGAGGAAAAACGCCATACAAAGTATCCAACTATAAATAACTCAGGCCCATCCTTTGAACCGTCAAAATAGCTTGCTCCTCTCGACAGAACCATTAAGCATTTCCAATAATATTGGAAATTTGGCATTGTTAAAACTGGTAGTGATAGAACATGGCACTATCAGAAGAAAATGTTCATAGTGATCTTTCTTCATGGTCAAATAGTAATCCAAAAGTTTCTTATTCCCCATTTTGTGGTTTGGTTATAGCTAGGGTACAATGGCAAAGCTCCGCTGGTTTTGTTTTATCTTGTGTTTGGCAGACTTTTGTTCATATCCCATGGCCACGATTATTTTCATATCAACGAAATGACATTAAAATTCAAATTCATTGTTGCTATACTTACAGTGAAGTTGACAGTACAATAACTTTACTTAAAAATTGATTTTCTTGTGGATTTTTGATACTTCTCTTATACAAACACATCCTAGAAACTATAACCATAGCTCACTTTACCTATTCCTTGATTGAAGAACCTGTTCACATGTTTAATGCACGTCACAGTTACTGTTATGACCATCAATGTGGATTTCTTACACTGATTCCCGCTTCTAGAAATTTCCATCCCCTTTATTTTTTCCCTCTGCTTTCCCTTTCTGGTTACTTAGTCGTTCTTCGGAAAATTTCTAGGTGCAGGGGTTGGCAGATTCACGTCTTTAGATTTCCACTCATTCTTTTATATCACGAGTCTGACCGACCGCTTCCCCATTTCATATTCATCAAACTTTTTTTATCCTGGCTTCCCGGATAGGCAGGTTCAACATTGCATTTCCATTGTTCTGTCACCTGCAAATAACACCCAGAATTCCCCGATCTACAAATTAGCAACCAAATTCCCCTTTCTCTTTCTCATTTTCTTTCCCTTTCTCGTTACTTGGTTTTTTTTTCGAATGTGTTATTTTCCCAAATGTCTCATGATTTTATATACAACACCCAAAGTTCCTCAATATACAAATTGATCGTCAAAATTTTCCATTGTCTCCTATTCCATGTTACGCATTTTGCAATCAAAAGTTGGTATAGATACAATTCGACCATTGGGACCTCACGTCTCTTGAGTAGAACTTGTGGCCCTGTTTTCAAGCCCATCAATATTCCCTGTTCCGAGTATGTCTCATTCTTTTATATCATGAGTCCGACCAACCACTTACCCATTGCATACTTGGACACTATTATCATCATCGGTTCCTGGCCAGGCTTGCTCATCATTGCACTTCCATTGTTCCGCTACCTACAAACAACACCCGAAATTTCGCGATATACAAATTTACCTTTGAAATTCATCATTGTGCCCTATTTCGTGTTACACATTCTACATTCAAAATTTTGGAGACATACAATTTGACCATTGACCCCTCAAGTCTCCTAAGTATATCTTGTGACCCTATTTTGAAGCCCACCCGACCGTTTTCCATACTTGGCCATTTCTTGGAATCTCTTTTGCAGGTTGGCGGGTGGACGAAATGTATAATGCTTAATCGCTCTTCGCGATCCCCACCACCTTCACACTTCTTTCTAGATATGCAATTATTAGCATTTAATGCTAATAACTCATCGTGCAGGAACCGTTAAGATTGTCATTAATGTTTGAAAGGATGGACAAGATTTGTCATTAATACAAATTAAACCAAGATTTGTGGAGAAGTGTTATCCTTTCCAAGTATTCATTTCAAGCATGATGCAATCTCTTTCCTACGTCATCCAGTTGGCACCTTCACGAAATCCCTAATCCTTAATTTCTCTTCATCGTCACTGCCACCTTTGCACTTTTTTCTAAATACGCAATTAGTAATCTTTAATGGTAACATATCATTACGCATGAACTGTGGAGATTGTCATTGATCAACGAAAGGATCGAGGATATCTTCCATTGATACACATTAAACAAAGATTTGCGGAGGGTTATATTATCCCTTCTGAATTTTCATTTCAAACATCATTTGGAGAAAAAATAAATTCTCGTTAACTTATGGAAGCAGTTGCACAATAGTTTTGTCCTGATACAATAAAAACCTTTGGACATGATGACCAGAGGTTCCAGTATTCCAGGGCATATTCTTACTACTCATCTCCCTCCACCTAGGAGAAGAAAAGGAGATGGTCCCTTTTTGCATCGAGAGATATATTTCAAGACAAATATTTCCAAGGCAACTCCACATGCTCAGACAGTCTGCCAGCCTGCATTAATGGTTGGCACAGAGGTTGATGCGATCGATTTCAAGCCGGGAGAAGATGATCTGATGGATGATGATACGACAATGGATGATGGAAATGCAGACGTTATTCCCACTCCTCTGCCCAAATTGAAATCAACCATAACGGGGGGCACTTCCCAACTCAATGATGGAGGCCCTAACGAGACCAAAGGAAGAGGTTTTAGAAAAGAAATCGACATTGAATTCAATAGCTGTTTATGGATAAATTCGTGAGTGCGGACACAGACCAATCTCCCCAGATCCACCTGGATCTGGAACAAACCATAACAGAATACTACTCTTTCCCTAGATCTAAATATTGAATGAACTAAGAGAAATGGATGGTGGACATACCTTATGAATGCTCTCCTTTAATCTATGTTGTTCCTTGCTCTGCTCTAATGCTCTTGTGTCGTTCCAATCACAACAACACAAACCAATCACAACAAAAGCATTAATGTATTCAATACCTAGTCTATACATGTGATCAAGGAATCGTGTAATAAGATGACATCATCATTATGGGAAAGGGACATATTCATGTATTGCATTAACTGAAAGAGAAATATACAATCTGAGCCTTGATGTCGTAGATCTCCTTTCGATGGCTCCT
>JZKD02S1820288.1:448699-480657 GCA_000966675.3 Picea glauca
ATATATAAGGTCTTCTTTCTAAATATAAAATTAGTAAGCTTTTATACTAACATCTCATCATGCAGGAACTATATAGATTTTCATTGATGAGCGAAAGACTCGAGGAGATCTTCCATTAATACACATTAAACCAAGATTTGCGGAGGATTATACTATCCCTTCTGAGTGTTAATTTCAAAATCATGAAATGTCGTTCACACGTCGTCGGGTTGGAACGTTCACAAAACCTCCAATCCTTAATTTCTCTTTGTCATACCTACCACCTTCGCACCTCTAAGTATGGAATAATTAATCTTTACTTCTAACAACTCATCATGCAACACCCATAGAGATTGTCATTAATAAGTGAAAGGCTCAAGGATCTTTCCCATTCACAAGAATTGAACCAACATTTGCGGAGGGTTATATTATCCCCTCCAACTGTTCATTTCAATCATCATCTATAGAAAACCGATGTTCTCATAAACTTATCGCACCATCTCGACAATAGTTCTGTGAAGATATAGTGAACATCTTCAGGTGCGAGGACCAGAGCTTCCAGTGGTCCAGGGCATATTCTTACTACTCATCCCCTTCTGCCCGAAACAAAATAATTTGGACCTATGGGATTGCTCATGCAGGATGTGTCCCTAAATTTTTTTACTATGAGTTGGTCTCTTGGTGCACCGATAAATATATTTCAGGCCAAAGAATTATTCCACCGTGGGACCACTCTTCTCTTTCTTTGTCACCTCAGGTCTTCCACCAAATGTTAAGATCGTCGGAAACAACATTGAAATTCAGAGGAGAAGATTCCAAATAATTCCTAAGAAAGAATAATAATGGGTTGGACCTATTGCCTGAGTTCTTGGAAGACTTGATGGAAGTTCCTTAAGATATCACAAGCTTGTAGGTTAGTTCATTTAGAAATACATTCTAGGAAATTGCCTAGTTGTTTACAAGAATATTGGGACAAGTATCCACAACAACTATTTCCTGCATGGTTCTTTATATTTTGTATTTCACAGTAAAGGAGAAAGCCATTTTTTATTGGGGGAAGTTACTTTCCCATGAAATCTATTCCAAATTGTCAAACTTCAAAAAGGAGAAGAAATTTTATATGTCATCCTACTTGGTTTTTTTGATAGCGCATTGTTGTCAGTTTCCAAAATTGTCTCTATCCAAGAAGGTAAACTGGGAATTCGACCCAGTAATGTTCTGGTACCAGTCCTTGTGGAAACACAATGCCTCCCATTGTTTTTATGAGGTTTGTAATGACTTTGTGTCTATTTTCAAAGTTTTATTGTTAGGAGAAGATGCTCCCTGCATATCTGAGCAAGAAACCAGGTTTTTGGATAGGAAGGGGGCACTTGAACAAATGAATAATTACAGTGTGATAATGGTTTTTGGCTCCAATAAAAAACCTTCTCTCCTTCCATGTCACATTATGGACAAAATGTTTTTTACAGAAATAACAAGGAAAAACAACTTGAACCTAAGATATCCTGAAATCCTAAGACGGTTCGACCCTAATAATGTTTTTTTAGAACATTTACTAACACTTGGCCTCGACACTTCTTTTTTCAATAAACAATGACACTAGTGAAAATGCTCCTACTTTTGATACCAGCGACCTAGACACACTACAAAGAACCACTGAATTGTACAAGAAACATGGAAAATTCCCTGGTGAGAAGAGTGTTCAATCGACAGATAACACTCCCAAAAGTACGACATCTTAGAGCATTGCTACAATGAACCACCACAACAAGAAATCAACTTAGAATTCTTCAAACAGAGGAGGATATAAAGAACCTCCTCACCCTTTAATTTAAAGTTCTTACAACCTTCCCATGGACAAGAAGAGAATAAAAATTGTAGGATAGGTGGAAGAGCCCGAAATTGTGAGTGAGAACATGGAACTTGAGCCTAATCTAGATAACGTATTCTGCAACCTTGATCAACCCATAGATTCCATCTAGCATATTCATCCAATGGATGTAATGCCCCCGACCATCCATGTTGGGCCATGCTACACCAAAGAAATCTTACTGTTCTCTTTATGGAACATATTGGAACATACCCAACATCCAACTGAGTTATGCCACATAAAATTTTCAAACTGCATGCAATTAAAATATACACACACAAAAATCTTATGGAAGCATTATATATAAAACGTAAATATACAAATACATCTATAATTACACGAATTCACACTGAAATAACAGTAAACATATACATGCATCATATACAGGAAATGCCCATAAAAATAAACACAGTTATAATCGCACATATGATAAACCATAAAAATAAGCACGTAAATAATGATGCAACATGTAAATTCATCACACAATTGGCACTTATCTTGGTAAGAATGTCACCAATTGCATGCAGAACTTCGACGAACCTCCCATCCTTAGACCACACTTTTCATCACTCGTAGCAGTGAGTCACCCCCGAGCTGGGACTAAACTCCACCCAGGTAAAGGGATTCCCAATTGGGCTAAAGGCTCATAGAAAATAGGAAAGATTCCATCTCAGGTGCCAACTCAAATTAACATCCTATAGTCCTTCATTCCCTACATGTCTGTCCCAACCAGGAAGTGTTCCCCTTCTCTTCTCAACAATCCTTTAGCTGACCCACTTCCTTTCTAGGCTTCATCAATAGGCCGTACAGGAAGTCTCAGATCACTTTAGCTGCAGTTTAGCACCTTCAGGAAATCAATTCCCAACAATTCTCTTACCCAGATAATTGCTCACGGGCCTGACAACCTGCCTCTTCAATATCCCATGGGCCTGACAACCCGCTTCTTCAATCCAACTCCCAAGCTAACCAGATACACCAACACAAAACGGATATGGATACAAGTTCAGGTATAGTCACGAAGATACGAAAGATAGCTCAATGGGTGTGTGCATGTTCATGGATGATTGACTGGATGACTGAATGATGGGAAGAATGATGGAAAAGATGGGGAAATGAACTAAGTCCGAACAATATGTATGCATGTCCCCAACTTGAAACTTTCATGTTGGGAGCTACTTTGGCCTACTTGTACCCAACTTTAGAACTTAGGATAAAATAATTATCCATACTTTATTATTTAAGAAATATTAATATAATATTCCTTTTTGGCTTAAGCTCCTTAGGTTAGCCCTTTTTCCTTAACTTTTAGGCCCCTCCCTTTCCCTAAATGGTGGATTTTAGTCCCCCATAATCTTTTATCGTGGTCGGTCTGCGCGCAATGATTTATTTTATATTAATGATGAGACATATATAAAAATAAGCACATTGGCCTTTAACATCTAGGCTCTCTAGCCTAATCAAAACATAAGCATCCTAGCTTATAATAGCTAGCTCACCAGCCTATAAAACATAGCATATATAAAAAAGGCTCCTTAGCCTCAATATCACGCACACTCAAGTTGATGCGTTCGGTATCCAGGAATGTGCACACTTCATCATTTTACTACACAGTACAAGTGTACACTATGCCATGAAATGTGCATACAAAATGATATCAAATAGCTCCGTAGCTTAAGTACATTTTCATTTACAATTACAATTGGGTTCGGCCTAGGGATATTACAATCCCCTCCCCTTATTTATGCATTGTCCTTAGTGCATCATGTACTCATATACAAAAAAATTTTAAAAATCCTCAAAAAGATGTAGGTATTCTGCCTACATTTCATCCTCATTCTCCCAAGTAGCATCCTCAGGACCATACCAGGTCCATTGGACCTTTACAAGCCCTATGTATCGATTCCAGAGATATTTGATTTTTCGGTCTAGAATGTGCACCAGATGCACTTGAAAAGTGTCTTCTTTCTCCACCTGAATCACATTCCAATCAATAGCATGATTAACATGCAGTATATATTTCTTTAGTAATGATACATGGAATAGATTATGAACAGACATAGATGCAGGCAATGAAATCATATAAGCTACTAGACCAATCCTCTCTATTATTTTCAAATGGCCCACAATAGCGAGTTGCCAACTTTGAACAATTTCCCAACTTCAGGGAACTTTTGTTGGCTTTCACTTTTAAGAATACATGATCACCCACTTTAAATTCCCTGTGAGTTCTGCCCTTATCAACATAACTTTTCTTCCTATCTTGGAAAGCCTTTAAATTTTGTTTGATTTTAATCATTAGCTCCTCCATTTCCTTAAGAAAATATGGCCCAACCACTGCTCTATCTGTTGGGTTATCCTAGCTTACTGGTGTGTTGCACTTTCTACCATAAAGTGCCTCAAATGGGCTCATCTTTAGATATGCTTGGTACCCATTGTTATAAGAAAACTCTACCAAGTGGTGGTAGTCTTCCCATTTTGATGGTTTATCCATCACATACATCCTCAACATATCTTCAATCACTTGATTCACTCTCTTTGTTTTCCCATCTGATTCTGGATGATAAGATGTACTAAAATTCAAATTTGTTCCAAATCCGTTAAATAATCCCTTCCAAAATTTTGAGGTAAATTTTGGATCTTTGTCAGACACAATTGTCTTCGGTATTCCATGTAATCTAGCAATTTCCTTCATATAAACATCAATGATTTTGGATTCCTTGTGAGTGATATTAACTGGAACAAAATGGGAAACTTTAGTAAGCTTATCCACCACTACCATGATAGAATCATGTTGCTTGTTTTTTATGGGAAGTTTGGTGATGAAATCCATTTTTACAACTTCCCATTTCCACTCAGGAATGGGTAATGGTTGTAGAAAACCAACTGGGTGTCTATGTTCAACCTTTACCTTTTTACATTCCAAACATCTGGCAATAAAATCAACAACCTCTTTCTTCATCCCTGGCCAATAATATTGGCTCTTGAAAGCTGCAACTATTTTCTGATATCCTGGGTTCCTAGCATAAGGCACATTATGCATTTATATCAATATCATGTTTTTCAATTCCTGAGAATTTGGTACATAAATTGTGCCCCTGTACATGAGAATTTCATCATTATCTAGCTTATATTTCTCAATTTTCTGCTACAAAATACCTTTCTGTAATTTTTCCACTAATTCCTTGTATTGCAAATCTGATTTGGCAGCCTCTATAATTTTGTCTTTCAAATATGATTGGTACATGCTAATGGTTGTAGCATGCAATTCATGTACTCTTCTTCTGATTGCATCAACCACTTTGTTCTCTTTTCCCTTGATATGCTTTATATCAAAGTCATATTCACTTAGAAATTCTAACCATCTGGTTTGCCTAGCATTTAGAGTTGGCTAATCAAATTAATATTTCAGACCATTATGGTCTTTTCTTAGCTCAATTTGTTTCCCCATGAGGTAGTGTCTCAATTTCCTCAAGGCATGCACTATGGATGCCAACTCCAAATCATGAGTGGCATAGTGTCTTTCATGCTCCTTAAACTTCCTTGATTCATAACATATAACAAAACCCTTTTGACTGAGGACTCCACCAAGTCCCTCTTTACATGAATTTGTGAATACAATGAAGTCTTCATTTGGGTCTGCAATCCTTAGTATTGGAGCACTTGTTAATAATTGTTTCAAGTGTTGGAAACTCTTTTCACAATCCAATGTCCAATGAAACTTCACACCCTTCTTTTGTAAGGAAGTGATTGGGTGTGAAATATTTGAGAATAATGTAATAAATCTCCTATAGTATCTTGCAAGGCCCATGAATGATATTATTTCTATCACATTCTTTGGCGCTGACCATTCTCCAATGGCTTCTATCTTCTTAGGATCCACTGCTATCCCATCCTTTGAAATGATATGCCCCAAATAATGAATTTTCTTCTAATAAAATGATCACTTGCTCAACTTGGCATACAACTGATGTTCCCTTAATACTTGCAACACCATCCTCAAATCATGTTCATGCTCTTTTTCTGACTTGGAATATATAAGAATGTGATCCAAAAATACAATGACAAACTTGTCTAAATATTCTTGGAAAACATCATTCATTAAGCACATGAAAACAACTGGTGCATTTGACAACCCAAATGGCACCACTGTGAGCTTATAATGACCATACCTTGTCCTGAAGGCGGTCTTGCTGATATATTCCTGTTTAATCCTTACCTGATGGTATCCTAACCTGAGATCTATATTTGAAAAGATCTTTGCATCCTTCAATTAATCAAAAAGATCATCAATCCTTGGCAGAGAATACTTGTTCTGAACAATCACTTTATTCAACTATCTGAAATAAATGCACAATCTTAATGTCCCATATTTCTTCTTCATGAACAAGAATGGGGCACCCCAAGGTGACACACTTGGGCGTATATACCCCTTCTTCAAAATTTATTCAAGCTGCATTTTCAACTCCTTCAACTCTAGTGCTCTCATTATGTAAGGAGTCTTTGACACTGGAGCTGCTCCAGGCATTAAATTTATAGAGAAATCAATATCTCTCTTTTGGGGGTAGTCCAGGTACCTCCTTGAACACATATTTAAATTCTTCCAGGACTGCATAATCTTCCAAATTTGGCACCTTATCTTTAGGTGTCTCTTCCATATGAGCTGCAAATATTTGACACCCTTTTTTGTAACATTTCTTCAGTTACAATGATGAAATTTCTCGGATGGTTACTGCCCTGGGAATTCCCTACACCTTCCTTAGGGTCCCTTCCTCATCCAAGAAAGTAAAGGCCTTTCTATGAAAGTATAGGATGGCATGATGCTGGTCCAACCAATCCATCCCAATTAGACAGTCATAGGATCCTAAAGGCAAGATGTTCAAATCTGCCATGGTGTTCAGTCCATTCATGTCCATAAGACATGACTTAACCATCTAATTAACTTTTATTTTGGCTCCAGTAGTCAGCTGCACCAACCAATATTTACCATTCTTGCTTCTTGGAAAATGAAAATTTTCCACCATCTTAGGATCTATATAAATATGACTAGCTCCTGAATCAATTAAAATAGCAATGGTTTGGTTGTTGATCATACCTTCCACCTGAATCATATGTGAATGATACTATTCTTGCTTATTGTCTAGTGCTGCATAGATCCTTGGCACATTTCTACCCATGTCCTCCACTGTTTGAGCTTGTTATACATTGTGAACAATCCTCCCTTTTTCACCTCTGTGAGGACAATCTCTGAACATGTAATCTCCTTTACAACCCTAACATTGAATAGGTGGATGCCTTGGCCTTTGACCCCCTATTTCAATCATTTTGGGCTCTCTAATATTTTTTTGTCCCTATGGATTATTTATGAAGAATGGTGGCTTAGACCCCTTCTTCCTTTGATCCACCTTGAATTTATTTTTGTCTTCCCAAGATTTTTGGAAAGTTGGCCTTGATTTTTTCTTATCATAAAGGCATTTAGCTCTCCTTATGGTATCCTCCAATGTATTGGGATCATCATACTGTATTTTGTCACTGATGAATGATGGCAATCCACTCAAATACCTTTGAATATTAACTATCTCATCCTTGATGAAAGAGATATACTTCCACAGTTCTAAAAACCTTCTCTCATATTCATCTATTGTCATACTCCCAAGATTGAGTTCAAAGATCTCCTTCATTTTCTTGTCATAGTATCTTTTAGTCAAGTATTTCTTCTCAAAATACTTCTTGAATTCTCTCCAAGTAACACTTTTCTCTTTAATGTGTTGCACCTACAAAATATGATCCCACCACATGGATGCCTTTCCCTTGAGTTGATAGATAACAATTCTACCTTCTGCATGAGAAGAATAGTTATGCAATTGAAAATACTTTCACATGCCCAACAACCATGTCTCTGGATATTCATCCTTCTTGTGCTCACCATCAAATGTAGGAGGTTTTATTTTGTTCATTTATCTTCGTAGCTCATCTACCCCATACCCCTTATGCTTCCCGACAGTGGATGGACTCAATTTGTTGTGTGCTCTCTAATACCATATTGTAACTGGTATGCTACAAGTTCCTTATTTTCCATATTAAACACTTTTAACATGCCCATAAATTTAATTCATCTCTTGGAATGTCTTCTATGGCTCAAAATATTTCCATTGACTGCTCCTGCGCCTCATTCTGATTTCAGAGAAGAAAGTTATGGCTCTTTGAAGTTAGTTGGGTCTTAAAACTTACCCTTCACTGTTTGTGCTGTAACTTTTTCATAAAAGCTTCGTTTGACGAATTGTTTACACCATTAGAAAGTTCTCTCCAAGATATTTTATTTGAGCTATAGAGACAAAGTGTTCCTTGGCACACTCTATTCTCTTGGTTTTTGAGTAGCTATAAACGTTGTTAAGGCCCTAAAAAACACGCTGCAAAAAGATGATGTTCAAATGATATAAAACGTCGCAGAAAATCACTGATTTTTTGTTGTTGTTCACCCTCCAAACAACTTCACGCACACAAATTTCAATCTATGCACCCATATTTACCATTTGCAGAAACAACACAATGTAAATCATGCTTCATGCAGTTTAAAACCACTGTGTATCACTTCTTTGTCGCACCAATAACTTACGTGAACTACTTTTATGTCACGCGCCAAATATCCATCGCGCGCAGTTTCGGTTCTTGCACTATTACCTCTTGTGCACAGTTTTTGTATCGCACGCTGACATTCCACACACATTTCACTCTACGCGTTGCACCATGCCAAAGTTTAGTACACCCCCACCGCGCACCAATACTCTGTGTGCACCGTTAACTAAACTGTCACGTGACAACATATACCCATATTGTGTGCGCACCAAAAGAGTTTCTATGTGCTCAGAAAATACTGCGCACACTACGTGCACCAATAATATGTGTGTGTGCACCACGCAATGCTAAATTGATCGTGCGGTCATGTACACCAATATTTTTCCGTGCAACACCGAAATTTAGTGCGCACACTTGCACACTAACATTTTTCCACATGGCACCAAAATTTAGCGTGTGCACTAGCATGCCAATATCTTGCCGTGTAGTTACAAATTTTACCTATCACAAGCTTTTCACTGCGCATCATGCATTTTTAGTGTGCCCACCTGTGCACATTCATTTTTATGCGCATCAATTCCTCGTGAATTCCGCTGCATAAATTGGGGCTTTTAGGTTAACCTTTTCCCCAATTTACCATCGACATTATGCAACCATGAAATTTGTTTAATTTCACCTAGATAACACCAGTTCAACCTATGAAAAAAAAAAATGTTGTAAGTTGAAATTTCTGGAACGAATTTATCCAATATCAATTCACGAATTGAGAATTTTAACCACTAAACTCGCTCCATCTACCATGGCTTCACTGTAACTTCAAATTCGACCCATTCTAGATATGTATTTGCTAGAAAAGATATTAAAACAATAATATCTCACCACTTGGCCGAATTTCTCCATTTTCTCATGAATTTAAAAACAAAAATTTGGGCTTTCCCCCAATTCCGCCCAATTATTGTTACTTGGGTCTTAAGCTCCCTAGCTTAGCCATTTTTCATTAACTTTTAGGCCCCTCCCTTTCCCTAACTAGTGGATTTTAGTTCCCCATACTCTCTTATCATGTTCAGTCTATGCGCAACGATGTATTTTATATTAATGATCAGACATATATAAAAATAGGCGCACTGGCCTTTAACATCTAGGATCTCCAGCCTAATAAAAACATAGGCATCCTATCTTATAATAACTGGCTCACTAGCTGTTAGGCTATGAAAAAGGTATAAATATCTTCCTTTTTCCCACACTTCATGATATCATCTTGATTGACTTTTTGGTTATTTAGGAGCAAATAGAATAGAAAATGAATAATATACTCTTTTGTGTTATTGATAAAGTTAAATTACATAGACCTTAAAGATTATTGGAATTGTCTGGTTTTATTACAGGATTAGTTAAATATTGTCAAACCCAAGATATCAAAGGAAATATTGAAGATGCACAAGCTATTGGAGGTTGAGGATTGCATGGCGCAAGGCAATTTTGAAGATGATTGAGTTTCTCATATTGTAACTTTATAATAGTAAAGCAATCCTGAGGTTCTCTCGATCCTCAGGATAGCTTAATTTACCTAGACTATCATAATATATAAAGGGTAAAATAGACCTTGAAAAAGAAGAAGAATTGCATCCAAGAACTCAGAACTTAGACTTGCTATGTGTTAGCAGTTTTTGTAACATGTTTTACTAGTTATGAAATTAATAAAAGCTTCGAGCGGTTTTACCATTTCTATATACTGAATTTCCAATAGCAGTGCTTCTGCAGACCAAGGGCCCAGTCTGAAGGAGCTACTATTCGACCTATACTTGTATTAGTTCAATTTATGTTTTGTGATTCGATTATCTTTTACAATAGTTAAATGAATGCATAAGTGTGTTGAAGATTCCATGTCAATTGAAAAAGATATATGTTCCTGAAGCATTAGATGATTGTTGTTCCAATTTCCATTACTGAGATTTGATGTGTGATAGTTCCTCATAAGTTCACACTTGTTGTTCCTTTCACTTAGTTTACAATTGTTGTTCCTTTCACTTAGTTTATAATTGATGTTCCTTTATGTTAAAATATAGTTGTTGTTTCTTTCGATAGGATTATGATTGTTGTCCCTTTTCAATTAGATGATAGTTCCTATTTCTTTTCATAGGTAGAGTAATTTACCTTTTCCTTTCCAGTAATTTGATTCATAGAAATAGCTAATTCTGCAAGTTTGTACTTAGATTCAATTACTACTTTTACAATGAATTCAATAGTTTAATTAGTTTTTTTCCATTACACAAATTTAGATTTCAATTCCTAGAATATTTAATGAATGTTTGAGGAACTTGATTGTTGATAAACTCAGATCTGTTTTAACTACACGATTTTAGCCTCTATGAGCTATCTGTATAGACTTTTCCGATGTTCTTTGAGATACAAGATGAATCCTTGGGTTGATAAATTAATGTTAAACTAAGGTTCTTTTAGACATCTTTAGAGCCCAACATTTTGGCGTCGTTGTCGGGGAAGAATGTCAAAGGTAGCATAGATTATGCCTCTGGAGGACAAGGTATTGAAGACGGAAGGTAATAACCTATGCAGGTGATAAGTAAAATGTTTATGCCAGCGCCTACCTCCATATGATGCAACAAGAGGTAGCATAGGTTTTTTTTTTCTTTCTTGAGTTTTTTTTCTTTTTTTCATTATTGTGTGAAGTGTGTATGACTAAGAAGAAATATTTTGAAAAACCAAAACCCCCACCAAAAATTACCAAAGCCCAGGGCTTGATGCTCCTTGGAAGAAGCACCTTCATAGATGATATCATCCGAAAAGAAGAATCTCAAGCTTTGGTTGGACCTAGAAAAGGATCTACCAAAATCCCTCAGGTGGCAGTTTCACCAGCTACAGCCCACGCTAATATCCATAGCAAAACTGAAGGGATTGAGCAAAGCTTTTAGAGCACAGATCTTCCACCCGTCGACCCTTTAGAAGAGGGAAACTCTTGTAATCTGGAGGAAGGAGAAGGAGAAACCAGTGGGATAGCCGAGATAGACCCACCAATTGACCCCGAATCTCCTATGAAATAAGAAGGCATACCTGAAATCCTAGATAGAGGAAGTGCAATCAAATCCCCTAGAGGATAAGATAACCAACCAATTCAAATAAAGTACCTAGATCAAGAAATCCCTGAATATTTATGGCATATTTTTGATCAAATGGCACAACCAAATCCACAACATCCCCATACTTCCACTTTGGAATATCCAATAGTTGGTCCAATCTCCAATGCCCCCATGAAGGCAATTCCCCTACGAAACCTACCAACCTTTCATGGATTAATCTCATAAGACCCTGACGCATTCTTATTTGAAATTGATGTCCTATGTAGAGGGTATGATTACACCTCCAAATCCAAAAAACTAAAATTGTTCCCCTCCACTCTGAAAGGAGCAAATCTACGCTGGTTCATGGGATTGGGAGGGGGAACTATAAACTCATGGGACAAAATAAAACAGGCCTTCTTGACAAAATATCAGGATTGTTGTAGAACTAGAGACTTGAAAGAAGAAATATTTCAAATGACTACAAAATAAAATGAATCATTAGAAGAATATGTCGAGAGATTTCAATATAATTTACAAAGATCACCCTATGGCACATTACTAGGTGAAGTTCTTTAGGCAACTTTGATTAAGGGTATGAAGGATGAATGGGTAGAAACATTGAATTTAATTTGAAGGGGTGATATTTATCAAGAGGCTTATGAATAAATCATCATACTATGCATCAGGTGCTCTAGAGGAAGTTCACGGACCAAATCAGGGATGCGTATTCCCCTCACCAGAAATAACAATTTTACCAGTGGGGGTGTTACGTGAATTGAAGTCGATAATCTCTTAGAAAAATTCAAAACATATATTCCGAGCACTCTGACTACACAATTGGATGTATTGTAGGCCAAACAAAAGAAAACATAAGAAGAACAAACATTGGCCATATTTTTCCACAGGTGCAGAAGGAAACATGGTCCAAGGGATTTCCCTTTGGACGTGGTTTGGGTTTGTGCTATTTGCGCAAAAGATCATGACACAGAACAATTTCCATCGCTTCCTGGACTGAAAGTTGTCTTTAGAGAATCATAAGAAGAAACAGATTCGTTATATCTGATGGCCCAACGACGTCAATGGCATAATCGACCTCCAAATGCACTATAGGACCCTTCATATTTCTTCTCTGGATAGTATAATTAGTAGCAAGCTCCTGGTAGCACATGGCAGGGTGAATTGTTTACTAATTAGAACTGGCAAACCCAACAATACCCACCTGCAAATCACAATTGGCAAAACCAACCCACTGCAAATTCTCCATGGAAGAATCATCCAACCACAATTTCTACTTGGCCTCACTAATAATATCCCACCTCATCCTGGAAAAACTCAAATAACAACATCTACCCTTCACAGTGGCCCAACATGACTACCCAAAACCCAAATTGGAATTAGAGTTGGCAACGCCCCAAGGGGACAAACAACCAACCCGTAGGGATGGCCCCTCAAACTCAACCTACACTACAAGCACCACTCCAATTGCCTCAAAATTCACAATCACAATTGCACCCTCAACTACCAGCCTAGCCTCACTCGAATCCAAATAACATACTGACTCAGCTCGTCCAGATTATGGAGAATGGGGAAGGAGAGACCAGCTTGGTAGGGTGCAATGAATTACGGTTGATATTGGGACGAATAATCTCTCTTGAAGAAAGTAACATTTTTCAAGAATAGGAGAGTGGAAAACAACCAACAATAACACCTTCGACTATGGTAATAACAGAAGAAATTGAGCAAGGGGCGAACACAGTCAAACCACAAGATCCTGATAAGGACGCAACTTCCTCCCCTTCGTTCCCCGAAATATTGATGATAACGAAATCTGACGTATATCCCAATTTCAACATAGTAGGGGAACTCAAGAATTTACATATTAAAATTCCACCCCTGCAAGCTCTCCAGGAAATTCCAATCTATGCAAAAATGATCAAGGAGCTATGTGGGAGAAAACCCATCAGAAAAATTAAAAATCCATCATCAACAGTTTGTGTGGTAGGATCCTTGTCTGATCTAATTTTAGGTAGACAAGAACCGATCAAATATGCAGATCTAGGGAATCCCATAGTGACAATTTAGATCCAGGGTTGTTCTTTTCCAAATACACTAGTCGATTTGGGAGCATCCATCAACATCCTGACTATGAAAACCTATAATACCCTGGGTTTTAACTCCTTCAAACCCATTGCAATAATGTTGCAGTTGGAAAATCGATCGATAGTTCGACCAATTGGCACATTACATGATGTAGCCATCTCTGTCAACTCTTGGGAATATTCGGCAGACTTCCTCATCATCAACCCACAAAGTGGACTTGAAGGGAATCCATTAATACTGGGAAAGCCATGGATTGTAACAACAAATTCATATATAGGATGTCGAGCAGGTAATATGACAATCACTAGAGGGGTTATCCGAAAGAATATCATTTTATATCCTCCTGCTAAGCCAAGTCCAACTTTCGTATATCCACAATTGCCACCACTATGATACCCAAAGAGGGATTTACGAGCCCCTATTACACAGGAGGAAGCCCTCATACTTAAAAACCATCTAGAGGATGACGTAATCAGTGGGTTTATCAATAGTCCAACCACCATGAGAAACCCGACCTGCCAAATGCTCCAAGTTGTTCTAGATTGTGAAGCATAGGGAAACCTACTGAAAGATTTAATGGAACAACAAATTCCAACTACAGCAGTTCATAACAGCAAACCTGTCAAGATTGCACCAGGTAGGTATCTAAACATCAATGCCAATTTAGATGAACAACAACAAAAAAAAGCTAATTTAGGTCCTCTCCAAATACTAGCAAGATTTTGCATGGGAATATTTTGATATGAAAGGGATTGATTCGTAACTCTACACACACCACATTTATGTTGAAAAAGATGCCCAACCAATCCAACAACCATAGAGAAGGTTGAATACTCACCTTAGGGATATTGTTAAAGAAGAATTACAAAAGTTTTTGGACGTAAATTTTATATATCCCATCTCAGATAGTCTGTGGGCTTCCCCATTAGTGATCGTCCCAAAGAAAAATGGGAAAAGGAAAATCTGTGTCGACTATAGGGAACTTGACAAATCCACTCAAAAAGACCACTTCCCTTTGCCTTTCATTGACCAAGTCCTGGATACTTTGGCAGGAAATGAATTCTTTTCTTTCTTAGACGGTTTTAGCGGGAACAATCAGATTCAAATTGCCCCAGAAGATCAAGATAAAACTGCATTCACATGCCCCTGGGGCACTTTTTCATACAAAGTATTACCCTTTCGACTTTGTAATTTTCCAACAACTTTCCAAAGGGCCATTTTGAGCATATTCAGTGATCTTATCAACGAAGGGCTTGAATTCTATATGGATTATTTCACTCCTTATGGCGATGACTTCGATCAAGCACTGAATAAATTGGAGAAAATACTAGAGTGGTGTATTGCGACCAGTTTATGTTTAAGCCATGAAAAATGTCACACGATGATGATAGAAGGTGTGGTACTAGGGCATTATATCTCTGCATATGTAATTAGGGTAGATCCAAAAAAAATAGAGGTAATCCTTAATCTACCTACACCACACACATAAACTAAGGTACATAGTTTCCTTGGTGCTTCAAGACACTATCATAGATTGATGGAAAATTTTGCAATAATCGTTGCACCTTTACATGCTTTGACTGGTAATGTAGAGTTTCAGTAGTCTGACAAGTGTGATGTGGCATTTGCAGGACTCAAGAAGTTGATCTCAACAACACTGGTGCTAAGGGGACCAAATTGGAAAATAACATTTCACATCTCCACCGATGCATCAGATATTGCCATAGGTTCTTTCCTCGGACAGGAGGAGGAGAAGAAACCCTACACCATTTATTTTATTAGAAAGAATCTCAATCCAGCTGAACTTAATTACACAGTAACAGAGAAAGAATTTTTATCTGCTATACATGCCATCAATAAATTTCATCATTATATAACATGTTATCCGGTCATTCTGTATACTGATCATTCTGCTATTAGATATTTAGCTAATAAACCAATTACTAATGGACGGGTCACTCGATGGTTGTTACTATTGCAGGAATTTGATATCACCATCAACGATTGAAACAGGAGAGAAAACCTTGTCCCAGACTTCCTATCCCGCATACCCAAAACAGACGACTCCTTAACAGTCGAAGATCGATTTCCAGACGAGCA
Organism: Picea glauca; assembly: GCA_000966675.3. Lineage (NCBI taxonomy): Eukaryota > Viridiplantae > Streptophyta > Pinopsida > Pinales > Pinaceae > Picea > Picea glauca. The sequence goes on from JZKD02S1820288.1 coordinate 464,399, forward strand.
TTTGTTTGTCGTTACTACAAAGCCACCTTGGTACGCTGATGTGGAAAATTACCTAGCAGCAAGAAGATTACCGGCACATATTTCATCAAGGGAAAGAAAACTGATCATCCAGCGTAGCGCATGATTCACTTGGATAAGAGGATATCTCTTCTGTATAGGAGTCGATCTCCAGATCCGCAGATGTGTACGAGACGAAAAAATCTACGACATACTTCAGGCTGGACATGATGAGCTGTGTGGTGGGATATTTGCAGATCGCAGGACTGGTAACAAAATTTTGTAGATGGGCTATTATTGGCCCTCAATATTCAGAGACATGAAGAAATATGTCCAGCCCTGTGATAGTTGTCAACGGATGGGAAAACCAGGTCAGGATGATGAAATTTCTTTGAAAGCACAAGTAGTTACAGAACCATTTGAGAGATGGGCACTAGACTTTGTTGGCCCCTTCAATCCAAATTCAAATCAGAAGGCCTATATTCTAGTCACAACGGACTACATGACTAAATAGGTAGAGGCAGAAGCCTTACCAAATGCAACAGAGGAAGTAGTCATCAAATTTATTTTCAAATTATTTGTACACTATGGAATACCAAGAGAATTAATTACTGATGGGGAGTCACAATTTACAGCTCATAGAATCACCACCACCCTAGATAATTATCATATCAAACACATAATTACTTCTTTGTACCATCCACAAGCAAATGGGAAAGTGGAAAGCACCAATAAAGTCTTGGAGGCAATCCTGACAAAGAATGTCTCAACAAACAAACAAAATTGGACTTCAGATCTCCCAAATGTCTTATGGGATTACCACACAACATGGTGTAACACAACTGTCTACTCTCCTTATCATTTATTCTATGGAAAATAACCCATATTTCCAATCGAGTTTGAAATCAAGACTCTAAAGATGGCCCAGGAAATCGGACTGGATCTTACAAAAGAATATAAACAATGCCTTCAACAACTCAATGAATTGGATGAATCATGTCTGTCTGATGTAGAGCGTACGACTGTTATTCAACAACAGAGAACGACCTGGTACGACAAGCATATCAAGAAAAAATCATTTAAAAAAGGTGATTGGGAGCTCCTTTATGATTCCATATTCCAGGATTTTCATGGAAAATTACAAACATGGTGGCTAGAACCATAAGAAATCAATGAAGTCCATGATAATGGCACAGTCATGTTAAGCACCATCGATGGGTCTGGATCTCCATTTCGGGTCAATGGACACCGACTACGAATTTATCATCAGTCATCCTCAAAATAATATTTCTACTAGGAAGTAAGTAAGGATCCTACCGTTCGAATTGTGGTTGGATGGGAAGGTAATCCATCCACCCCAACTCCATAAATGTTGAATTCTGCTGACACTGTACATACTGTATATAATTTTTTTTTTTGTATCTTTTATTCAGATCTTTTTTTTACAGTCATTTGATAAAATCAAAACTAGAGAGGATAACTGTAAATGAACTCATTTAGCATGCTTTTCTGTTCCAAAACTCCTACTTCATCCCATCACCCAAATCTCGTCTTTCGCAGAGAAATGAATGTGTCATGGTTCAGCAACAACAATTGGGTAACTATAACAAAATTCATAACATTAAAAAACCATCCACTACTTAATTTTTAAATAAACCAACTCATAAAGGAATTTGGTTAATGACTAATCAGCCTTGACTTCAACCAAAATACATTTCCAGGTTTCTAAAAATTACCTATTTAGATGGTTAAAAACCTAACAATTGTTGTTCCTTTTGTGCGCCTACTGTTCCTTTGAACAGAACAATTGTTGTTCCTTTTGCGCACCTGTTGTTCCTTTGAACAGAACAATTATTGTTCCTTTTGCTCTCCTATTGTTCCTTTGAACATAACAATTTATGTTCCTTTTCTGTGCTTGTTGTTCCTTTGAATGGAACAATTGTTGTTCCTTTTGCGCGCCTGCTGTTCCTTTGAACAAAACAATTGTTGTTCTTTTTGCGTGCTTGTTTTTCCTTTGAATGGAACAATTGTCATTCCTTCCCTACATTCCTGATAGAACGCTAAACCATTCCTTTGGGGTACAACTTCCACCGAATAATTTTCACTAGCATTATTTCCAACGATCTATCATTATTTTGTGGACTATCTCCCATACCTTATCAAATTGGTTTTTATTGGATTACTTTCTTCGAAATATCTTAAACTTTGTTCATAACCTGTAACCACCATAATTTGTTTGTTTTCCCTTATACATACAAATACACTTAAATGATATCTCACCTGTATAATTAATAAGGAGTCTAAGGCACACTTTTACTTGGCATCCTTACACTTCTTCATGCCATCCCTTACTCTTAAGAAGTAGATGAGCCTCCCTTCATACACTAAAAAAAAGAAAAAAAAAATCAATAAAATTTCTTTCTTTTCCCACAACGAATAGGGGGTCTCATCATGAGCCAACCTACCATGATCATAGGATAATAACCTAAGTGACATTCCCACTATGGATACCACACCAGGGAAATGGCCTTTGACATTTCCTCATCAAAGGACAAGAGGTCTCATCACAAGCCGGATTTTTCACCAAGTTTCATGCTATCGAGTGGAATTAACACCAACAGGCTACCAAACCAGGATAATAGACTTTTTAGGGAAAAAAAAAAAAAACTAAATATTTTTTTTCAAAAAGCATAGGTTGTCTCATCACAAGCCAACCTACAACGATCATAGGATAATAACCTAAGTGACATTCCCACTATGGATACCACACCAGGGCAATAGCCTTTGGCATTTCCTTGTCAAAGGACAAGAGGTCTCATCACAAGCTGACATGTTCACCTAAGTTACAATCTAGTTAATGGAATTATCACTATCTGGCTACCAAACCAGGATAATGGTCTTTTAAAAAAAAAAAACAATTCCAATAACCAGGGATACAGGATCATCTAAGGGTTAAAAGGAAACCCTATCGAGGCTATGGAGGCCTGCTAGTAACAGTGGCTCTGCCTGTGGTATGGAAGTTTACCTTAAATTTCAAGCTTCTATGTATCTCTCGATCTCCTTCACTCAATAATGAGGCTATCATTTTGGTTGTATTCAATAAAATGGAAAAGACACAACATTATGATATGTGGGAGATTATTTAAATGAACATATTTAATTTATTCGGCGTATGTATCCTTAAAGCATTCTTTTGAGTATAGGTATATTTCAATTCCAAAAAAGCGGACTAACGTTTAATGATTATCGTTAAAATATGTTGCTTGAAAATAAATCATTGATCCCCATTGGTGACGACAGTACAATAATTATCTCTCACCATCAATACCTACACTCATTACTCTCCCCTATGTTGATGGTCGAGGTCAACCTTTACATTAATGAGGGGAGTGGATGCTCGACACGCTTCTCGACATAGATAGTAATGATTGTAATAAATATCCACATTTGTGAACATTTGTTGTCTCTGCTATTTTCTATTTTCGGTAATTTTTCCTCTGCGTTGGTCTAACTAGGTCTTCTACCAGGAACGATAGTCATCCACATTTTCTCACAAAATGGGTGGCAAAGTTGTGTTTAGGGAGCCAACTTTACTACAGGTTATAGATAAAGCAAGAGATATATTGCACCGACTGGGGTGGACAGAGTTCTTCAACCGTCTACAAGGATATGACACGAATTTCATGCTTGAATTCTTTCAGAATCTATAGGGAGAAGTCTCTATGGTGAGAGGCATACAAATCTCAGTCACCCCAAAAATCTTAGCAGAGGTCATAGGCCTCCCTAACACCGGTATTCAGTGGACAAGAAGATACACAACACTAAAGGAAGCTGTGGAAACTTTCATAGACCCTGGGGAATAATTGGATAAGAAAGGAAGAGGACTTAATCCCAGTACCCTCAAAGAACCATGGAAGGAACTGGCAGGGATAATTCAGTGGTACATCACCTGTGATGGACGATATGACATAATTCGACCTCGCCACCTCAAATTGTTGGCAACCTTAAAACAATGGTTAGTACTTAATCTACCCTTATTTCTGAATGCCATATTACATGAGTTTGCCTTAAGAACAAATAAATACAAGGACCCTGTTGCTATTATCAGTCACCATAGATTAGTTAAACTGATAACAAATAAAGAACTGAGTCAAACGCAATTGACCTGGGATAACTTGATTGAGGCTAATAGACCTCCACAACTGGAGAAGCCTGAATTATGCCACGAAAACCCACCATAAGAAATTGAAGATAGACAGGTAGAGGAGATTAATGCCCAAAGAGAAATCCCATCTCCTCAAACTGAGACTAAGGCAGACACTACCCAAATAACAGAGGCCTAGACCTCAAAGACATATCCAATAACGAAAAATAGGAAGAGAGCAACAACTTCCCCTAAAACCATCATTCATATAAGGAGAAGAAGCAGGGGAATTCAGAAAACAACTAAAGAAACTCAGGGTATAACAGAACAGCCTAAAGAACTTTAGAATTCTAAAGAACACGCTCCATGGGAGAATGTTCAAGAAATTGGGCAAGCAGAACAGACCTTACAAAGGAATGAGCAGGAAGACACCCAACCGACATTCGAGCACTTGATAGAACAATTTTTGAAGAGTTATGAGGTAGAAATGGCCCAGGTTTTGGGAATCTTGGGAACCTCAATTGATAAGGGCACAAATAATACAAAAGAATGCCTAGAACAAGCCTCCTCTTCAAAACCAGATGAAGATTTTCCTGATATTGAAATGACCTTTCCAGAAGACACAACAAAGGAAGAACGTAATTTTGAAACAAGAAGCCCTCTTGGACAGGTAGAACATTTGGAAGGAACAGAGGATCACCCATATTCTCCCCAGAACGAAGAATCCCTTGAGACCTCTCATAAACAAAAATCAGCCAAGAAAATTAGAAAGTTAAAGAAAGAAAACAAATTGTTGAAGAAAAAGGCTAAGAAGGTTGAAGTATTAAAGCAGAAGGTGGGAAAACTCAAGGAGATTATTAAGGAATTGAGGAAACAGTTAGAACAAGAAGATAAGGCCCATAGAAGAAAGAAAAACAAAAGGGCCAGAATGAAAGGAAGAAATCCTCTTCCTAAAGAAGCAATCGGTACAAATTCTGTAGGGATACAGAGAAACCCTGAAGAAATAGTAGTAGAAGAAATAGTAGCTCAGAACGAGGAGATAATTCCTCTAAAAACACAAGAAAATATGACAACTACAGAAGCAATTGATGTTGAGGTGTAGACAGACACCCCTGTATTAGAGGAAATATCTCAGATCCTTGAGAAGAATGCTACCATCAGGAGATTAGAGGAAGAATTGATGTAGTCTCAACAAACCCTGGTTCAAAATAGAAATGAATTACTAACTATGGCAAAACACCAGGCACTCCAGTCCCAGAAACAGAGTGCTCTTGTGGACAGGTTGGAAGTAGAGATTACACATGCCTAGCAAGCATTAATTCAATCCAGGGAAGATATGGGCTCTATGGAAGAATACCAAGTATCCCAATCTCAAGCATAGGGTATCACCATTGATAAACTAAACACAGAGCTTACACAGGCCCAGGGAGCATTGGCTCAATACCAAGATGAGATGGTCACTAAGACTGAACATCAAAAGATTGTTAAACAATTGAAGGGCATGAAAATAGCAGAGAGTGAGACCTATGCCACACTCACCAGAGCCCAAGAGAAGGTGAAAAAGGTGCAAACTCAATTGGAAAAATCTTTGGAGAAAATCAAAGACATCTGTGATGTCTACTCTGATGCTATTAATTACAGAGCCACTACCACCAATTACACTTTATTCTTGCTGGAACGATATCTGTTATTGAGAGTGAAGGTCATTAGAGAAGGTAAACCTATTTGATTTTCCATTGTGCCTGAGTTTATCTCATGTTTCAGAGATCAGGATGAAAAGGTACAATACCTTTTATGTTAATTATACTTTCATAATTTCATTCTGGAAGAAAAAAGGGAAGATAAGCCTGGCCCATTCATAGGTGACATACAATTTCAGGAATTTTTGTCATTTACTCATAACCAAGTCATATGGGGAAATCTCATAAAACCTTCTTAAAGAGGGAAAGTGGGCTAGATATCTGGGTTAGGGGACAGCCTCCAAAGTCCTTTCCAACCATTATGTGGCATAAAACTTTTATGAAAAGAGGGGGGGTCACAGACTCCTTATCCCCTATCCATATACAGGTTATACGCTCTAGTATCACTCATTTTAGAGAGCTTAAGGAAGAATCCCTTGTTGCTTCTAAACTAATATGGGATGCATCCTCCAGTAGGGAACCCTTTGGATATAGGAATTTCTTTGCAGCTACCTTCAGAATAGAAAGGTATTCTCGATTTATCCAAGATGAAATACCTACTTGGATTGGGTGCATATATAATCCCCCTATCATCTGGTTTCCTCCAGAGAGTTACCAAAGAGATTATAAAGTTAATAAAAAAAGGGGGATGTTTCTTTTGGAGAACTCAAAAGAAGCACTGGGTTCAGAACACCTAGTGAACCAACCTTTCCACCTTACAACATTATTGCTTTACATGTAATATCTCAGCTTGCATGAGGACATGCAAGAAGGTAAGTTGGGTGGTATGTTAGGCTATGAAAAAGGTATAAATATATTCCTTTTTCCCACATTTCATGATATCATCTTGATGGACTTTTCGGTTATTTAGGAGCAAATAGAATAGAAAATGAATAATATACTCTTTTGCGTTGTTGATAAATTTAGATTACATAGATCCTAAATATGATTGGAATTGTTTGTTTTTATTATAGGATCAGTTAAATAAACCCAAGATAGCAAAGGAAATCTTGAAGATGTGCAAGCTATTGGAGGTTGAGGATTGCATGGCGCAAGGCAGTTTTGAAGATGTTTGAATTTCTCGTATTGTAAATTTATGATAGTAAAGCAATCCTGAGGATCTTTCGATCCTCAGGATAGCTTAATTTACCTAGACTATTGTAATATATAAAGGGTAAAATAGACCTTGAAAAAAAAAAAGAATTGCATCCAAGAACTCAGAAATTAGACTTGCTATGCGTTAGCAATTTTTGTAACATGTTGTACCAGTTATGAAATTAATAAAATCTTCGAGTGGTTTTACCATTTCTATATACTGAATTTCCAATAGTAGTTCTTCTGCGGACCGAGGGCATAGTCTGAAGGAGCTACTGTTCAACCTGCACTTGTATTAGTTCAATTTCTATTTTGTGATTCGATTCTCTTTTACAATAGTTAAATGAATGCATAAGTGTGTTGAAGATTCCATGTCAATTGCAAAAGATAGATGTTCCTGAAGCATTAGATGATTGTTGTTCCAATTTCCATTACTGAGATTTGATGTGTGACAGTTCCTCATAAGTTCACACTTGTTGTTCCTTTCACTTAGTTTACAATTGTTGTTCCTTTCACTTAGTTTACAATTGTTGTTCCTTTCACTTAGTTTACAATTGTTGTTCCTTTCTATTAAAATATAGTTGTTATTTATTTGGATAGAATTACGATTGTTGTCCCTTTTCAATTAGATGACAGTTCCTGTTTCTTTGCATAGGTAGAGTAATTTTCCTTTTCCTTTCTAGCAATTTGATTCATAGCAATAACTAATTCTGCAAGTCTTTACTTAGATTCAATTACTGCTTTTACAATGAATTCAATAGGTTAATTAGTTCTTTTCCATTACACATATTTAGATTTCAATTCCTAGAATCTTTAATGAATTTTTGAGGAACTTGATTGTTGATAAACTCAGATTTTTTTTAACTACATGATTTTAGCCTCTATAAGCTATCTGCATAGACTTTGTCGATGTTCTTTGAGATAAAAGATGAATCCTCGGGTTGATAAATTAATGTTAAACTAAGGTTTTTTTAGACATCTTTAGAGCCCAACACCAGCTTATAAAACACAACATATATACAAAAGGCTCCCTGGCCTCAATATTGCGTGTACTCAAGTTGTTGCTCATGGTATCCAGAAATGTGCACACTTCATCATTTTACTACGCAATACAAGCACGCACTATGACATGAAATGTGCATAAAAAATGATATAAAAAATCTCCCCAGCTTCAATACATTTTCATTTTCATTTACAATTGGGTTCGGCCTACGGATATTACAATGGACATAGACAATATTGAAATTTTTGACGAATATGAATCCTTCATGTTCCAGAGGTTTGTTTTTTAAAGCAAGTCTAAAAAATTAATTATTGAAATAAGAGATGTAAAAAATAATAAAGGAAAATCGCGTTCAGAGGTTAACCTTGTGAACATGCACCCATCCCAACTCTCTCGACTTCATAGAGAAGCCAAAGATTCTCTTGGTGATTCCATTAAAGGAATTGAGGCCAAGAATGCCAAACTAAAGGACTGAGTCAAGGAATTGGAAGAAGCTTTGATTCATATGCCATTTCTTGCTAGTCCGTTAGCAATAGCCATGCCTGCCACCCCTGCAACCAAGTTACAAGGATCCTCCAGCCTCCTCACATCGTGTATAGGATATGTGGAGAATAATATCAAGAAAATAATGGAGTTGATTGCTGAGGCATGGGAAACATCAAAAACCATGGCTTCCCTTGGAACTAGGGAACATACTTTTCTCGAACATTTGCAGGAAGATTTAAAAAATGAAGAACGTTTCTATTTAGACACGGTCCTTCCTTTTGGCACCCATGTCAACAACATGAAAGAAATGAGAATAATACAACACAATATCCCCTCCAAAAACTGGATGAGTCAATTAAATGCATGCTCGAAAGAGAAGTGAAGAACTTGCATCTCATTGTCCAATCATGTGAACAAGCCATATCAAAGAAATAAAAAATATTCACAAAGATGACCAAAATAGACTTAGCCAGAAGGACCAACAAGTTCCAAGACCCCAACTTAATCGTCAACTCCTTGCCCTTAACTAAGAAAGACTTCGATAAACAAGTTGATATTTTTAAGGCCTTGTCTTTAGAAAATTTTTACAACATCTTTGAATATGGTGAAGATGACGTGGACAAATGGCTAGTCGACTATTCGATACAGAATGAAGAAATTGGCTAGGCTCTGCGTAATTTTTCTATGGATCTAAGGGGATTAGAAAAGGAACTTTTCAACATAAAAATTGGGAATGAGATCAATGTCGCCCCCTTGATAAGCTACATTGAAGAATGGGTCGAAATGAAGTAGGTCGCTGACGAAAGGCAACATGCAGTTGGCACGATTCCAGTTGTCGTCGACGACAGCAATAAAAATGCATCAACAAGAAAATAGAAAAAAGGTTGATATGTACCATCATTGTAAGTCTATATTGATCACATCCTGCTTTGTTTATCAATCTAGTTATTCCACCTTTTTAAATAGAAATGTCTAGCTAAAGACTGATACCTTTCAATTTCTTCTTTTCAGGTATTAGACTCTACCGTCACCCACTTCTTTTTTCCACAATCCTATTTCTTGTACATATTTCTCTTATGGTCCGCAAGAGCCCCAATCTTAGTCTATATGACAAACACATTTAAATTTCCAGGAATATGTAACAGACAATATTATTTTTTGATATATTTCAAATAAAAATATTTTTTATCTCCTTTTATATTTATATGATCATAAATTTTTATCTTCAACTATGTTGAATGTCAAGAGATTATGTTTATTTAATTTGACTTATCTTTTTCTCATGCATATATTTTTCTCCTGCTATGCATATAACTTTTAACATAGAAAAATGGATTATATAGTTTCAAAAAATAAATGGGACTCTAGAGGCCATGTGTCATTTACTGCATCGATACCACCTGTGCTTCGTGCTTCTTGCCACATCTTCGTTGCAGTTTCCATCTCCCTCCACTACTTTTTCCCCATCTGAGTGCATTTTTTACCAATTCAACCCAACAGGGACTACGCTATCATGAAACACTTTTTCATAATATGAACCCATCAATTAGCACACATTTACATAAATTTCATTCCACCCTAGATAAATGGTCGAAAGGTAAAGAGAATAGTTTTCAAAAAGGAAAGTGAATAGTTTTCATGTTGTTGAGAAGAGTGGAGGTGAATGTGCCAGTCAATTTATAAATACATCCAAGAGAGCACAGATGCTGAGGTCATTAATGGTTACCTAATCGAATTATCTTTTGTGATTTTAGTTCCCAAAATATTTGATATGTGCATCTATTTTCATTATTTTTCTTCCTTCCCTCTCGTCCCACTCCAATTCCTTTCGTCGATCTTCCGAATAACCCGTATCATGGTTTGTTGAGTTTTAATGGTTGGCCTTCGTATGTTATAGAAATGTGCTTAATTCTGAATGGTGCACGTTCAATAGTGGAGATCATCAAGGCAATTTTTTCTACAGAAAACATATTAGTCTTCGTCAGAAACAACATAAATGAAAGCTGAGTTGTTTAGCCTGCGTAAATGTATGGACTGAAAGGAAGAATTATTTGGTCGATTTGGATGAAAAATCTTGAGATATAAAATGATAGACAAAATGATTGCTCGACATAAATCATAAAAAGGAAAATGATTTATTCACTAAAGCCACTAAAAGGTTCAAGATCCTGCATCACATGATGCAGTTGTATCTGATTACCATGAACATTGTATTAAAACACGATTGATAAACCTTATAATTTTCCATAGTAAAATTCTGCAACAAACCCAATAACTAGTATAAGATGATCCACAAGGTTACCTCTAGGATAAATCACTTCCCCAACAAACTCTCTCACCTTAAGAGAGTTGCTCACAGGCCTGAAAACCTGCTTCTTCAACCACGAGCCTGAAAACTCACCTCTTCAAACCACAAAAGAAAAATCGGGTAAGGCAAGGGGACGAATCAGAAATTACAGAGGTTCAATAATGACATAAATGGCTCTGGTTGTGTGCTTCTTCAGTGCGTGCGTGAACTGCACAAGGGATGGAAAGAATAGTGAGAATGAATTCTTGAGGAAAGATGGTCAGACTGGTCAGAATGTTGAGAGCGATCGGAATGCTCATGGTGAGAATGGTGAGTATGGTCACACTACTGAATTGTGAGAGAGCCAGAATAGTGAAAGAGAACCCCCACAATGGTGGAAATTCCCACATAAATTTTCATGTGTCTTGGGTGACACTTGGCTCTCCAGGAGCTCATTCCTCTCCACTTGGAGTTTGTTTCTCTCCCCAAAGGAATTTATGATAACTAGGTTTATTTCCCAACTTTAGTATTTTCAGGAAATACATTATAATATTCCCTTCGTTTAAGCCATCAAGCTTAGCCCCTCTTTCCTAGCCTCTCAGCCCCATCCCTTTCCCTACCCATTGCATCTTAGTCCCCCATAACTCTTTCTTTGTGGTCGGTCTATACGCAATGATGTATTTTATTAATAATCTGCATAATTACATATACAAAATCATGCCCACTAGCCTTAACATCTAGGCACTCCGGCCTAATAAACACACAAGTCTACCAACTTATAATTAATTGGCTCACCAACCTATAAACATCATTAGATTTCACATGGGCTCAACCTTGGAGTATTATATACATGGTTTATTTTCTGACAAACCTTTATTTATAATGCTATTGTACTAACAAATTAACATATTAATAAAATACATGGTTCATTTTACATTCACCAAGTTTGTGAAGAAGTCACCTCCATATAATGCTAGAAGGTTATTTCTCTATTCACAATTTTATTAATGCTAGAAGGTTATTTCTCTATTCACAAATTCCCTCGCATTGCTCTTTCTTGGATGGATGGTATAATGCTAGAAGGTTATTTCTCTATTCACAATTTTTCTGACAAAGAAAATATCACCTTCGCACTCCTTAAACCTCTCCCTCATCTCAAACATTGGTGGGAAACTTACTGGAAGCAAAGTTCCACAGGGGAGTATGGAATATATGGGGCCGATCCCACTTGGGATTTTTTTGTGGATGCGGTAAAGGAACAATATTACCCTATTGGCAACTATGAGGATCAATACATGAGATGGACCACACTACGGCAAGAGAGGGGCCAAGCATTTCTGAAGTTCACCAATACCTTCCATACCTTGCGTACCAAGCTGGGTATCAAAGACTCTGAGCGAAATTTGGTTCTGAAATACTATGGGGCTCTACACAGATACATCCAGACTGAAATGGATTTTCTGGACATCTCATCACTTGGTGCTTCTTATCAATATGTTGTTAAAATTGAGCCAAAATTTAAGCACCAGAACAAACAGGAGTTCGGGTATGAAAATCCGCAACAACTGAAGTATGACAAAGATGGCCCTAACAAACAGTCTCCCAAAAACTAGTCCAAGACACACAAAAAGAAGGGTCAGGGGAAGACAAAGAAGGACACCGAAAAATGGTGCGAGTTCCACAAAATCCCCTGGCACAACACCAATGAATGTCACTCAAAACAATCATTGGTGGCCGAGATCAAAGACAAAGAGCCGAACCCTGATTCAGAATCCGATTTTGAAAATAATGGTAAAGGATAGATCATTGATGCAGACCCCACTGCTATTGTCGCGACCGCAACAATTCAACCAAAAGAACCAACAGATATTGAAGATGGGGAGCACCTTTTTCATTGACAGATGTGGGTGAAGGGGACCCCAATGCATTTTATTATTCATAGCGGAATCTAGAAGAACCGCATCTCACCAAAGGTCGTCAAACAGTTGGGACTGTCAACAACACCACACCCGCAGCCATACAACATCGGGTGGATTCACCAAGGACGAGATCTCCGTGTCAGCCAACAATGTCAATTTTCATAAGGCTTCCAACCCTTCAAGGATGATTTATTATGTGATGTTTCCCAATTGTATGTCTGCGATGTTCTCTTGGGCCAACCATATATGTGGAAGGGCCATGCTATTTATGAGTCTCGACCCCGCAGTGTCATTGTTTCTCTTGGGGGTCATCTCTACAGAATACCAGAGGTAGTTCCAACTATTGTTCCACCTAAATAGTGTCGCAAGGTAGTATCTCATACTGCAAAATTCAGCTTCTTCACAATCTGTTCAAAACGAGAACAAAAGGACACTGCAACCACTGTAGCCTTGCCCCAAGCACCTTCTATCAAACAGAAGCAAGTCAACAAGGTTGTAGTAAAGAAAAAATATTCCTTATGCACATCATCCTCTCATGTAGCCTGACTTTTTGAATGGCCTCATCCTCAGCCTCAATAGGTTCGTGACAAACTTCCACAAACTGAGCAACGCGACGTCTCCAGCAAGGCAATCAACTCATCGGGATGCAGATTCAGCAAACGCTTTTCCCTCTCCCATGGGAACTCAATACAATGGAGACCATTCCTTCCTAAGGAGGGAGGATTTATCCAGGTGTATATCGATGGCCACCGACTTTTTTCGACTAGCTCAAAACAATTTTCTGGCAATTTTGGCAATTTATTATTTTTAGCAGTTTTTAACTTCCTGGGCCATTTTGACTATCCAAATGATGGTTTTTCGATATCGAGGCTCTCAATGATAAATTAAGGCATAATTGATCCCCCAAAATGAATCTCATCAAAAATACCTTTCCAAGGAGCTATCACACGCCTAAAACGGAGATCGTATGCAAAAGTTACGACCCCAGGAAGTTGATGTATTCACTTACCCAAACAAGCCCCACATGACTTTTGGCGCTTCATCTCCTAGGGTTAGGTTTTTGGATTTCTATCACTTTTGGCATTCCTGTTTATTGTAAAAAGGCCTTCAGAGCCTCATTGTAGTCATATTTTTGCGAATGCAAGTCACTGTCACATCTCTTCTCAGAGATAAGCTGCCACCATTCTAGCGAGTCTTTCACTCTGTATTTTTACAGTCTCTGTACATTTCTCTCATTAATAGAAATCATGTATTACTATATATATGTGTTTATGGTTGCATCTCTGATACATTTATGTTATATTATTGAATATCCGTGATATCTCTGTTCATTTCTTTATTATATCTCCGTTCGCATTTCGTGCTAAAAATAATCCAGATCAGTGGTATCAGAGTAGGATGCTCTTGATCGTTTTTTTAGTGCATGTCCCCGTCGAGGTCCGAGTATAGAAAGTTGGGTCTTTATATTGTCTCTCTTGAAGACAATCTCTCTCTCACACCCAAGAAACCCTCAATGGCAGAAGAAAAGAAAAACGACGGAGCAAATGATCCTATCAGTCTATTTCTTGAGCAAGCTCTCACACAACAGAGGGACGAAATGATGGAGAATTTTTCTCACATCCTTCAATGCCTGCCAATAGCATCAGGCACATATTCATCAAGTGACCACTTTGGAGGCACCTTGCCTTTCACGGTACACATTAATTTCGATATTCCTGTATTTGAAAGACAGATAGATGCAAAAGCACTAGAAAAATGGTTAACTCTGCTAGAAGGTTATTTCTCTGTTCACAATTTTTCCGACAAAGAAAAGATCACCTGTGCACTCCTTAAAGCTCTCCCTCATGTCAAACATTGGTGGGAAACTTACCGCGAGAAAAGTTCCATAGAGGAGTTTGGAATATATGGGGTCGATCCCACTTGGGATTTTTTTGTGGATGCGGTAAAGGGACAATATTACCCTGTTGTCAACTATGAGGACCAGTACATGAGATAGACCACATTGTGGCAAGAGAGGGGCCAAGAAGTTCCAGAGTTCACCAATACCTTCCATACCTTGCACACCAAGCTGGGTATCAAAGATTTCGAGCGACATTTGGTTCTGAAATACCGTGGGGCTCTACATAGATACATCTAGACTGAAATGGATTTTCTGGACATGTCATCACTCGGTGCTGCTTATTGATATGTTGTTAAAATCGAGAAAATTTAAGCACCAGAACAAACGGGAGTTCGGGTATGCAAATCCGCAACAACCGAAGTATGACAAATATGGCCCTAACAAACAGTCTTCCGAAAACCAATCCAAGACATAGGAAAAGAAGGGTAAGGGGAAGACAAAGAAGGAAACCGGAGAATGGTGCGAGTTCCAAAAAATCCCCTGGCACAACACCGATGAATGTCGCTCAAAAAAATCATTGGTGGTCGAGATCAAAGACAAAGAGCCGAACCCTAATTCAGAATCCGATTCTAAAAATAATGGTAAAAGACAGATCATTGATGCAGACCCCACCACTATTGTCGTTACCGCAACAATTCAACCAGAAGAACCAATAGATCCTGAAGATGGGGAGCACCTTTTTCATTCATAGATGTGGGTGAAGGGGACCCCACTGTATTTTATTGTTGATAGTGGAAGCCAGAAGAACCTCATCTTAGCAGAGGTCATCAAACAATTGGGACAGTCGACAACACCACACCCGCAACCATACAACATTGGGTGGCTTCGCCAAGGATGAGATCTCCATGTCAGCCAACAATGTCGATTGTCATACGGCATCCAACCCTTCAAGGATGAGGTATTATGTGATGTTTCCCCACTGGATGTCTGTGATGTTCTCTTGGGACAACCATATATGTGGAAGCGCCATGCTATTTATGAGTCTCGACCCTACAATGTCATTGTTTCTCTGGGGGGTCATCTCTACAGAATACCATAGGTAGTTCCAACTATTGTTCCACCTAAACAATGTCACAAGTTAGTATCTCATACTACAAAATTTAGCTTCTTCACAATCTGTTCAAAAGAAGAATAGAAGGACACTGCAACCACTGTAGCCTTGCCCCAAGAACCTTCTATCAAACAAAAGAAAGTCGACAAGGTTGTAGTAAAGCACAAATATTTCTTATGCACATTGTCCTCTCATGTAGCCTGAATTTTTTACTGGCCTCAGCCTCAGCCTCTATAGGTTCATGATAAACTTCCACAAACTGAGCAACGCGACGTCTCCAGCAAGGCAAGCAACTCATCGGGATGTAGATTCAGCAAACGCTTTTCCCTCTCCCACAGGAACTCAATACAATGGATACCATTCCTTCCTAAGGAGGGAGGATTTATCCAGGTGTATATTAGTGGCCACCCACCTTTTCCAACTAGCTCAAAACACTTTTCTGGCAATTTTGGCAATTTACTACTTTTAGCAGTTTTTAACTTCCGGGGCCATTTTGACTGCCCAAATGAAGGTTTTTCGAGATCAAGGTTCTCAATGATAGCTAAAGGAATAATTTATCACCCAAAATTAATCTCCTCAATAGTACCTTTCCAACGAGCTATCACACGCCTAAAACGGAGATCGTATGCAAAAGTTACAACCCCGAGAAGTTGATGTACTCACTTACCCAAACGGGGCCCACATGAATTTTGGCGCTT
>JZKD02S1820288.1:489890-514675 GCA_000966675.3 Picea glauca
TGTGTGAAGGATTGAAGCTTGAACATCAGGCTAGGAAACTCCAGCAAGGATATCATAAGGGTTTTGATCTTCTTCATGCAAGTGAGCAAGTGTGTGTGTCAGAGCCAAGGGCCATGGAAAGGAATTTTGCAATATCAAGGCTCATGTTGTAATCTTTACTTTCCATCAATATGATACAGTAATATGTCCCTTTCCCATAAAGCTATTTCCACTTTATTGTATAATTCCTTGATCATATACATAGATTGACTGTTGAATAGATTGTGCTTTCTTCACTTTGGTTGGTTTGTGTTGTCTTAGTCTTGACTGCATGAGAGAACTGGAGCGAAGAGGGAGAAACAAAGACCATAGGAAGCGATAATAAGGTATGTTATTTGTTCTTGCCTCCTATTTAATTCAATGATCAAAATCTAGGGAAAGAGTCATGTTCTGTCTTGCTTTGTTCTAGATCCAGGTGGATCTAGGGAGATCGGTTAGTGTCTGCACCTACGGATTTATCCAATAACAAAATTGGCAACTCCACTGGGGACCACTCCCATTTTCGTTGTGGCTTTTGATATTTTTCTGTGGCCATTTGATCTGGTTTTACTTTTCTCCTGTCTTATCAATCTTTGAGTCTTCAAGATATCCTGATAGACCTTCTGGGTCCAGAAGCCTTTTTTAATTTTGCTTCATTTTTCAAATTTTTGATTATGTTCAGGCATTCTCGCACTGTACTTCATTGTAGCCTGCGAGAATAGGCAGAGTTCGCACTTTTCCTTTAGGTTTTAGTGCGAGGTTCTTGCACCCTGCTCAAGGGTCACCTGCGAGAATCAATGATTCTCACACTGTGTAATCTTGCCTGCCTGCGAACTCATTTTTTCAAAAGTTTGAATTTGAGTTTTGGTATTTCCATCTACCCAGATCAGTTTTATTACCTCTTATGAGTTTCTTGGCCCATTGATTGATATCTTTCTTGTCTTTGTTTGTGTGCATGAACAATCTTAGGGTTCCGAGGCTTTTCTTGTCATTTTGTGTCTTGACTTTTGTTTCTTGACTTTTCTTGGCAAAACCATTCTCTCTGCCTTCAGAATCTGAGTGTGTTTGACTAGTTAAGAACCAGTGATTGGTTGAAAGTTGAGTACTTGGTTTTTCTCATTTGCTTATTAGTTTGAAAGATCATTTTCTTTTGCATTTGAAAATACTACTTTGGTTTGCTCTTTATTTTTTCTTAGTTGAAAGAGTTGATAGAGTTTGTCATTGTTTGTTCATTTGGTTTTTTATTTTCTGTACTCTCATTGTCATAGTGTGGGTCCTTTTTGAAAAGTGAACAAAAAGTTTTTCTTTCAAAAAATTCTTTTCGTTTTAGAAAACTTTGAAAATCAAATTATTGAGATTGTTGAAGTATTTGAAAAAGACACAATAGAGCATTGTCATTTTATAAGTGATTGTTTGTGTTTGCATTTTAAAGGAAATTTTGCATTATAGTTCAAGGTTGATATGGAAAACTTTCTCTCTCTCCCATACATAGGCTTCATTGAACGAAAAGTGATACATTTCATTCTCGTCCTTGCATTATTGGGTCAGAGTCATACAACATAAGTTTCACCTCCATTTCCTTTGAGTAAACAACAACTCTTAATAACATTGCATAATCATAAAATTTATCTAGTAACTCTTTTCTAGAGCTCTATTACACCAACATTTAGCTAGGCTAGCACTTTGGAGTAGGCAGAGAGATACACTCTCCAAAAGCACAAAACAAACAATAACATCTTGTGTTAGGGAGTGTTAAATTCCATTTGCAACATCTTGTCCTAGGAAGCCCTTCTCACACAAGGGTCAAACACTAGGTCGCATTGATATTGGAAGAGTTACTCACCCTACTTTGTTGATATCAGTGTAGATATTGCACGTATTACGGGGATCACTCAGAGGTATACCCACAATGATGAGTGGAAGCCTTTTGAGTTGATTACGGGCTAGATACCCTGCCCTTGCGTGTGGATCGGACTGTCGAATGTTCCCCCAGGATTTATTGTTGTAGGTGGTGACCTTAGTGGCCTATCTTTCTAGGTTCTTACCCAAGGTGACCGTGGAGGGGAAAGCCTTCACGGTACCTGGAATTGACGTTGACCAAACTCACTCAGGCTCCTTGGAGGGTATACCCGCGATTATGTGTGGGAGATTGCACTAGGGTGTAAGTCCGTTAAGCAGTTCGTCAGTGTAACTTTTCCACTTTAGCCCAGCCCCTTCTCGTCTCATTGTTGCGATGTTGGATTTCATCACCAACTAGTGGCTTCGAAATTAGAAGGTCCTATTTGTTTGGTGTTGCTTCCTATCTTTTGTTTACTAGCGCGTGTTGTTTGTTTCTCAGAGTTGACCATAGGATTTTCTTCACGAAGTTTGTCAGTCATTTACAATAGTTCCTCCACATCGTTCACGTAGAATGCAGGGTTTATCTCTAGAGCATCTGGACGGTTCTCAACCCTTACCTACAGCTACACCTGAGGGCTATCCTGGGCAGAGTGAAGCCACATTCGTCACCACACCACAAGTGGAACGAACTGACTCTCTAGAACGTTTTCGAATTACAAATACTCGAGAGGATTTTCGACTTCCCAGTGATTCTCAACGCCCTTTTAGATGACTGAATTCTTCCGAAGAATTAATTGTTACCTCTTCTGGATCACCCGTTGGGCCTTTTCCCGGTGTAGAAGGCCACGATCCTTTTTGGTGTGCAGGTGATTTCCGAAGGACCCTTTTCGGTCCTGGTTCGCCTGTGGTCTCCGAAATCAACCCTCCGGTGTTTTCTGAGACAGAGACTGTACCATTGACTACCACTTATCACTTTACTCTCCTTGCCAAAATGGCCCATCTTATAGCTACTACGAGTATTCCAACCAGGTTCACTACAGCTGATCTTGCTCCTATAAACACGCAGCGAACGCCCAATGTCACTCCGAAACTACCACCCGGATACCATGCGTTAAATTATTTGTTGAATGATTCTATTCCAACACCTCCGCAAACCCCAGCCGGTTCTCTAGGTGGTCCTTCTCTTCCTAGGCATCATATTCCCAGTTTTATTCCGACACTCCCTCAATTTCCTTCTGGCAATCCTAATCCTAGTGGCACTATACCGTCCATTACACCAAACTTGCAGACTCTTGTTGGTGGACAAGGTGGTACAATTCAACTTCCTCTTACTGGACACTTTCCAAATACTACACAACCTTTGCTTATGACACAACATCCGGTTGGAACTCCGCCTACGATAGGGGGACTAACCCCACCTTTTGGACAAAATATACCTCCCTCTTTGGCCCAGTATTGGAATCAGATGATACAAAATCTTCCTCAAATGACTGGGGGGCAGCATCCTGTCCCTACTATAGGCCAACCATATCCAGGTATATCCAATCCTATTTGGGGTATGAATGCTCAAACTCATGTCCCCACTCAAGGTTACAATTCCTCGAGTTACTATCCTCTACAACCACCACTGAATCTGCCTCGGTCTTCTCATAATGTGCAGACTGCTTACGTTCCTACTGGTTTTCCTACAGGACTTCCACCCCAAAGCCACCAATACCCGTAGGTGAATCGACAATTACCTTTTCTTGCTACTTTGGATTTGCCAGATTTGTCTAGGATTTTAAATGATCCTATTCGTCACTCTCCCCAATGGCCTACTATGCCAACCAAGCTTCCTTCAGACATTCCTAAATTCGACGGTAAAGTGGGAGAGGACCCAAACAATCACGTTATGACTTTTCACCTATGGTGTTCATCCAACTCGTTGATGGATGACTCTATTCGTTTACGTCTTTTTCAACAAACCCTTACCGGTTTTGCTGCGAAGTGGTATATTGAATTGCCCCGAGGTTTCTTCTCTGACTTCAATACCCTAGCTATGGATTTCCTTACACATTACCAGTTACTGATCCATTATGATACCAGGACTGAGATTTTGACTTCTTTCAAACAAACTAAAGGAACTCATATATCTGATCACATCCATGAGTGGCGAAGGAGATGATGTCTCATTAAACTTGAACTCCCTAATCATTTACTGGCAGAATGGTTTACAAAATCATTTGTGAACAAAATTGGTAAGTACATTGCCATGGGTGGCGTAGTCAAGGAAGAGCAGGCTATCAATCGTGCTCAGTATCTTGACCTCGTTTATTCACAAACGGGAACACTTTATGATTTACTACCTGAATTACCTCATCCTAATGCTTTCAGCACTTCAACTACTCCAGCTTCCTCGCATGTGGCTGATGGTGTGATTGGTACTACCCAAGCTCAATCACATTCTGTTTCAAGCACAAACCCTAAATATTCTTCTTCTAATGTTCAAACTGCTCTGTCTCCTGCCACTCCCACTGACAAAACTTCTAAGGTAAACGATGTTCAATATACCTCAGCTGGTAAAAACAAATCTAAAAAGGTGAGAGGTAAGAATAAGGAGGGAAAAAATAATAATCAAACAGAGCAACCTAAAACTACTCCTGTTGAAAACCGAGATAAGCGCAAACCCCGATATCCTTGCCTTATTTGTGGTGATGATCACTACACAAAGGATTGTCCATGACATGTCGAGGTTACTAAGTTCCTTCTAGGAGTCCCAAAACTATCTACTACGGCTGTCTTGTCCCAACCCTTCCCATATCAACAACAGGCTCAGTTGGTCATCCATGACCAACCATCCTCTTCTACTACATCATATGTTTTGATGTGTACTGGTGATTCTAGGAAGAACAACGTTGCACTCACGACTCAAGCCAAATATTATTGTCCATCTAAGGAGAAGGTTGACGATCTACCTCCTGCTTTGGTACAACCCTCTCCAGTGATTCCACCTACCAACGGTCCTCTTCATCTCGAATGACCGATCCTCGACACAGTTCTGCGACCCCCCCCCTAAGGGTGTCATTCGGAAATTGGCTTCAATCCTCATGCTCATGCGGCCCAGAACTCTATCATTGTTGAATATCTGGCCTAGGCACCTTCAACGATGTCACCCCTTGAAGTCCTTCAGTCTTGTCCTACACAACAGAAGGCACTGTTGAAAGCTATAGGTGGAATTGACCCAACGGATACGAATTTAATAGTCTTTGACTTCGATGATCACATTCCAAGGTTACCCCCTCAACTCGCATTTCAAATACAAGTTGTTGTCTCTGACAAGAACATTTGTCGAACTGTTATCGATGAGGGTGCCTCGACTTGTGTTATATCTCTTGCTTGTTGGAAAGCCATTGGCTCTCCTCCCTTGAACGAATCACAAAATACTCTTAAAGCCTTCAATGGATCTGGTTTTAAGCCTTACAGTGTTCTCCCTTCATTGCCTATTACGTTAGAAGGTAAAACGGTCCAAGTTGAAGTGGAAGTCTTCGACGCTCCCCTTGATTATAATATTTTTCTTGGCTGCAGCTAGATCGATTCCATGTGTGTCGTTTTGTCAACACTTTTCCATGTAGTACATTTCCCTCATCAAGGAAAGGTTGTTACCATTAACCAACTTTCCTTCTTCAATTCCTATACTCATACTG
Source organism: Picea glauca (assembly GCA_000966675.3). Taxonomy (NCBI): domain Eukaryota; kingdom Viridiplantae; phylum Streptophyta; class Pinopsida; order Pinales; family Pinaceae; genus Picea; species Picea glauca. Next base: position 495,431 of record JZKD02S1820288.1, read on the forward strand.
GCAACATGTCATTTATTGCTAAAACCCTGCCGGGTTATGAGAACGTCGATGTTGGCCTTTTAAAGGACTCCTCATTAATGGGTACTTTCCCCATTCCACCGCCTGATGTTCCATGCCCGTTAGTTGCTTCTATCAACTTGATTTCCACCGTGCCTCACGAACTTCCTGCGTCTTCCGACCCTTGGATAGTCCCTAACCTTAGAGATAATTTTTTTTTGGGCGACGCAATGTCGTTAAGTTCGGTTGAATACGCCTATCAGGCCATTCAATCAACAACACCTTCTACCCCCTCTCTTGATGAGTTGTCTCCCGATCCTTTTCGTGTTATTTTTCCCACTGATGAGATGATCATGTCCATCATGGAGGACACCCCTTGGGATGATGGGCATCAGTGTTCCATACTCTTTCTGGAGAAACACACTCTTGAGAACTACCAACAGATCTCGACTCCGTCAACCGTTGTTGTGATCTCGACCATTCCTGCGACTACAAACGTTGTGTTTGTTGAAGGGAACTTAAGTAATATCTCACCCACAATTCCCATTGACATATCCATAAAACCTGGGATTGTTGAAAATGTCCATATTGGTGCTTCGTGTTCTTCCGACGAAATCGTCACCTATACATCTCTTTTCAAAGAATTTTGTGACATCTTCACCTGGAGCTACAAAGAGATGCCAGGTATCGACCCTCCAATTGTTGTACATGAGATAAAGACATACCCCAGTTCTAAACCCATCCAGCAACGCCTTCATCCAGTTCACCCACGTAAAGCGGTTGTTATCAAGCTTGAAGTTGAAAAACTTTTGAAAGCCGGCTTTATTTATCTGATGGCTCTTACAGAATGGGTTTCCAATCCTGTCCTGATTGACAATAAAGGTGGCAGTATTCATGTATGTGTTGATTATAGGGATATTAACAAAGCTTGTCCGAAAGACAACTTTCCTACCCCCTTTGTCGATCAGATTGTCGATGACTGCACCAGAAGTGAAATATTCTCCCTCATAGATGGTTTCTCTGGCTATAATCAAATTAACATTGCTCCCGAGGACCAACATAAGACTACCTTTATTTGTCCTTGGGGTACTTTTTCCTATAGGAAACTCCCTTTCGGACTTAAGAATGCGAGTGCCACTTTTCAACGTGCTATGTCTTACGCCTTTCATGATATAAAGAATATCGTTAAACCCTATTTGGACGATTTACTAGCTCATTCTATGCGCAGATTCAATCACCCTACCCACCTCCGCGCCATTTTCGTTCACTGTCGTTCACTGTCGGTTCTACCGGATACATTTAAATCCTCATAAGTGTTTTTTCTGTGTAGAATACGGTCATCTTCTCGGTTTTATTGTTTCACGTCAAGGGATCCGGGTGGATCCTATTAAGGTTGAGGTGATCCTTAATCTCTCTCCTCCTTCTACACTGCACCAGTTGCAAAGTTTGCAGGGGAAATCAAACTTTCTTCGTCGTTTCATCCCTAATTACGCCGAGATCACTCGTGGTTTTACACAGCTACTAAAGAAATATTCTGAGTTCGTCTGGGATCCCATTACCAACAATGCTTTTGAAGCTTTGAAGTTGTCCCTAACGTGAGCTCCGCTTCTCTTTCCTCTTGATTACAGTCACGATTATTTCCTTTATCTTCCTGCCTCAGAGTACACTATTGGCATGGTTCTAGTCCAAGAGGATGTTGCACATGACGAACATGTTATTTACTACTTGAGTCAAATTCTCACACCAACTGAAATCAAGTATCAACATGTTGAAAAACTGGCGTTGGCTGCTGTTCAAGCCGTTCAACGCTTCCGACACTATATCCTCTCATGGAAAACTACGGTGATTTCTCATTGCAACCCTATGCAACATATTTTGACACGTCAATTTCTAGGGGGAAAATACTCCAAATGGATTGTCATACTCCAGGAGTTTGACTTGGAATTCGACCGCGCCAAGTCCAAGAAATCCTTAGTTTTTTTTGAGTTGATATGTGATTTTCCTCACTCTGCAATGGAAAATGTAGCAGTTGATTCATTAACCAATGAATCTCTTTTCCTTATTAGCACTGACGATCTTTGGTATGGGGATATCATTATATATCTCCAAACCCAAACTTTTCAGCCTGCTTTTTCTAGTATTGAACGACGTCGCATACGATATCAAGCTCACCAATACATTATCCTTGGGGATACTCTTTACCGTCGAGGAATTGACTCTGTTTTTCGACGTTGTCTAACGTTCGACGAAGCCGAGAAAGCTCTGAATGACTACCATTCCGGAGCATGTGGTGGTCATATGTCTGGGTATGCTACTGCCCAGAAGATCTTACGCGCAGGGTATTTTTGTCCTTCTTTGTTTAATGACTACATTACTACCATTCATAAATGCCATGCCTGCTAGACCTACAATCAGAAAATTCGGTGACATCCTGCACCTCTACATCCTGTGGTCTCAGTTGGGCCTTTTGCAAAATGGGGCATCGATTTCATGACATGTCACCCTCACTCGAACGGGGGGCATGGTTACATCATTGTAGTCGTTTATTACTTTACAGAATGGGCCGAGGCGATGTCGACATTTGATAATACTGGAAAGACTGCAGCCTTGTTTCTTTTTAATCATGTCATAGCTCGTTTTGGTGTTCCCCAGGCTATCGTCACTGATCACGGTAGCCACTTTAGGAATTTTATGATGTCTGAACTTACAGAGAAGTTGGGTTTTCGTCATGATAACTCAACACCCTATTATCTACAAGCTAATGGCCAGGTCGAAGCGATCAACAAAGTTCTCATAACTATGCTTTGACGGATGATAGGGATTCATAAAACAAGTTGGCACACAATGTTGTTCTCCACATTGTGGGCGTACCAGACATCTGTCAAGTCTGCTACTGGGTTTACACCTTTTCGCTTAGTCTATGGTATGGAATCCATTCTTCCTATAGAATGAGAGATACCATCTCTGAAGCTAGCTGTTGAATTCCTACCCGACACTTTTGTTGAAGAAGAACTTCTATGGTATCTTTTGTGATTAGATGAAAATCGACATGACGCCACCCTAGTCATAGAAACTTAGAAGAAACGTGTGAAGGCCCAATATGACAAGCATGTCAAACCTCACGTTTTTTCCGAAGGTGATCTTGTTCTTCTTTATGAACAAGATTGAGATGTGTTAGGAGCTAGGAAATTCAAACCCATGTGGCGAGGTCCTTATATTGTTTGTCGAGTCTTGGAAAAAGGAGCATATGAGTTGGTACATTATGACGGTATCCCTTTGAGTGAACCCAGGAATGGGTTGTACTTGAAGAAGTACTATGCATAAATCATCTGTGCACAAGTACTTGTATTTTAATGTATCATACTTTTTGTGTGTTACTATAGCTTTCTTTTGTCATTATCTGGTCTATGCCCTCATGTGACGTTGTGTTTGATTTCCAAATGTCGGAGTCTTCGCTACCCTATATTGGCTTCACTGATGGTGCTAGCCATAGTACTCGGAACCTTGCTTCCACTGCATGGGCAATCTGTACCCCAACAAATGAACCTGTATCTTTACGAGGTGTGTGCCTCGGCCATGCAACCAACAACATTGCAAAGTATAGCGTCGTTATTGAATTATTGGTTGATGCTATCTTGCTCGGAATTCGTCATTTGGTTGTACGACTTGATTCACAGTTGATAGTACTACAGTTAAGTAATGTCTACTCTATTCGAAGTCCTACTTTGTTACGGGTGTATTTGCAAATTCGCCTCTTGGAACGTTATTTTGATTACATTGAATATCAACATATTCCTAGATGTCTAAATACATTAATAGATGCATTGGCTAATTATGTATTAGACATAGATTTGAATCATTTATAAGTCAAAAACCAAAAAATTCACACAATGTAAAGTAAACCGGTAGAAGTCATATGTATATATAACGATCAAAATAGTTTTTTAGAAAAAGTTTGTCCGAAGACCAAAATATAAAAATTTGAAGCTCATAGCTTCTACAAAGTGACGTCACGGATGACGTTCACGGTAACACACGATTTCTCTAGAAACCCTACAGAGCATTCAACACATAGATACTGATACCCCTACAGTATGACACTGATCGCGTCATGGAACCTCTTCCAGAGTCATGTCTGGAATGTCTGCAGTTAGGCCCTCTAGATTCTGTTCCACCACCTGATAATCCTCAACATACTATGGTGGTGCTGCTACCTCTCCTCATCTCTGGATAGGAGAAGTTTCAGGAGGTCTATACGGTCCAACATCTGTGTTATCAACAAACAATTTTTTATTAGTCTTTGGATGAACATATAAAACAAAAACATTTGAATATGATAAAAATTTACAAAAAACATTTAAAAAGAGAAAATGTGTGTACTTCTTACCAAGGTCCCCCCACTGAGCATCCTCTAGTAATACCAAATCCAGATCTCCTTGGAAATCCAGCCCAACATAAGCATAGTCATCAACCATAAACATCTGTGGTTGAAGCCAATCAAAGAAAGTATCATCATATTTGATGATCGGTCCTGCTACGTGTCGGGCCATGAGCCGACACCATCTCAGCATCCATGGATCCCTGGGAGCCGGTAAATTCCACTCTACCTGTAGCCTCAGTAATGGAACCCGCTCAAGGAAGAAGGATACCAGCAAAGATCCATACCCGAATTGCTTCAGGTTGTCACGTCTGCACTTGGTTAATTGCTTTTTTATACTGCGCAGCACAACATCTGCCCAGTTGAACACTCGAGGCTCAGTACACTCAATAGCATACTGGAAGTAGATCGGTAATTCCATATGAGGAGCAGAACTCCTAGCCATCCGAGCTATAGTGAATAGGATAGTACGGAGGGTCAAATCTTGTACCCCCCAAATTTCTACTTTTCCTTTCTTTCTCTCAGCCTTGGGAACGCAGTGTATGTGGCAATACTCACTCATCGGTAGCCCACCACCTCTACTACCAGTTATACTCACATAGTACCCCCGTTGGGACAATCCAGTCAAAAATTAAATGTCCTCAATGTCTAAGGACAGTGTGTGGACCCCCACCTGAAACACTTGCTAATTCGGGTCCCACATACGCACCAGGTACTCTAATAGTCTGACTTGGGCCCTCATGCTCGGGATGAAAAAGTACTTCAAGAGCCCACAATCTCTTAAAGTAGCTATGGTAGGTGGATTATTTTCGGCCATTGTGTTATCCTCTTCATGTTCCCTTTCATGCCACTCAAGCACCATGTTGATGGCCAATTATCTGCATAAGGAACATAAAAAGAGGATTAATAACTTTTTTCATGCTTTGGATCTTTTTCATTGGCTAAAAATTTAAAACAATTTTGGGCTTTGAGGTTCTCGTAGGTGCCCTATGTGCATAGTGCGAGAACCTCGCAGGTGTCTTAAGGCTCACCTCCGAGAATGCATCATTCTCGCAGGCCCCATATAGCCTACCTGCGAGAATGGCAGCGCGCATATAGGGCTTAGAAAATCAACTTAAAACTGAGAATTTAACCAATGAAATTACAAATTTAAACCATGAAATTTTCAAGGATGAAGAGCTTACCTTAATTTCATAGACGGCTCGCTGAATGGTCTCTCGTAGCTCCCGCAAATTGACACCAAACTTGGAGGGTAAAAGAGGGGTTTTTGATCTCAATAGTGAAAATGTAAAAAATGGTGTGGTAAAAAGAGTATTTACTCCTTTTCTTTATTTTTACTATATCATTTTGGTTTTTTATGATTATTTATCGATTAAACCCTAATCACTAATTTCATGTTGAGTGTAATTCTTGCAGGCGTGATAACTTTGATGATTCAATACAGGGCCACGGACATGTTTTTCTTTGTTATAGCGTGTTTTTGATCGTTTTTTATGGTTTTTACAGAAAACCTCGAGCGTCGTCTTTGTCCGTTCTTGTGCTCGTAAATACATGAGAACGTGATTGAGCATACTTTTATCACTTTTTCAGGCTCAATAAGGTTATACGAAAAAGGAACCCCCCTGGAGTTCTCTTTAATCTCTTTTCAGACTCTCTAAACATGAAAATATCGTCGAGCGACCTTGCTATTTTCACGCTCGATAAAGTATTTGAAGTAAGCGTTTGGTGAACAATAATTTATCTCTTTTTCGGTCTTGTCCAGACTATTTTATGAAAAAGGAACTGAGAGAGTTCTCTTTTAAGTGTTTTTCCAAACTCTATAATCTTGAAAAACCTTCGGGTTTTCTATCTCTGGACTCGTTAAACTACTCCTTCTTAGGGTTCATTAAACATACTCCGAGGGACTTATCCAAAGGATGAGCTTACATCAACAAGCATATTTTATCCTCCTCAAGCTTGCATAAAAATAAAGAGGTACTTTCCAGAAATGGTGGGGGAAAATTTGGGAAAGGGATATGTTTTCATCTTCGCATTGATTGGCAGTAAGTGTCGCTCTTGAACATGACACCCCCTATTCATCATCTGAAGCCGGTTTGGGAAATCCATTTGTCTCTCATTCGATTAATTACAAGGTCATTCCATGTGTCGTCTTTGAGTCAATGCTGCCGAATCATTGGTCGTGTCGTTCATATGATCAAGATAATTCCATCTGAAACCTATATTGGGTCATCCATCTGCAGTTATCCATTCTCTCCGTGTCGGCCTTGCCTGTGTCCAGTCCAATTCACATCATACTCTGTTCCAAATTCAAAATATGTTACTCATTTTGTGTCATTGATGGGGGATACATCAAGGCCCTCCCGTGATGAGTTTTTTTCCATCGACTTCAGATCATTATCCCGAATCAATACTTAGAAATTATTTAGTACCTTGGAGCTTGCATGCCTCAATGGAAGGTTTCCTCGCTTTCGACAGTGGGTTTACATCATTGACCCCTGATCGAAAGATTCCATCGGATGTTCGACTTCAACTCATTTATTCACACTCGATGGATTGTACTATGGTACCTTGGGAGTCATTGACATCAATGGTGATTTCCCTCGCACTTGTTAATGGTTTCATCAACGACCAGTAATCAAGTGGTTTCTACCATGTTCGACTTCAACACATTTAATCACATGGTTAGATTCGTACTTTGGGTGACGAAATTGAAGACCCTGGATATCATATTTGTGATCTAGGTTGCGATGGAGTATGTATAATTTGCGACACATAGATCCACTGTGTATGTCTCGTGGCTATGTCGTCTTGATTTGAAATTTTTCGCATAGATCCACAGTGTATTCTGGTGGCTATGCTACATTTTGACGACATGGATCCACAGTGTATGATTGGTGGCCATGACCCATGTCAATAATGTCATCAGTCTGTGATCTGAGTATGGGAATTCCTACCTCAGAATTGATATATATGATATTCTGCAGATGCTTGGTTATTCGCAGGTTTCCGATTAGGTGTGCTCCTGGTTCCTGACACACACATGCAGCTTACAAAGTCTATCGGTTGTCACTGGTTCCAACACTCATACTTTGGGGGGGCATTCTCTTACCCATGATTTTGGTCATCATGATGATGTATTGATGATGGTGTACTCAGGCTCTTCATAAGAACTTTCTCCTGAGAAAATTTATTTTCTTCTCTTTCCAGAAATATCATTTTTGAAGGAGGTTCGTAGGCTACTAGTATATTTGTCTGCGAGAATGCATGATTCTCGCAGGCTTCCTTAAGCCAAGGTGTGATAATTTCACACTGTGTTGAACTGCTAGGGTGCGAACTCTTTCTAAAGTAAGGAAAAAGATGAATTCTCGATGCTTCTAGAAGGATGAGATGGAATTCGAATGGTTATCCTAGTAATGGATTCCCTGATATTTTGGGATCATTCTTATCCAAGTAAATAATTCATTCTCTCTTATATGTTGAGGGAATTCTCATGGAAAAGGTTAAGCAAACAAGGTTAAGCAATATTCATTGGAGAATTAGTGAAAGAATTGTGTGAAGGATTGAATCTTGAACAACAGGCTAGGAAACTCCAGCAAGGATATCATAAGGGTTTTGATCTTCTTCATGCAAGTGAGAAAGTGTGTGTGTCAGAACCAAGGGACATCGAAAGGACGTTTGCGACATCAAGGCTCAGGTTGTAATCCTTACTTTCCATCAACATGATACAGTAATATGTCCCTTTCCCATAAGGCTATTTCCACTTTATTGTATAATTCCTTGATCATATACATAGATTGACTGCTGAATAGATTGTGCTTTCTTCACTTTGGTTGGTTTTTGTTGTCTTAGTCTTGACTGCACGAGAGCACTGGAGGGAAGCGGGAGCAAAAAAGACCATAGGAAGCGATAATAAGGTATGTTATTTTTTCTTGCCTCCTATTTAATTCAATGATCAAAATCTAGGGAAAGAGTCATGTTCTGTCTTTCTTTGTTCTAGATCCAAGTGGATCTAGGGAGATCGGTTAGTGTCCGCACCTACGGATTTATCCAATAACACTTTTGGAGTTTTATCACCATTAACTTTATTACCTTTTGGAGGATTTCAGATTTCTCCTTGCAACCTTGCATTCCTCTCTTCATATAAAACTTTCACCATTGATGTCATATCATAAAAGGATTTTCTGAAAGTTTCCTCTTCTGAAGTAGGAATTTCATGATTCTCCTCATGATCCATACTTGGTGAATGTCTCCTTGAAAATTGAGTTGATTGAATTTTTCTCCTTCTTGAAAGTTGAGAAATTGGCTCCACAAGTTTTCCTTCTCCTCTTGTGAGCTTCAACCTTGTAAGCATCAGAAAACAAAACACTTGCAAACAAATCAAACCTCTAAAAACCTTTTCTCTGATACCAACTGATCTAAAAATGAAAAGGTTTGTGTATTAAAAATTGCAAGTGGAAAATGTATGTGTCATGGGTAATTGGATCAAGTTGAAAGCTCACAAAATTATTGAGTTTTTACTTAAAATGAACAACAAAAACTTTTACACAACGACGGGGTGCCACATGGTGGTGCCTAAGTGGTCCTCATGGCCCTACTATTGGCCACCCAAAATCCACGTGTCGACCATTGATTGGTCCACGTCACCTGCCAAATCACCCTTCCATGTCAACAGTCCAATCACTCTACCATGTCAGATGTACGACTGTATGGACTATATAGTTAGTTGTCACGTCAGCCTATACAGACTGTACAATCAACAAATTTTGCCTGTTTTGGAAAACAGACATAACACCATATCGTTTCCATACATACTTCATTTGAGTCCGTTCAAGTTTCTTTGTGATCATGAGGATGCGATATACGCAATGAAATCAATTTCAAACAATTTTGAACACTTTGATTTTTGAGCATTTTTTTATCCCCTGGATCAAGGTGTGTGATCAATTTTTTTGAGGAGTTTACTATCCATACTTTTTATCCCCTCTTCAATATGATATCCCTTGGCCGAATTCTCGGGTCTAAATGGATCTATGGGTTCTTTCCTTTCTTTTTAGACCTATCTTCTTCTTATGTCAGTGTTCTTCAGAATCCATGAGATGACATCCACACAGGGGAATAATTTTGGGTGTGTTGCTACTATGAAGATACCATATTTTATGATATTCTTGAACACTTGAAGCTCATATAGATCTTCAACTTCAGTGGACAAATTAGATTTTTGGAACATATAATACATTTCTCCCCATTTCAGTGTTTCTTCTCCTTCTCTAGCAATCTTTACGTATCATCATACCTGGCTCACAAGATTTATGGATATCCTTCTATTTGTGGGAACTTTCAGAGGCCTCACCACCAAATACCTTTCCTTCCATTTTATTTCAAGGTGACATGGTTAAACCTACCAAAAACGATGAGCTTAGTGCATATATTAGGATATAACATGAAATTCAATGCAACTAAAGAATTTGAGATACCAGAGGAACCATTGGGAATACTATTGGATAGAGAATTATCCTCTTAAGATTTCAAAGTGATGGTAGGAATGCTTGAGAAACTTGGTAAGAAAATTGGGAAGGAAAGGGTGGAAATTGAGCTTTGAAAGGAAAAATCGAAGCTCCAGAGATTAACTCCTATGATTGAAATCAAAGGAGTTAGTATTAAGTGCTATGAGGAATATGAGCAGTTTCTTGAAAAGGATCTGATAAAAAATGTTAAGAAAAACTCCTATGATGTGCATGAGAGGATTTATTTCCTATTGTGTTGATAATACATCAGAATATTTGTTATTAATTATTCCTAAAGTCTTACAAAACTCAATTAGGTTAATTGAAATGTGTCTGATCATATCGAAGGAGTTACATTTAACTTGTTCGAGTGACGGTTATAAGGTCAGAGGAGTTTCTTGGAAATATTTCGATTGCATCAGAGGAGTTACCAATACATATCTCAAAGAAAAATCGTCAGGAATGAAAATGCCATTGTTGGACTTAGGGATTTGAACATGATCCTCGTGCTAAGGATTGGGAACTAGTTTGTTTCATTTTTTTACTAGGGCTGGCTAGAAAAGTGTTCTGGAGTTTGTGTTGGTCGTGAAGCCACTTTTTATGGTGACAAAATGAGGTAGAACGATGTATTGGTATACACTACTTGTAGATACAAATAAGGATATGGTAGAGGGGAAAACAAGTTTGGTCGATGAAAGAATAAAAGAAAAATGAAGTAAGGAAGGAAAATATTCAAAAGAAAACCCTAACCCTAGAAAGACTAAAAAAATGTTTGTATCGGTAGACCTAATGCCATGAGGAATGTAATGATAACTCATGATCTTGGATGTGATGATTTGGTACACTATGGATTTCAAGAAACTCTCCTCTCGTCTACTTCTTTAGTAAAATAGTGCAAAGTGTGGGCTTCTCTCTATATAAATTGATAGGATGAATTTGCAATAAATGCGGGTTTGGCGAGACAATTAAGGTCAGTGGACCTGAGAGAATGTTCCTCGATGAACATCATATAACTTAGTGGAACATTTGTCGAACTGTTATCGATGAGGGTGCCTCAACTTGTGTTATGTCTCTTGCTTGCTGGAAAGCCATTGGCTCTCCTCCCTTGAACGAATCACAAAATACTCTTAAATCCTTCAATGGCTCTGTTTTTAAGCCTTACGGTGTTCTCCCTTCGTTGCCTATTACGTTAGAAGGTAAAACGATCCAAGTTGAAGTGGAAGTCTTTGACGCTCCCCTTGATTATAATATTTTTCTTGGCCGCAGCTGGATCGATTTCATGTGCGCCGTTGTGTTAACACTTTTCCATGTAGTACGCTTCCCTCATCAAGGAAAGGTTGTTACCGTTGACCAACTTTCCTTCTTCAATTCCAATACTCATACTGGAAATGTGTCGTTTATTTCTAAAACCCTGCTAGGATATGAGAACGTTGGTGTTGGCCTTTTAAAGGACTCCTCATTAATGGGTACTTTCCCCATTCCACCGCTTGATGTTCGACGCCCGTCAGTTGCTTCTATCAACATGATTTACACCATGCCTCATGAACTTCCTACATCTTCCGACCCTTGGATAGTCCATGACCTTGGAGATCATTTTTATTTCGACGACGCAATGTCGTTAAGTCCGGTTGAATCTGCCTATCAGGCCATTCAATCGGCAACACCTTCTACCCCCTCTCTTGATGAGTTGTCTCCCGATCCTTTTCATGTTATTTTTCCCATTGACGAGATGATCATGTCCGTCATGGAGGACACCCCTTGGGACGATGGGCATCATCGTTCCATACTCTTTCTGGAACAACACACTCTTGATAACTACCAACAGATATCGACTCCGTCAACCGTTGTTGTAATCTCGACCATTCTCACGACTACACACGATGTGTTTGTTGAAGGGAACTTAAGTAATATCTTTCCCACAATTCCCATTGACATATCCATAAAACCTGGGATTGTGGAAAATGTCCATATTGGTGCTTCGTGTTCTTCCGACAAAATCGTCACCTATACGTCTCTTTTCAAAGAATTTCGTGACATCTTCACCTGGAGCTACAAAGAGATGCCAGGTATCGAACCTGCAATTGTTGTACATGAGATAAAGACACACCCCAGCGCTAAACCCATCCGACAATGCCTTCGTCAAGTTCACCCACGTAAAGCGGCTGCTATCAAGCTTGAAGTTGAAAAACTTTTGAAGGCTGGCTTTATTTATCTGGTGGCTCTTACAAAATGGGTTTCCAATCCTATCCCGATTGATAAGAAAGGTGGAAGTATTCATGTATGTGTTGATTATAGGGATATTAACAAATCTTGTCCCAAAGACAACTTTTCTACCCCCTTTGTCGATCAGATTGTCGATGACTGCACCGGAAGTGAAATATTCTCCCTCATGGATGGTTTCTCTGGCTATAATCAAATTAACATTACTCCTGAGGACCAACATAAGACTACCTTTATTTGTCCTTGGGGTACTTTTGCCTATAGGAAACTCCCTTTCGGACTTAAGAATGCGGGCGCCACTTTTCAACGCGCTATGTCTTATGCCTTTCATGATATAAAGCATATCGTTCAACCCTATTTGGACGATTTACCAACTCATTATATGCACAGATTCGATCATCCTACCCACCTCCGTGCCATTTTCGTTCGCTCTCGATTCTACCGGATACGTTTAAATCCTCATAAGTGCGTTTTCTGTGTAGAATCCGGTCATCTTCTCGGTTTTATTGTTTCACGTCAAGGGATCCGAGTGGATCCTATTAAGGTTGAGGCGATCCTTAATCTCCCTCCTCCTTCTACACTGTGCCAGTTGCAAAGTTTGCAGAGGAAAGAAAACTTTCTTCATCATTTCATCCCTAATTACACCGAGATCACTCATGGTTTTACGCGGCTACTAAAGAAATATTCTGAGTTCGTTTGGGATCCCATTGCCAACAATGTTTTTGAAGTTTTGAAGTTGTCTCTAACGCGAGCTCTGCTTCTCTTTCCTCCTGATTACAGTCGCGATTATTTCCTTTATCTTTCTGCCTCGGAGTACACTATTGGCATGGTTCTAGTCCAAGAGGATGATGCGCATGACGAACATGTTATTTACTACTTGAGTCGAAGTCTCACACCAACTGAAATCAAGTATCAACATGTTGAAAAACTGGAGTTGGCTACCGTTCAAGACGTTCAACGCTTCCGGCACTATATCCTCTCATGGAAAACTACGATGATTTCTCATTGCAACCCTATGCAACATATTTTGACACGTCAATTGCTAGGGAGGAAATACTCCAAATGGATTGTCATACTCCAGGAGTTTGACTTGGAATTCGATCGCGCCAAGTCCAAGAAATCCTTAGTTTTTGTTGAGTTGATATGCAATTTTCCTCACTCTGCAACGAAAAATGTAGTAGTTGATTCATTACCCAATGAATCTCTTTTCCTTATTAGCACTGATGATCTTTGGTATGGGGATATCATTATATATCTCCAAACCTAGACTTTTCGGCCTGCTTTGTCTAGTACTGAACGATGTCGCATACGATATTAAGCTCGCCAATGCATTATCCTTGGGCATACTCTTTACCGTCGGGGAATTGACTCTGTTTTTCAACGTTGTCTAACGTTCGACGAAGCCGAGAAAGCTCTGAATGACTGCCATTCTGGAGCATGTGGTGGTCATATGTCTAGGTATGCTACTACCTAGAAGATCTTATGCACAGGATATTTTTGTCCTTCTTTTTTTAACGACTGCATTACTGCTGTTCAGAAATGCCATGCCTGCCAGACCTATAATTAGAAAATTCAGTCACATCCTGCTCCTCTGCATCTTGTGGTCTCAGTTGGGCCTTTTGCGAAATGGGGCATCGATTTCATGACATGTCACCCTCGCTCGACCGGGGGGCATGGTTACATCATTGTAGTCATTGATTACTTTACGAAATGGGCCAAGGCGATGCCGACATTTGATAATACTGGAAAGACTACAACCTTTTTTCTTTTTAATCATGGCATAGCTCGTTTTGGTGTTCCCCAAGCTATCGTCTCTGATCACGGTAGCCACTTTAGGAATTTTATGATGTTTGGACTTACGGAGAAGTTGGGTCTTCGTCATGATAACTCAATGCCCTATTATCCACAAGCTAATGGCTAGGTCGAAGCGATCAACAAATTTCTCATAACTATGCTTTGATGGATGATAGGGATTCATAAAACAAGTTGGCACACAATGTTGTTCTTTGCATTATGGGCGTATCAGACATCTATCAAGTCTGCTACTGGGTTTACGCCTTTTCGGTTAGTCTATGGTGTGGAAGCCATTCTTCCTATATAATGCGAGATACCATCTCTGAAGCTAGCTGTTGAACTCCTACCCGACACTTCTTTTGAAGAAGAACTTCTATTGTATCTTTTGCGATTAGACGAAACTCGATGTGACGCCACCCTAGTCATAGAAACTCAGAAGAAACGTGTCAAGGCCCAATATGAAAATCATATCAAACCTTGTGTTTTTTCTGAAGGTGATCTGGTTCTTCTTTATGAATAGGATCGAGATTTGTCAGGAGTTGGGAAATTTGAACCCATGTGGCAAGGTCCTTATATTGTTTTCCGAGTCTTGGAAAAAGGAGCATATGAGTTGGTAGATTATGACGATATCCCTTTGAGTGAACCCAGGAATGGGTTGTACTTGAAGAAGTACTATGCATAAATAATTTGTGCACAAGTACTTGTATTTTAATGTATCATACTTTGTGTGTGTTACTATAGCTTTCTTTTGTCGTTATCTGGTCTCTGCCCTTATGTGACGTTGTGTTTGATTTCCAAATGTCGGAGTCTTCGCTACCCTATATTGGCTTCGTTGATGGTGCTAGCTGTAGTACCCAGAACCTTGCTTCCGCTACATGGGAAATCTGTACCCCAACAAACAGACTTGTATTTTTACGAGGTATGTGCCTCAGTTATGCAACCAACAACATTGCAGAGTATAGCGTCGTTATTGAATTATTGGTTGATGTTATCTCGCTCGTAATTCGTCATTTGGTTGTACGACTTGATTCGCAGTTGATAGTACTACAGTTAAGTAATGTCTACTATATTCGAAGTCCTACTTTGTTACAGGTTTATTTGTGAATTCACCTCTTGGAACGTTATTTTGATTACATTGAATATCAACATATTCCTAGATGTCTAAATACATTAACAGATGCATTGGCTAATTATGTATTAGACAGACATTTGAATCATTTATAAGTCAAACACCAAAAAATTCACACAATGTAACGTAAATCGGTAGAATTCGTCTGTATATATAACGATCAAAAGAGTTTTTTACAAAAAGTTTGTCTGAATACCAAAATATCAAAATTTGAAGCTCATATATTCTAAAAAGTGACATCACGGAGGACGTTCACGGTAACACACGACTGCCCTAGCAACCCTATGGAGCATTCGCCTCATAGATGATGATACCCCTACAGTATGATGTTGATCGCGTCATGGAACCTCTTCCAGAGTCATGTCTGGAATGTCTGAAGTTAGGCCCTCTAGATTTTGTTCCACCACCTGATAATCCTCAACATACTATGGTGCTGCTGCTACCTCTCCTCGTCTCTAGATAGGAGAAGTACCAGGAGGTCTATACGGTCCAACATCTGTGTTATCAACAAACAATTTTGTATTAGTCTTTGGATGAACATATAAAACAAAAACATTTGAACATGATAAAAATTTACAAAAAACATTGAAAAAGAGAAAATGTGTGTACTTCTTACCAAGGTCCCCCCACTGAGCATCCTCTTGTAATACCAAATCCAGATCTCCTCAAAAATCCATCCCAGCATAAGCGTAGTCATCAACCATCAACATTTGTGGTTGAAGCGATTCAAAGAAAGTATCATCATATTTGATGATCGTCCCTGCTACCTGCCGGGCCATGAGCCGACACCATCTCAACATCCATGGATCCCTGGGAGCCAGTAAATTCCACTCCACCTGTAGCCTCAGTAATGGAACCCGCTCAAGGAAGAAGGATACCAGCAAAGATCCATACCCGAATTTCTTCAGGTTGCCACGTCTGCACTTGGTTAATTTCTTTTTTATACTGCGCAGCACAACATCTGCCCAGTTGAACACTCGAGGCTCAGTACACTCAATAGCATACTGGAAGTAGATCTGTAATGCCATACGAGGAGAAGAAATCCCATTCATCCGAGCTATAGTGAATAGAATAGTACAGAGGGTCAAATCTTGTACCCCTCAAATTGCTACTTTTCCTTTCTTTCTCTTAGCCTCGGGAACGCAGTGTATGCGGAAATACTCACTCATCGATAGCCCACCACCTCTACTATCAGTTAGACTCACATAGTACCCTCGTCGGGACAATCCGGTCAAAAAGTAAATGTCCTCAATGTCTAAGGACAGTGTGTGGACCCCCACTTGAAACACCTGCTAATCCGGGTCCCACATTCGCACCCGGTACTCTAATAGTCTGACTTGGACCCGAGATGCGAAAGTACTTCAAGAGCCCACAATATCTCAAAGTAGCTATGGTAGGTGGATGATTTTCAGTCATTGTGTTATCCTCTTCATGTTCCCTTTCACACCACTCAAGCACCATGTTGATGGCCAATTATCTGCATAAGGAACATAAAAAGAGGATTAATAACTTTTTTCATGCTTTGGATCTTTTTCATTGGCTAATAATTTAAAACAATTTTGGGCTTTTCGGTTCTTGTAGGTGCCCTATGTGCACAGTACGAGAACCTCGCAGGTGGCTTAAGGCTCACCTACGAGAATGCATCATTCTTGTAGGCCCCGTATAGCCTACCTGCGAGAATGGCAGCGCACATATAGGGCTTAGAAAATCAACTTAAAACTGAGAATTTAACCAATGAAATTACAAATTTAAACCATGAAAATTTCAAGGATGAAGAGATTACCTTAATTTCACAGACGACTCGTTGAATGGTCTCTCGTAGCTCCCGCAAATTGACACCAAACTTGGAGGGTAAAAGAGGGGTTTTTGAGATCAACAATGAAAATGTAAAAAATGGTGTGGTAAAAAGAGTATTTACTCCTTTTATTTATTTTTACTATATAATTTTGGTTTTTTATGATTATTTATTGATTAAACCCTAATCACTAATGTCATGTTGAGTGTAATTCTTGCAGGCGTGATAAATTTGATGATTCAATACAGGGCTACGGACATGTTTTTCTTTGTTATAGCGTGTTTTTGATCATTTTTTATGGTTTTTACATAAAACCTCGAGGGTGGTCTTTGTCTGTTCTTGCACTCGTAAATACATGAGAACGCAATCGAGCATACTTTTATCACTTTTTCGGGATCAATAAGGTTATACGAAAAAGGAACCCCCCTGGAGTCCTCTTTAAGCTCTTTTCAGACTCTCTAAACATGAAAAGATCGTCGAGCGACCTTGCTATTTTCACGCTCGATAAAGTATTTGAAGTAAGCATATGGTGAGAAATAATTTATCTCTTTTTCGGTCTTGTCTAGACTATTTTATGAAAAAGGAACTGAGAGAGTTCTCTTTTAAGTGTTTTTCCAAACTCTATAATCTTGAAAAACCTTCGGGTTTTCTATTTCTGGACTCATTAAACAAACATTGACAGACCCGTGATGGGACCGAACCACTCCTTCTTAGGGTTCTCTAAGAATACTCTGAGGGACTCATCCAAAGGATGTGCTTACATCAACAAGCATATGTTATCCTCCTCAAGCTTACTTAAAAATAAAGAGGTACTTGCCAGAAAAGGTAGGGGAAAATTTGGGAAAGGGATGTGTTTTCATCTTCGTATTGATTGGGAGTAAGTGTTGCTCTTGAACATGACACCCCCTATTCATCATCTGAATCTGGTTTGGGAAATCCATTTGTCTCTCATTCGATTAATTACAAGGTCATTCCATGTGTCGTCTTTGAGTCAATGTTGCCGAATCATTGGTCATGTCGTTCATATGATCAAGAGAAGTCCATTTGAAACCTATATTGAGTCGTCCATCTGCAGTTATCCATTCTCTCTGTGTCGGCCTTCCCTGTGTCCAGTCCAATTCACATCATACTCTGTTCCAAATTCAAAATATGTTACTCATTTCGTGTCATTGATGGGGGATACATCAAGGCGCTCCTGTGACGAGTTTTGTTCCGTCAACTTCACATCATTATCCTGAATCAAGACTTAGAAATTATTTAGTAACTTGGAGCTTGCATGCCTCAATGGCAGGTTTCCTCGCTTTCAACAGTGGGTTTACATCATTGACCCCTGATCGAAAGATTCCATTAGATGTTCGAATTCAACTCATTTATTCACACTCGATGGATTGTACTATGCTACCTTGGGAGCCATTGACATCAATGGTGATTTCCCTCGCACTTGTTAACGGTTTCATCAATGACCAGTAATCAAGTGGTTTCTACCATGTTCGACTTCAACACATGTAATCACATGGTTAGATTTGTACTTTGGGCTACGAAATTGAAGACCCTGGATATCATCTTTGCGATCCAGGTTGCGATGAATTATGTATAATTTCTGACACATAGATCCACTGTGTATGTCTCGTGGCTATGTCGTCTTGATTTGAAATTCTTCGCATAGATCCACAGTGTATTCTGGTGGCCATGCTACATTTTGACGCCATGGATCCACAGTGTATGATTGGTTTCCATGACCCATGTCAATAATGTCATCAGTCTGTGATCTGAGTATGGGAATTCCTACCTCAAAATTGATATATATATGATATTCTGTAGATGCTTGGTTGTTCACAAGTTTCCGATTAGGTGTGCTACTGGTTCCTGACACACACATGCAGCTTACAAAGTCTATCAACTGTCACTGGTTCCAACACTCATACTTTGGGGGGGCATTCTGTTACCCATGATTTTGGTCATCATGATGATGTATTGATGATGGTATACTCAAGCTCTTCATAAGAACTTTCTCCTGAGAAAAGTTACTTTCTTCTCTTTCCAGAAATATCATTTTTGAAGGAGGTTCGCAGGCTACTAGTATATTTGCCTGCGAGAATGCATGATTCTCGCAGGCTGCCTTAAGCCAGGGTGTGAGAAGTTCACACTGTGTTGAACTGCTAGGGTGCGAAATCTTTCTAAAGTAAGGAAAAATATGAATTCTCGATTCTTCTAGAAGCATGAGATGGCATTCGAATGGTTATCCTAGTACTGGATTCCCTAATATTTTGGGATCATTCTTATCCGAGTAACTAATTCATTCTCTCTTATATGTTGAGGGAATTCTCATGGAAAAGGTTAAGCAAACAAGGTTAAGCAAGATTCATTGGAGAATTAGTGAAAGAATTGTGTGAAGGATTGAAGCTTGAACAACAGGCTAGGAAACTCC
>JZKD02S1820288.1:527283-538488 GCA_000966675.3 Picea glauca
AAATAAAATAACATTACTAATCTAATATGCCCCAATTAAGGGGTAATAAATAACATTACTAATCTAATATGCCCCAATTAAGGGGTAATGAGCCAATATTAGGGCTTAACAGTTTAAAATGAGTAATTACCCAATATTGAATGTACAAATCTCATGGGATTGTTTTTAACTTCTAGTTCTTTCACTGTGTGATTCATGTGTGCTTCATTGTTTACAAAGATTTTATTTTCTTTACCTTTGTAAGGAAGCCAAAATGAAAGCAATTGGTGGAAAAGTAACCTTGAAGTTTTGTTGACCAATCTCTTCTTAAAAAAAACCATAACTCTATGGTATATCGACAACGAAAATATCTATCATTTGGTGCACCCTAAGATCAGATGATAGTTTGATTAATACATCCTTGAGTTCACCTTTTACCTTGACGTTTGACCTATCTAACTGTATGATTCTGGTTCTTTTTATTTTTGAAACAATGTTTATTTTTTGGCGTACAGAAAAGGGCATTATTAGAGATGATGCACCTGAATCTGCTAGACAATTATGCACATTGAAAGTAAGTATTTAGTAAGTGAGAAGAAAAGGTGGTACCTGATATTTTGAGAAAGAACCTATAATGGTGTGTACTCGAACTCACTGACGAGTTTACTATCTATCCTTTTGATCCCCTCTTCAATATGGTACCAATTGGCCAAATTCTAGGGTCTAAATGAAGTTATGGATTCTTTCCTTGTGTTGTAGACGTATCTGTTTCTTACGTCAGTTTTATTCAGAATCCATGAGATGGAATCCATGCAAGGGAATATTGATGGGTATGCTTCTACTCTAAATATAGTGAATTTGTTGATATTCTTGAACACTTGAAGATCATCAGGATCTTCGACTTCGATGGAGAAATTATTATTTTTGAGAATATACTATATTTATCCCCATTTCAATGTTTCTTCGTCCATCTCTATCAATCGTGATGTATCATCATACATGGCTTCGAGTATTTCTGGATCTCCTTCTATTTGTTGTGTACTTCTAGAGGCCTCAACTCCAAATATCTTTCATGTTGTTTTCTTTCAATGTGACATGCTTGAACTTACCAAAAAATATGATCTTAGTGAATATATTAGGATATAACATGCAATTGAATGAAACTAAATAATTTTAAATACTAGAGGAACCATTGGGACTTCTATTGGATAGAGAATCATCATCTGAATATTTCAATGCAATGGTAGGAATGCTTGAGCAACTTGGTAAAACTATTGGGAAGGAAAGGGTGAGAATTGAGCTTAGAAAGGAAAAATCGGAGGTCCAGAGATAAATGCCTTCAATGCAAATCGGAGTATCATATTAAGTGATCCAAGGAATATGAGAAGTTGTTTGAAAAGGATATGATCAATAAGTTTAGGAACAAATCCTCTGATGTGCATCAAAGGATTTATTTCTAACTATTACGATAATGCATCAAAATATTTGTTATTAAGTGTTCCTGAAGTCTTACAAACGTTGGCGAATTTAATTGAAACTCATCTGATCATATCGAAGGATTTATGTTTCAGTGCTCCGAGTGATGTTCGTAAGGTCGGAGGAGTTTCTCAGAAATCTTTCAATCGCATCGGATAATTTACCAATACCTCTCCCGATGGAAAAACTATGAGGACAAAAATGTTATTTATAGACTTAGGTATTTGAACATGATCGTTGTTCTAAGGTTGAAGAACTTGTTTGTTTCATTTTTTATTAGGGTTCGCTAGAAAGGTGTTTTAGAGTTCATGTGGGCCGCAAAGGAAAGTTTTATGGTGACAGGATGAGGGAAAATGGTATATTGGTATACACTACTTGTAGATCCAATTGAGGATATGGCATTGGGGAAGACAAGTTGTTCGGTGCAATAAGGAAAGAAAAATGAAGTATGGAAGGAAAATATTCAAAAGAAAACCCTAACCCTAGAAAGACCATAAAAATGTTCATGCTTGTAGACCTAGTTCATGCTTGTAGACCTAGTTCATGCTTGTATACCATAAAAATGTTCATGCTTGGATTATTATGAATAAATATTTCAACCAAGTTACAAGAGGGTTCATCACTACACAATGGATGAGGAATGCCTCAAACATGTGCCTCTAAGAGGAGTAATAGATGTTAGAATATTCAACAATACTGAGAGTGGGGGGGGATGAATCAATATAGAGTTATTTCAACATTTTTATCCTTCAACCACTACATAAACATTAACCATTATTCATGTCATTAATAATCACATAAACTCATACACATTTCACACATATTTTTACGTGGAAACCCAACTAGGAGAAAAAAACGTAAAATTTTCTTAAGAAGTTTCAAGATTTTACAAGAACCAACTGAAGGAAACACACAATTCCTAAGTTTTCCAGCACCTATTGGAAGGATACACCAATTTCCTTGGAATATTTTGGACCTACCAAGATTCAGATATAACCATTTTCTCTCGAACACATGTTTGGGACTATTTTCTAGATTAGTCACAAACCCTAACTTCCAGAAAGTATAACACCATACTTGTAAGGAATCATGATATCAAAATTGTACCCAATCCTCTTCGATATATTATTTTAAAGTAATCCAAGTTTTTGTCCTTGAATCATCCCCAAAAAATAGTTATAGAGAAAATGGCAAGATGAGTCGTTTTGAAGAAGAAAACCCTACTTTAAAGAACCTCAACTTACACTGATTATAACTCCAAACCTGTAATGAGTCAAGACCTGAAATTTGTACCTAATATTCTTCACTATCAATTTTGAAACACCTCCAAGTTTCACTATCTAAATTTTTTTTGAAAACAAATTATATCGAAAATATCAATATGACCTTTAAAGAAAACCCTAGAAGAAATCATCACAAGACTTCATCTTCCCTTGTAATTTTTCCCTTCTTCACTTCATATTCCCTTGGAAATTCACTCCTCTAGGATGAAATTCACCCCTATTCCTTGGCTAGGTCAAATTGGTGTGACCCAAATTCCAAATGAGTCTCCTCTTATTTATATGAGTCTTCTCCACATGAGGGGGTGCGAACAAGGGTCACAACTTTTGGGTCACACCTCTTCCTTAAGGATGACCGAACTTAGGGGATTCTTTACTTTACTTTATGGGATTCTTCTCTTAGATTTATGGGATTCTTCACTTGGATTTATGGGATTATTAACTTGGATTTAGGGTCTACTTATCTTGGCTTTTGGGGATTATTCACTTGGATTTAGTGGCTTCTTCTCTTCATTTTAGGGTCTTCTTCACTTGACTTTAGGGGCTTATTCACCTAGTTTTATGGATTCTTCAAGTCTCCATTTTTGTACAAATCAAAGTTGGAATGTGGAAACAACCTCATTTTATCTCATCCCATGAGGGCCATTCTTAAAAGTTACACCACAAGGGGACCACTATGGAGTTATTGTTCCCATGAGGTCCATGATAATAAAAGCTACACCACTTTGGGGACCACTTTGGTTCTGTTTGAATTATTGTGACCTATCAAATTGCTTGCATTACATATTGTCTTGAATATATCACATAGAGTAGTCTACCAATCATTGATTTTCAGATTCTTTGATCCACTTACTTAGATTTGTCATCTTTGATCAAGTTGCAATTGGTAACCATAAGAGTACTCATAGGTTTACAATATTCCATTTTTAACTTATTTAACATTTCCTTGATGTACTTGGTTTGGTAAATGAAAATTCCTTCATCTAACTGAGATATCTAGAGTCCAAAGAAGAAAGTCAACTCCTCAAGTAAGGACATTTCAAATAAATTATGCATATCCTTGGAAAACTTTTGACTCAATCTATCATCATCACTTCCAAAGACTATGTCATCAACATACACTTCAATAATAATAATAATACATTGATCCACTTTTATGTAGAGGTTACTATATTAATTTCCCCTTCTAAATCCTTGTTGTTGTAAGTACAAGTCGAATCTTGAGCACCAATCTCTCGAAGATTCCTTAAGTCCATACAAAGATTTATTCAATCCGCAAACACATTCTTCCTTTTCTACTAGTAGAAATGTTAGAAAAACATGATCACATAGAAATAAAATAAAACGAATGTGAAAATAAAGCACATAAGATACACAATACAATAGAGAAACAAATATACATGGTTCACCCAGTGTGGGATATGTCCACCAGAGAAATTTTATGGTCATTCCTTTTTATTATCCATCAAAATGAAGGGGTAGAACATACAACACACTCATTGTAACTTCCTTTTATTTCTCTCATAGTCTCATCTCTTCGAATACAATATTCACAATAATACACAGTTGCAATACAATTCCCTCATAGTAGAGGGTTTCCTTCTAGGGAAAAAACCCTAAAATATGTTCTATTGTCAGATATGCGACCTTATAATGAACAATCCATATTGGCTATGGAATTACAATATTTTACAAGGAAATTTTTCCCAAAACATTCTCTTCGGGGGTGCTTCCCCTGAGTCCCCCACCAGGGGGGGAATACAAAATTTTTCTCCACCCCCCACTGTGCCCCCCTAGAGACATTTGTAGGGGGGAAATCCCCTTGACACCCCCTCGTTAGGGAATGGGGTCCAAGAAAGGCTGAAACAAACTTTTGAATCAGGAAGATAATTAAGATCCACAACCAACAATCTCCCACTTGGAGACTAATCAAAACAACTCCACTGTTGTTGTACTTGCTGGACTATACTCCATATTAGACTTGGAAAATTTCTCATCTTGACCTTAATTCTTGAATACCAACTAAAACTGAGCACAAATTCAGTTTCACCCTGGTCACTACCTTTGTTAACATATTTGCAGGATTCTGGCTAGTATGTATCTTTTCCAACTTAAAAATTCCATCTTCCAAGAAGGATCGTATGAAAGGATACTTGAGTTGTATATGATTATTCTTCTAATGGAAGGCTGAGTTCTTTGCAAGATTAATGGCATTGTCACTGTCATAGTACAACATTCTATTCTCCTTCTTCTTTCCCGATTCCTCCATAAACCTTTGCAACCAAATCATTTCTTTACTAGCCTCTGTAGTAGAAACATACTCTACTTCCATTGTTGAAAGTGAAACAACCTTTTCCAGTTTCGAAATCTAACTTACTATTGTTCCACCTATAGTAGAAACATACCCTGTGGTGCTCCTCCTGTTATCTTTATCACCTTCCATATCTGAATCAACATATGCATGTAGAAAAGTGTCTAAACCTCCAAAGCATAATGCATGAGTAGTAGTACCTCTCAAATACCTAAGAATCTACTTTAATGCCTCCCAATTTTCTTTACCTGGATTGATCATATACCTACTCATAACTCCCACTACATGTGCCATACCTGGTCTTGTGAAAATCATTACATACATCAAGATGCCAATTGTTGATGAATAAGGGACCCTGGACATGTATTCTATCTCCTCTCATGTCTTGGGACACATTTACTTAGTTAATTTGAAATGGATATCCAAATGTGTACTAAATGGTTTTTCATTCTTCATTCTAAACCTCTCCAACACCTTCTCTATGTACTCACCCTGAGACAATCTCAATTTGCGATTTTTACTATCTCTTGTTATTCTCATACCAAGGATTTTCTTTGCAGAAGCCAAATCCTTCATCGCAAATGAATTAGCTAATTTTGTTTTGAGCACATTTATATCCTACATATTAGACCCTGCAACTAGCATGCCTTCTACATACAATAGAAAGATACTATAACTTCCATTTTCTAGCCTTTTAAAATAAACACAGTGATCAAAATGACATCTACTATAACCGTGTTATGTCATAAACTTGTCAAACTTCAAATACCACTGCCTTCGAGCTTGATTTAGGCCATGCAAGCTCTTCTTCAACCTACATACCAATTGTTCCTTCCCTTTGACCTCATACCCCTATGGTTGTTGAATTTAAATATCTTCATCCAAATCCCCATGGAGAAAAGTTGTTTTTACATCTAACTATTCAAGACACAAATCTTCTACTATGACAAGACTTAAAATAGTCCTAATTGAATTCATTTTAACAACAGGAGAAAATATTTCATCAAAATCTATACCTTTCTTTTGTGCAAACCCCTTTACAACAAGTCTAGCCTTCTACCTCTTTTTTCCTCCATCTTCTTCATTCAACCTGTAAACCCATTTATTCTGCAATGCTCTTTTTCCTACATGAAAATGAACCAAGTCCCAAGTCTAGTTATTTACCAAGGAATCCATTTCTTCTTTCATGCCTTTCTCCCACTTCCTTTTAGCGTCTACCTACATTTCCTCTTCATAAATTTTTGGTTCACCAAAATCAGCCAATAATAAATAATACAATGAAGGAGAGTATCATTCAGGGGGTCTACTTAACCTAGTAGATATTCTAACAACACTTGCAGTATTTTGAGGTACATTTTTCTCCTGTTGTTCTACATTTTGATTTTATGGTACCTTTGGAATTTATTTTACTATGATCTCATCAAGCACTGTGTATTTTGGTTTTTATTTTTCATGTTTGTTTCCCTTCAAGTAATATTTATATATGACCTTCTCATTGAATATGACATCTCTAATCCTAATGATTTTGAGATTTTCATAATCCCATAAGTGATAACCAAAATCATTAACACCATATCCAATAAAGGTACACTTCTTGGATTTTTATTCAAGATTTGTTCTATTTGCTTTATCAATATGGACAAATGATTCACAACTGAAAGCCTTTAGAAATTAATAGTTTACATTTTTACATGTCCATGCCTCTTATGGAATGTCACCATCCAAATAAATTGAAGGTCCTTTGTTTATCAAGTAAACAACAATATCTACAACATATTCCAAAAAATGTAAGGGAAACCCTGCATGCAATCTCATACTCCTTGCACGTTCCATGATTGTCTTATTCATCCTCTCTAACACACAATTTTCTTGTGGTGTTCCTAGAATTGTCTTCTCTCTACGAATCCCATGGTATGAGAAATAATCATCAAACGCCTTGCTGTAGTATTCATCTCCATTTTATGATATGAGACACTTCAACCTTTTTCCTGACTCATTCTCAACCAAATCTTTCCATTTCTTAAAGGTATCAAAAACATCATATTTTTGTTGAATGCAATAAACCCAAGTTTTTCTAGTTGCAACATCAATAAAATTAACATAATAATGAGAGATACCTGTAACACACCCACTACCATAAATCAAAATTTTTGGTTTAATTCTCAATAATGAGAATCCTCGGAGCTTGTAGAAGCAAAATGCCAATCCCCGAATCTCAGGTCTTCTATTTACCTACCCGATTCTCTATACATAATCGTGGTCTTATGTCCCACCTGACGCAGGCACGCCAACCACAGGCACGTCCACTCATAGGATCTTCTTCTTCTCGCCCAAAGAACTCCAAGGTTCTTCTATTTCACTATCGAGAAATCTACTCCCACAGTTCTCTCGCGCGATCCCCCTTCCTTGATTAATCGGGGAATTGGAACCCGTGACTTTGCGATTTCAAAGGTTGAACACTGCGTTCTCGGATCCCTGAGACCCGATGTTTAGTCAAATTGCTGACTTTTCCCTGAGGGATTTCGCTACTCGCAACCTCGTGATTCTCGTGGCCAAATTCTCGGGCCTTTTCTCATGAGGCTCCGATACACGATCCCACGTGCGTATCCAATGGTCTTCCTGTGATTCAGATCCAACGGTTATTACCTTCTCGCTTCTTGCGTCCTCATGACTTTGAATACCCAATACTTGGGATCTCACCCTGCAAACTCCTAAGTTCGCGAGATCTCTCAATCACTGCCACCTATCCTCCTCCGATGGATGGTTCATAGCCTCTCGCCACTTCGCTGCTTTGCGACCTCGTGTCTCGCAACTTTTAACACCAAATACTTGGGCGTTCACCTTGCGAACTCCCGAGTTCGTGAGATCCTCTCGATCTCTACCACCTGTCCTCCCCAGATGGACGACTCACAGCCTCTTGCCACTTTGCAACCTCGCGTCTCGCGACTTTTAACACCAAATACTTGGGCATTCACCCTGCGAACTCCCAAGTTCGCGAGATCCTCTCGATCTCTGCCACCTGTCCTCCCCAGATGGACAACTCACAACCTCTCACAACTTTGCTGCTTCGCGACCTCGCGTCTCATGACTTTTAACACCAAATACTTGGGCGTTCACCCTGTGAACTCCTGAGTTCGCGAGATCTCTCGATCTCTACCACCTGTCCTCATCGGATGGAAGGCTCAGATCCTTTTGTGACTTCGCCACTCGCGACTTGGAACATCCAACTTTTGGACTCTCTTCTCGCGAACCTCTGAGTTCACGAGTTCCCTGGATCTCTCCCACCTGTCCTTCTCGGATGGACGGCTCAGATCCTTTCGTGACTTCGCCACTCGCGACTTGGAACATCCAACTTTTGGACTCTCATCTCGCGAACCTCCGAGTTCACGAGTTCCCTTGATCTCTGCCACCTGTCCTCCTCGGATGGACGGCTCAGATCCTTTCGTGACTTCACCACTCGTGACTTGGACCATCCAAATTTTGGACTCCCATCTCGTGAACCTCTGAGTTCACGAGTTCCTTGGATCTTTGCCACCTGTCCTCCTCGGATGGATGGCTCGGATCCTTTCATGACTTCACCACTCATGACTTGGAACATCCAACTTTTGGACTCCCATCTCGCGAACCTCCAAGTTCACGAGTTCCCTGGATCTGTGCCACCTTTCCTTCTCAGATGGATGGCCATATCCGTTTTTCCCCCATTCACGAGGCTTAACCCTCGTCTATCTCCCTAAAGATCTAATGACTGTCGAGATTCCTAGTTTAGGTCTGACGATTCAGATCAGTCTCAATGCCGTGCCCTTTTCTACTGCTCTTTGGACGTGGAAAAATCAATGATCCATATGTTCTCATGGAGCCTGGGGTCTACGATTCATATTTCCTCGCTATCCACGAAGATAGGTTAAAAAGGGTTAAGGAAATTAACGCCCTCGTTCGTTCCTTCGATTTAACGGTCGTGAATGGCTGCAGGTTCCCCGATAGGATCTCATCCGTTGATCAATACTTATCCTTACACTACTACTTCAGGATTTTGAGGAGGGTCATTTTTATCCATACATGGTTGCTTAGTCTTGCACATCCAAGTCCTTTTTCCCGGTTCTTGGTAAGTCTTTATAAGAAGGGAATCTCTGTGAAGAGATCAAACCCAGAGCATTCTTGGAAACAGAAAAAGGGAAACAAATTCCTGAAGAGGGACTAGAAGTCTAACATGGTTCAGCTCATGCATAATCAAATCCATTTATCAACATAAATCATGTCTGGTTTCCTCTATTATAAGCATATATCTATTCATTCTTATCAAACACTGCATCGACATTCTAACACTGAAATCATTTACAATTTCCCAGTTCTATGAGCATATATATATATATACCAGTCTATGAATTTCAAGATGCAATGTATATATAAAACACTTATCATAATATAACACCCGAAGTGGGTGTGACTACTGAGAGGGGTGCTCGTTTCCACTCAACCGTAGGCTCAGCGACTCCCAACGGATTTACCACTAGCCACCCCCGAGCTAAGACCACGATGTTCTGAGACTATGTGTCTCTGCCTGCCAGTGACCAGGAGCGAAGGTTGCAATCCTTCCTCTCTACTATCACTCACTCTGCGTAAAAATTGCCAGAGTTCCCCTCGCGTCTGCCCCCCTTCCATCGCTCCTGCCATACGCCCTTATCCTCTCACGAGGTTGCATGTGGCACAATTACCCTCGAGCCAATTAGGCTTGATGACTCTATGGATGGGTGGTTCACCACCCCATCCCTCATCAAGCCGCCCGCCTACCAGCCTGCGAGACATTAAATTTGGGGGCGAGCGAGCTGCTTTTGGTTCTCCGGGCCAGTGGAATCCAAATACAGTATTCATTCAGGGTGGTAGTTAACGCCACCTTTTCAGGAGCCTTCCACCGCCATCATGGTCTCTTTTCTGCACATCCCCTCTCATCAGTTCTGCAATAAATTCAAAATATTATTCACATTCATTGACCTCTTCCTGCAGGTCCATTTACATCACATATTCATAGTTATGAGTTTGCCATAGTCCTTGGCCAGTCCAGTTATATTTACAATTTGGGGAAAACATGGTGTTACAATTCCCTCCCCCTAAAAATGGAACATCGTCCTCGATGTTCTTAGCTACTAACATGAATTACATGTACAGAAGTAAAAAAAATCAGATATGTTTGTCTCATGGCATCCTCCATTTCCCATGTAGGATCATCTGGGCCAAAATGTTTCCGCTGCACCTTGACCTGTGCAATGGCTCTTTTCCGGAGTGGGGTTTCCTTTCTGTCTAGTATGCATTGGGGCTCTGGTAGAAATTCTCCCTCCGGTTCCACCTAGATCAAAGACCAGTCAATTATATGATTAGCATCATGTACAATTTTCTTCAATAATGAAACATGGAAAACATTATGTTCTTTTACTGTGGGAGGAAGTGCTAGCCGATAGGCTAC
Organism: Picea glauca; assembly: GCA_000966675.3. Taxonomy (NCBI): domain Eukaryota; kingdom Viridiplantae; phylum Streptophyta; class Pinopsida; order Pinales; family Pinaceae; genus Picea; species Picea glauca. Next base: position 537,788 of record JZKD02S1820288.1, read on the forward strand.
AGGTCCCACTCTGTCTATAACTTCAAAGGGTCCACAATACCGGGGTGCCAATTTGGCACAAGCTCCCATTTTTAGGGAACTCCTTCTAGGCTTAATTCTGAGATATACATGATCTCCTGTTTGGAATTCTCTTGGAGTTCTCTTCTGATTAACATAACTTTTCTGTCGGTTTTGAGCGACCTTCAGATTTTGTTTTATCTGAGTCACTTGTTGTTCCATTTCTTTCAACATGTCGGGTCCAAAAGAAATCCTATTTACAGGATTGCTCCAGCTGACTGGGGTATTACATTGTCTACCATAGAGGACCTCAAATGGACTCGTTTTTAAGGACATTGATAGCTATTTTTATAGGAAAATTCTACCAATGGTAGGTAGTCTTCCCATTTCCTCGACTGATGCATTACATGCATCCTTAACATATCCTCTAATATCTGATTCACTCTTTCTGTCTGGCCATTGGTTTGAGGGTGATAGGCGTTTCTAAACAACAGTTTGGTTTCCAAACCCGCCATCAGTGATTTCCAGAAATTGGAAGTGAACTTTGTGTCTCTGTCAGATATTATCTCTCTCGGCATGTCATGCAGTTGGAACACCTCTTTCATGAATACCTGTGTGATATCTATCACCTTGCAGGTCGATTTGACGGGGATGAAATGAGCAGACTTGCTCAGTTTATCCACCACTACCATAATGGCGTCATT
>JZKD02S1820288.1:549360-579670 GCA_000966675.3 Picea glauca
ACTCAACTATATCCCATGCCTCATTCTTATCCAAGGAATCCATTTCTTCAACCATGGCCTTCTTCCAGAGTTTACTATCCTCTGAATTCACTGCTTCCCTGACAGTTATGGGATCCTCATCAGTAATAGATAAAGAAAAATTGAAATGAAAATAAGGTGGACTATACCTTTATGGTTGCCTTCTTTGTCTCATTGATCTCCTCAATACTGGGGTATGAGGTTCTTCTTCTTCTTCTTCGACTTCCTCTTCTTCATATGATCCATATTTTGCATCATCCAACTCAAGCTCTATTTTCTCAGGTTCGTCTTGTGTTGGTAGGAATTCCTGTTTGGACTCATCTTTTACCTCTCTGAAAACAACATCTCGACTATAAACTATTTTCTTGGTTTCTGGGTTCCAAATCTTATAACCTTTCACACCATCTTTATAACCAATAAAGATACACTTTTCATCCTTTTTATCCATCTTACTTCTATTTTCCTTTGGAACATGTACATAAGCATGACAACCAAACACTCTAAGATGTTAAAGAGAGAGTTTCTTTCGAGACCATACCTTGTGTGGAGTTTTATCATCCAATGTTGATGAAGGTGATCGATTGAAAAGGTAACATGTTGTACCCATTGCTTCTGCCCATAATTCTTGTCCTAACCCGTCACCACTAAGCATGCTCCTTTCTTTTTCCATCAGTGTACTATTCATCCTTTCTACAACTCCATTCTGCTAATGAGTGTATGGAGTATTCTTCTACCTTTCTATACCACACTTCTTACAGAATTATTCGAATTCATTTCCACATAATTCTCCACCTTTATCTATTCTCAATACCTTTATTTTCTTCTCTATCTAATTTTCTACCAGAGCCTTAAACTCTTTAAATTTATCAAATACCTCAGATTTCTTTCTAAGAAAATAAATCCTTGTGTTCCTTGAAAAATCATCTATGAATGAAACATAATACATAGATTTACCTAGGGATGGAACAGGAACAGGTCCAAACACATCATTGTGTATCAACTCTAAGATCCCCTTTGCTCTTGTAGCACCACATGGGAATCTTACTCGATTATGTTTACCATATATGCAATGTTCACAGAAATCAAAATCTAGAGTGAGATTAGACATACCTTCAACCATACCTTTACCATGTAGTGTTCATAGGCCCTTTTCTCCAATATGCCCCAGTCTTTGATGCCACAACATGGTCTTCTTTTCTGGGAGAGTATTGGTCTTGTCTCCTTCATTTATCTGCTTAGGGAAAACATAATTGTTACACCCATTAGTATAAGTTCTTCCCAACAACTTGTACAGATTTCCACACCGAGCTCCCCTCATCAACACCATTACTCCTCATACCATCTTGCAAGTTCCCTTTCCAAATACAGTATCCACTCATGCATCTTCCATCTTGCTTACAGATATTAATCTCCTGGCTAGTTTTGGAATGTGCAGAACCCTAGGAATATTTCTAATTCTTTTAGCAACAACTTAACTCTTCCACATCCCAAGATTTTTGCTGTCGAGTCATCTCGTAGGAATACATCACCACCATCATATTTTTCATATTTAGAGAACCACTCCCTATGAGGAGTCGTATAGTATGACACACCTGAGTCGATCAACCATACATCACAGTCTGCATGTGTACTTGTAGATGTTAGGTAAACATCACCTCCTTCTTCAATGGAGGTTTTCTCCTCCGTGAAAGAGGTACTATCAGATCCCTTTGGTTTTTCAACCTTCTTAGACTTGCAATATTTCTTATAATGCCCTGTTTTACCACACTTTTAACATTTCCTCAAAGATTTTCCTGGAGACTTAGATCTACCTGTACATTTAGATCTCCACCCTGAAGGCTTACCATGGTTCCTGTCTTAGGTACACCCTCTTACAAATAAATCATCTGTGTTGTGCCCATCCATGTTTTTTTGCCTCATCTCTTCAAATAACAAGGATGCAACTACATCCTCATACTTCAATGTAGATTGAGTGGTACTACCTATTGCTACAACTAGATTATCCCAAAAGTCTGGCAAATAACATAACAAAGTAATACACTTATCTTCCTCTACAATCGTAATATTACAAAAGACAAGTTGACTTACCAGAGTATTAAAAGCATTTAGATGTTCTATCAAAGAATCTCCATCTTCCATCTGAAGATGATACAACTTATTTCGAAGAAACAACTTGTTTACCAGGGACTTTGATTGATACAAATTCCCCAAATTATCCCATAGTTCCTTGGTTGTAGATTCTCCCGAGACATTCAACAACACTGAATCTGCCAGGAGAGTCGAATAGTACTCCTTTCTCTCCTGTCCAACTTATCCCAATCTTCCTTCGACATACCAGTAGGTGGTGTACTAATAGTTTGTGCACTAGTAGGTTGTGTACCAGTCATCTGTGTGCCAGTAGGCTACATACCAGTTGGCTGTGTACCAGGATCCATAATGATCCATTGTTATTTGTATACAAGAAGGTCCTCCATCTTTAGCTTCCATAGCTCAAAGTTTTTACCGTTGAACTTATCTATCTCGATTCTAGAAGAACTTGCCATTCTTCTTTCTACACTCAAATCACCATGGCAAAATCTCCCACTAAACCTAGGTTTATCACAGACCCAAGATAAACTTGATCTATCAAAACCAAGCCAAACCCTCAACAACAAAGGCATCCCTTTGAAGCCAAAAATGAGCTCTGATACCACATGTAAGTTTTAAACCTGTGAACTAAAGAAATGCATATAGATTCTTAAGAAAAACAAAATTTAATCAATGGATCATTCACATAGTACATAGGGATTTATACCAGAAACCCTCAACCCGGAAAACCTTTCTTATATTCATTATATCGAATTTCACCATTCACTTTACAATATATACAATGTTTTTAGGTATTTCGTAGATACCAAAAACCTAATCCCTAAAACCGGGATTATTTTTAGTAAACCTCCAAAAATAGCAAAATCTGCTAAAAATTGCAAAAACCACCCAAAAAAAAACAAATTGGGGGGTTTCCCCGAACCCTGTTGGCCCCGAGCTACACCCAGTGTTGAATGCTGTGCATAACTAGGGGGGGGCATACCTGCCCCCCCTGGGAACCCCCCCTAGGAAAATGCCTAGTGTACATGACATAAACGGAGCACTACTATGAGGGATCATCAGACACAGTTGTCGAATTTGACGTGCCCACACACACACATGCAAAGAATATAACAAATACATAATGAGTTGATTAGTAACCATATTAAATTCATTTAAATGATCTGCAACAGATTGACCTTATGACATATTTATATTAAATAATCACTTCATTAGAAATACCTTAGTGTACACTGAGGGTTTTTCATACAGTTTATCCAATGCATCCATCATATCCTTCATTGTATTTTATTTTGAAATATTGAGGTCCAACGACTCTTCCAGGCTCAGTCGTATCATTCCTAGTCCCTTTATGTCAAGAGCCTCCCATTCTTCATCTTTCATGGTAGTTGAATTTTTGCTATTCCACCCAATGGTAGGAATAGATCACTCTGATATAAATAATATTCCATATGCATCTTCCATAACTGGTAGTTTTGGTTGTTAAATTTATCAACCCTAAACTTTCCATCTTTCACCATTTCTCCCACTCGAACCACGAACCCTGTTTTCCTGCGAGTTACCTTTCTCTCGGATACTAGTTGTTAGAATCAACGAGCAATAAAATAAAAGAAATGTGGAAATAAAACACAGATATACACAATACAATAGAGAGACATATATACGTGGTTCACCTAGTGTGGGCTACATCCACTAGATAAATTTCCAGGTCCTTCCTTTTTATTATCCAACAAAATGAATCGATACAACCTACAACACACATGCTGTAACTTCCTCTTCTTTATCTCACAATATCCTCTCTCAGAATACAATATTCACAATAATACACAACCGTAATACAATTCCCTAATAAGAGAGGGTCTCCTTCTAGGGAAAAAAACCCTAAAATAACTTCTATTTTTAGATATGCGACCTTATAATGAACGACCCAGATTGACTATGAAATTAAAATATTTTACAAGGCAATTTTTCCCAAAAATTTCACTTCGGGGGCACTGCCCTTGAATCCCCCACTAGTGGGGGGGGAATATAAAAATTGTCACTTCCCCCCCATGGACCCTCCTGGAAACATTTTTGTGGGGGGAATCCCCCCCACACCCCCCCATCAGGATATGGGGTCCAAGAACGGTTGAAACAAACCTCTAAATCAGGAAGATAGCCAGGATCCACAACCAACAAAAAACCCTTATGGTTGTTCTATGTCGACTTCTTCTTCTAATTCCCCATTTAGAAAAGTTGATTTTACGTTAATCTGATATAATTTGAGCCTTTTGGAGCATGCATAATCCAATAACATTATTATTTATTCCACTTTTGGCCATGAGAGGAAATTTTTCTTCGAAATATATTCCTTCAACTTGAGCATATCCTTTGCATGTTAGTCTTGCTTTGTTTCTGATTACCTGTCCATCTTCATTTATCCTATTTCTGGAGGCTCATTTTGTCCCAATTACATTTTTTTCATTTGGTGTTGGAACTAGTTCCCATGTCTCATCCTTCTCTATTTGATTTAGTTCTTATTCCATAGCCTTGATCCAATGTTCATCATTTTTTTATTCTCAAATTTACTTGGCTCAACTTTGGACAATAATGAAAAATGTCCTTTTTCAAGTGCATGTGCTTTCCTTCTTCTTTTTGTTTCTACTCCAACACTTCTATCTCCAATTATTTGTTTTAGTGGATGACTCTTCTAAACCTGATGGTTAGGTGTCCAAGAAGGTGTCTGAAAATGTTTCTGGTTGAATTCTTCCTTTTATACTTCTGGTTTCTTTTCTTCTTTTTGTTGTTCTTATTCTTCCTCTTCTTCTTTCTTTAGTTATTAATTTTATTCTTCTTCAAAGATGTTTGAATTTCTTCTTTCCTTCCCAATCTTCAAAAAGTCTGTTTCATCAACTTTTACATTGATTGTTTCCACTATACTGTTGATTCTTAGATTGTAGCACCTATATACTTTAATTTTGCATGATTATCCAACAAATATTCCTTCGTCCACCCAGGAGTCAAATTTTCTAATCTTCTTATATTGATTTTTATGTAACACTTGCTTATAAACACTTTGAAGTGATTGACATTGGTCGTTCATCCTTTCCATAACTCATATGGAGTCTTATCACTATTACTTCTAATAAATCCTATGTTTAATATATGAAAAATTGTATGCACTTCTTTTCCCCAAAATATATCACTTATCTTGGAGTCATTCAACATGGTTCTGGCCATTTCTTGTACAATTCTATTTTTCCTTTCATCAACTCCATTTTCCTAAGGTGTTCTAGCTATTGAGAATTATCTTTTTATTCCTTGTTCTTCAAAGAAATCCATGAAGTCATTTGAAGTAAACTCACCTCCATTATCTGATCTGAAGCATTTTATTTTCAAATCAGCTTCATTTTCAACCAGTTCCTTGAATACCTTGAAACATTCAGAACCTTTTGACTTTTTTCTTAAGGAATAAAACATAGGTCATTCTAGTGTAGTCATCAATGAATAGGATGAAGTATTTTTCACCATTCAATCCTTTTGGTTTCATGGACCTAGATAAATTAGTGTATACAATATCCAATGGTTTTTTCATAGAGTATTCATTTGTCTTCAATTCAACTTTTGTTTGTTTTCCATGATGACAATGCTTTCACATAGTATTCATTGGCTTTGTAATTTCTGAAATTTGTCTTACATCTTGTTTCTTGTTGATATTGACAAGATTATCAAAGTGTATATGGAACATTCTCCTATTCCAAACCCAACTTTCATCTTATTTTCCCAAACATCATCTTTCTTCTTCGATCTCAGTCAATATATATATGTTGTTTGGAGTCCTTGTCGTTGTTGCAAATAGTCTTCCTGATCCTTCTATTATGAGTAATATTACCCTACATATAGGCTAATCTCCCCTTTGGACAAATACCTCTTCTTTGGTCTAAAGACAGAAGTAAAAAAATGGTTTCTACTTTCCCTTTAAATCTAACTCAACCAGTCAAGCAAGAGAGAAGAATAATGTGGCGTACCTTATTGCGATGTTCATCCTCACTGGTCCAATCCTTAGGATTGATATCCAAGATACTTAATGAAAATGAAGTCCTACAAATAACAACAAAACAAACCTTCCTCCTACTCTATATTATTAGGTAAATCAGATCTATCTACGATGATTGAAATGACAATAGACAAGAAAATGTAGATCACATGAACTTGAACGGAATAGGCCATGTTAATATTCATTTAGAAAACAAGTTACAAGAACTTACAAGACATGTTTGATGTTGTAACACCTTCTTCAAGTTATCCTCATATAGAACCTTGCACAAATATCTTATGATCAGAATCATGATACTTCAACAATTTCCTTCTCTCACGATCAAAGGTTTGACACTTGAAATATTCCCCCCTTCACCTTGGAAATGACTTCAATTTATAGAATTGGGAGACAACCACCATATGATAATAAGGGAAATTTTTGAGGATATGGATCCATTATTTGGGATTTTATCCTAATATAGTGCCCTAGGATAGGATTCGACCCAAAACAACCTCCTCGTTTAAGAGTTGTCCATCGAGAATAGTCAGGATGTGCCATATTTCCCCCTAACCACATCGATGCCCCCTTAGAGTGAAAGACAAATTTCCACTAGAACCCGCTAAGAAAGGAAGGGGGAGAACTGGTTCTCCCTCAACATTATTATGGGAGTTCCACCCTTCTAAAATGCCCGAAAATGGTCAAACTTTCCAAGAAAAAGGTGTGGTTCCAAACCCGAAATGGTTGGTTTTCTCTTCCAAAATGACTTAGGTATTGTGGAAAATGTATTTCATGGTGTCAACGGGCTGAGAAACTTAGAAAAGTGAATCTAAAACTTATTAAGGTGCATACGAAACTTGAGAAATTCTATGTGACACTTAACAAGGTGCATATGTCACTTTCTGACACTTGTGACAATTAAATGTGACATTTTGATGTGTAACAGATTCCCCCTAAAGTGTGACGTCAGAAGAGAAACTGATGGCCAAAACAATTTACAAATTCTTCAATTCAAGGGTGTTGGAGTAGGAGAACCTGGCAGAAGCTACAAACAATCATCAATCAATATACATATATGTTTCATTCATGAGGGCGGCATACCTATGCTTAATCAAAGAATGGTCTTTGACCAATACACTCTGGATCCATGAGAATAATAACTAAGGATATATCCACCGAAGATATAATGTGGATCCATACCTTCATGACATGAACTTATTGCAACCATGAAAAATACACAGTGGAGCTATGGGAAGACAAAACATAGCCACAGAACAATACAATGTGGATCTATGTGACAGTATATATATTAGTAAGATTGTCAGCATGGTGATTGTACTGAAATATTTTACATGATCAAATGAACTTCACCGTAGCCTAGGAAAAGCACATAAAAGAGTAAGCACCCAACCTAGGGTCTTAGTCTTGATCCTGAAATGGTATGATTTTATCCATGTGAATAGATGATTTGATGTCAAAGATGGTATAAACCACTTGATTACAAGTCATTGAGGTATACCATTAAAAAGTGTGAGGTAAATCACCGATGATGACAATGATTCCCAAGGTACCTTTAGTAAATTACAATGAATGTGAAAAAATGAGTTGATGTCAAACATTCGTGGAATCATCCGATCAAAGGTCAATGATGTAAACCTACTTTTAGAAGTGAGGACGCCTGCCATTAAGGTATGTGGGTTCCAAGGTACTTATTTGTTTCTATGTCCAACTCCTAGATGATGTGATGAATTCAGCAGGAAAAGACTCATCTAAGGAGGGCCTTGATGTATCCCCCATCATACACAAGAAAATGACACAGGAAAGTGATGTGAGATGGTGGATTAAATGAGTATGGACTGACAAAGGAAAGGGAAACTGGTAATACTGTAGATGGATGGTTTGAAGTAAAAATTCCCTTGAACATTGTGAGTCATGACAAATGACTTGGAAGAATTAACTCGAAGAGTACCAAGAACATAATGTGATGATAATAAGAGAACTCTTCGACTGGAACAAAAAGTATAATGACACATGGAATTGGTATGAATCAAATAGAAGAAGATTACCCAACTATAAGTTGAGATGCAAACATGTGCCATGTTCAAGGGTGACAATAGCTTCAATAAAGGATTCCAAACAACTTGACCCACTTCCTTAAATTCCCCCCCTAGATATTTCCTCCTTAAAATCCTTGAGAGATATTTTCTCCCTAAGTTCCTTGAAGATGTATTTTCTCCCTAAAAATATTGGAAATCCCATTTTAGTGGATATAGGGAGTGATATTCTCCATGGTGGTTAAGCCTCCAAATAATATATAATGAGGGATTTCCATGGAGATGAGGATAAATATTTGGATATCAAACTTATGATATTGGGTGCATCGTGCAAGGGCTAGATTTGGGGAGCTTGGAGGAATGTTGCATCATCATCCATGTTTGTAAGTATTTACTTTGGGTTCTCATTTTAATAATATACTCAACCTATTTCCTTCTAGTGTTTGTATATTTACATATGCTTGTCTACTATATATGAATTTGTTTAATATAATGTCGTAGGGTAGGAGTTTCCTTTTTTCTCTTTGTTGTCTGTGGTTTTGTAGATATCAAGCTATGTGAAAGAGTTTGGAGATCAAGCTCAAAGTGGAGCAACGAGGAAAAAATTTGAAACAAGGTGCATCACACTTTTTCTCCCTCTCTCTCTTTCTAATTAGTTAAACTGAATTTAAAGGGATGTTAGTGTCCATTTGTGTTTTTCCATCTTGGTATTAGGGGTCTAGAATCCAAGGTAATTATTCTGTAACAGAAATTGGCGACTCCATTGGGGAAGGACATTGACTTGTCTTTACTTGGATCATATAAAAATTTGTAGTGTTTGATCTTGTTTGATTGATTTTTTCTGAGCCTTCCCTCTCCCCTTTGCTTCATCAAGAAGTAGTCATAGTTACCAAGCCAATCTCTGTTGATTTTTTGCTTTTTTATGCTCATTTTCAAGCATCTACAGGACTAACGCTCCCCTAGAGTGACTATCATAGAATTGGTTATGTGATCAACGCTCCTCGTTCATCTCTTATGGAGAGATATAACACTTTGTCTCTTTGTTTTAGGGAGTGTTGTTTTATGGTTTTGGGAGGATCTAGGGGATTTTTCCCTGTTTTTCTCAACTCTTTGTTGGAGGTATTTTTCCCAGAGTTTGTACTTTTTTTTGTGACTTTGTTTGGGTTGAGGATTTGGTTCTTATAACTTTTTTCGTTGTCTTGTTTGATGTTGCAACCTTTTCCAAATTACAAGATTGATTCACCTTGTTTTTCTTGGTTTGGTTTGAGTCTTGAGAAGTTTCTAGTTAACTGACTGATTGAAAAGGTATGCAAAGGTTTGTTGGGATTAAGTTAATTTTCAAATATTTCCTCTTTGAATTATTTGATACTTTATGCTTACCATAACCTAGCTTGGATCACTCTTTCGTTTTGCTTTTTTTGTCAAGATATTTGAGTGATTTCTCTTTCTCCCTATCATTTTTGGATTCTTCTCTGAACTTTCTTGTATTCCTTGAATTTTTGTTGATTGCCAAGTGCTTGATTGAGTGAGTTATCATACTTGTTTATTTTAGGTCTCATTATATTGTGATTGCATGCTTTGTTTGGAATCCCTTTTTCTTTGTGTCTTTTGTATCTTCATTCGACTCTTTCATTTTGATTGAAAGTAATGGAGCATTCAAGGATTTGCATTTTCTTTATTTATATATTAGAATAAAACAAAGAAGATACTTGCGTTCTTGATTTTGGGTAGTGTAGTAGATTGGATTTAGAAAATTGCTTTTGGGAATTGGGTGTTTTTGAGGAATAAATTTGAACCTCTTCTACATCCCGTATGTAGGATTCATTGAAAAAAAAATTGCATATCATTATTCTGCATTCTTCTAGACTCGAGTCCAAAACATCATAAGTTTCACTTTGGATCCCTTGAGTAAAAAACAACCCTAAAATGAAGAGCTTATAAAATTGATCAGACACTTTTATATTATTGTGTACTGAACCTACATTAGCTTAAAGTGTAGGGATTTGGAATAGGTTGTGAAGATAACTTTCCAAATCCATCAGACAAACATAGAATCTTGTGCTAGGGAGAAATAAATCCAATTGTTCATATAAGCATAGTCGAGATCCACCTCCCACACAGGGGTTAAACACAAGGTCACGTGCGAGAGAGAAACAAAGATTTACCCTCCAAAGCTTAACCCATATAGCATAAATATCATATATTAGGAGATCTTCCTGAGAAATGACTTGTTTAATTTCATCTTGGATATTTTCCAATCTTGAATCCGTTCAGGGTTCTCAGTATTATTCTACTCTAGTTGTCTTCATTTCTCTTGAAGAATTTCAGACTTGTTATCTTTCCCATACATTCCTTCCTGACTATCGATTGTACCCTTCTGGAAGATGAATGTGAGTTGGTAACCTTAGTGGCCTATATATGTAGGGTTGATACACAAGGTAACGGTGAAGGGGAGTCTTCACCGTACTTGGGTTAGATGTTGGTCAAACTCACTCAGGCTCCTTCAAAGGTACAACCATGAGTAAAAACATGTGGGAACTTGAACCAAGGAATAATTATGTTAAACATGTCTCCAACGTAACTGATCCACCCGCTCTATCCTAACCCCTTCCTATATGGATCTCATGATGTTGGATTTCATCATGAACTAGTGGTTTCATCATGGGAGGGTTTGTTTGATTGTTTTCTTCTTGGATTTGTAGCATGTGTTGTTTATTTTCCTTAGTGGACCTTTGGTCGAGTCAATGTCAATGGTTTCAATTCTTGGGAGTACCAACAAAGGAACCCCTTTTCCGAAGGAACCTTTCACCTTTCCTTATTTTGGAAATGTTGTTACTCCATTCATTTCCACACCGAGTCTTCCGGGACTCACCATCGGATTACCAGTTTGGTTGTTCCCCACTCCGGTGATCTCAACTTTTCCCAATTCTTCGAATGCACCTAATTCTTCAGATGTAAACACACCACCTACAAATCAACCTCATGTCAACCTTTTTCCTTCTTCACCTATCAGGTCTCATTCCCTTTATCCTTCTTTGCCTAGTGAAATCTCTAATGAAAGTAGCTAGTTTGATAAGAAGAAGAAGAAACAGAAGGGGAAGAAGAAGAATAACTAGAAAGATACCAACCCTCCAACTGCATGAGGTCATGTTGGATCCGAGCAACCAACTACTGTTAATTGTATTGGGAGTGTTGATAAATTCGACAAGTCTAAAACAAAGAATCCTAAACCCAAATTCCCTTGTAGGATTTATAAGGGTGACTACTTTATGATGGATTTCCTTGGTCTCCCCAATGTATTAGAAATGTTGTATTCCACATCATCAACCCCTGTTGAACATGCTCGCGACACCCCTTCAAATAGTGATGTTAAGGTTGGTAAGAAGAATAAAACTGTCAAATTTCCTTGAATGTTATGTGAAGGTGATCATTACTGTCACCTTTTCCCTTGTATGAACGAGGCTTCTTATATTTTGGAAAATATTCAACTTCCAACTGGTTATCATAATATCTCTCCCAAACCATCATTAGTTGATGGACTGGTCAATCTGGTTCCATCTCCAGTCAGTCCAGTTGATCAGGTGGTCAGTTTAGTTTCATCTTCGATTGAAGCATTGACCCAATTAGTTGATCCAGTTCCATCATCGATCATTCGAACTCTTCATATGAAAAGTGAAACCCAAGTGAATAATCCATTTTCATCATTGGTCGATCCCACTCCTCCCTTAAAGAGTGAAACCAAAGTGGTTGATCTGGTTCTTTCATCGATCTATCCCACTCCTCATTCAAAGAGTGAGGATGTCACTCAAGTATACATCGTTGATACTAATTCACCAATACAAGGGAGCACTCCGGCCATCCCGATGGCACCCCCTTCAAGAAATCAAATGATTTCTATTAATTTGAATCATTTTCCAGAACCCCATCTTCCTTCTTACATGCCTTCTCAAATCACCATGCATATTTTTGATAACAAAATTCCCAACACTATAATGGATGAATGTGCTTCTGTTAGCATCTTATCTATGAATGCTTGGAAATATTTTGGTTCCCCACATCTTGCACCCATGAGTCAGAATCTATTGACCTTTGAAAAAAGAGCTAGTCAAACTTTAGAGATCCTTCCTTAGTTTCCAATTACTTTGGGAGGAAAATGGATTATTTCGATGTGATGGTAGTTCATGACCCCTTGGAATTTAACCTTCTCCTTGGGTGAGACTATGTCTATGTTATGAGAGATTTTGTTTCTACTCTCTTTCGAGTGATATGTTTACCTCACAATGGAAACATAGTAATGATAGAACAACTTTCATTCATTGACCCTCATCTGATGGTCAACCATCCACCTTCCTTGAGCGATGCATACATGCCAGCGATGCCCGCCCCACCACAGGTCAATTATATAACGACCTACCCCATGCATTCAATACTGCACGATAGGGAATCTATCCCTTCTCCTAAATTAGATTTGGTAGTTGACATGGCCATATCTTCTATAGGGATATTATATCTAGTTATCCCTACCCTTATGGAGGTTGTCGACATGTATCCCTTCCGGAGTGTTGTTCTTCCATATAACGAAGATATCTTGGAAGCCATGGATGATGTTTTTCCCTTGAATTGTATTCCTTCTAGAGAATTGTTCTCTTGGAATCCATGATCAAGGAGAGGTTTTGAGCATAGTTTTTCTTCTTTGTGCAAATCTCGTTAAAAATGAAACAAAGGTCTTGAGCATAGTTTTTCTTCTCTATGGAAAGCTCGTTAAAAAATGAAAAAAAGGTCTTGAGCATAGTTATTTTCATGTTTCAAGTTCATTAAAAAATGAAAAAGTCACCTCTCCCATTGAGTTGAGTCTTTCGCTAGATCTCGTAGATGTTAATTCGAGTCTTTCACTAGATCTCATAAATGTTGAGTCGAGTCTTTCATTAGATCTTGTAGAAGAACCTTCATTTCATCCACCCTTATCCTTTTTCTCCATCTAGTATAGAAATTGGTGACAACCTCAAAGTCGATTAATGACATGAATATTGGGAGGGCATGTGATACAGATATATATCAGTGGCCACCCACCTTTTCCAACTGGCTCAAAACAATTTTCTGACAATTTTGGCAATTTACTATTTTTAGCAGTTTTAACTTCCGGGGCCATTTTGAGGGCCTAAATGAAGGTTTTTCAGGATTGAGATCCTCAATGATATCCAAAGGCATTATTGAACCAAGAAAATTAATCTCCTCGATGATACCTTTCCAATGGGCTATCACACACCTAAAACAGAGATTGTATGCAAATGTTACGACCCTGGGAAGTTGATGTTCTAACTTACCCAAGTGGGGCCCACATGACTTTTGGCGCTTCATCTCCTAGGGTTAGGTTTCTGGATGTCTAGGGTTTTTGGAATTCTTTCTTATTGTAAAATGACCTTCAAAGCCTCATTGCAACCTTCTTCTTTTGAATGCGCGTTGTCTTCAAATCTCTTCTCATAGAGAAGCCGTCACCATTCCAGCGAGCTTGCTTTCGCTGCATTTTACAGTTTCAGCTTATTTCGTTATTGAATAGAAAACTAGTTTTACTGTATCTCTGTTATTTTGTGTTAAGAACTTGTTAATAATCTCTATTCATTTCGTTCTTCTCATAAAATCCATATCAGTGGTATCAGATCCATCTTCTCCTTGTCGTCTTAATGCATGTCCCTAACGAGGTCGAAGTACAAAGAGTTGGGTCTCGAGCTTGTTTCTCTTGAGGACAAAAGCTCTCGCACGCCCAAGAGAACTCCCATGGCATGAGAAAATAAATATTATAGGATAGGATATCCTTTCAAACTGTTTATTAAGGAAGCCCTCATGCAATAGAGAAACGAGATGATAGATAGTTTCGTGCAAATCCTTTGGCGGCTACCAATAGGTGACGCATATTCTTCGAATCGAGGGGCCGCCCACTTCAAAGTAAAAGAAAACTTTTATATTCCTATATTTGAAGGTCAGATAGATGCAGATGTTGTAGACAAGTGTTTGAATCTACTATAAGGGTATTTTCTCTCCATGCCTTTTCGAATAGAGAAAATATTACTTTTGCGCTCCTCAAATCGTTCCCCATGTCAAAGATTGGTGGTAAAATTTCTATGAGCCAAAGGAAATAGAGAAAACCTTGTTATTTTCAGTCATGTCCACCTAGGAATCCTTCATAGATTCTATTAAGGAACAATACTACATTGTCGGAAGTTATGACGACCTGTATACCAAATGGACCACACTGCGGCAAGAAAGAGACCAAGCAGTGCCAGATTTCATAAATATATTCCATACCTTGTGCACCAAGTTGGGTATCAAATATTTAGAGTGACATATGGTGCTCAGGTATCACGGTGCTCTGCATAGATACATCTATACCAAAATGGAATTTTTGGACATCTCATCGTTGGGTGCAACCTACCAATATGCTGTCAAAATCGAGCAGAAGCTCAAACAAAAGAAGCGGCAATTTGGGCATGGGAACCCCTCACAACAAAAGCTAGGAAAGGTCAGCCCGAACCAACCAAACAAAGGATAGAGAAAATATGGACAGTATCAGGACAACCAGTCCAAGACATAAGCAAAGAAGGACACCGAAAAGACAAAGAAATATACCAGGAAGTGTTGCGCCTTCCATAAGAGCCCTTGGCATAACACTGTTGACTGCCACTCGAAGCAGTCATTGGTGTTTGAAGTGAAAGCCTCTAAATCAGATGTAGATTCTAAATCTAAGCCATAACTAGAAAGGGAAAGACAAATCATTGACGTAGAACCCAGTGCCACCGTTGCTACCACGAAGCTCTAGACTGGTGAACCAGACAAGACAGAAGAAGGAGAGTGCCTCTTCCATTCACATATGTGGGTAAAATACACCCTGCTGCACTTCATCATTGATAGCGGTAGCCAGAAGAACCTCATCTCAATAGAAGTTGTTAAGTGGTTGGCCCTGCCAACAAGGCCGCACCCACAACCCTACACCATTGGATGGCTCCGCCAAGGAAGCAATCTCCCCGTCAGCCAATAATGTTGACTGTCATATGGTAGCAATCCCTTCAAAGGCAAGGTATTGTGTGATGTTCTTTTGGGCCAACCTTATTTATGGAAATGTCATGTTGTATATGAGTCTAGGCCTTGTAGTGTTATTATTACTTTGAACAAGAAATTGTATAGGATACCCAAGCCAATCCCACCTAGTGCTATTTCCTTGATCTCTGCTAAGCATTGTAGGAAGGTCATCTCTCAGATGGGGAAGTTTGTCTTCTTCATGATTTTCTCCCAGAATAAGCGAAATATCACAGCCACATCCAGGGTCTCTGCGGCCGACCTCTCCATACAACAGAAGAAAGTAGATAAGGTTGTGGAAGAATACTCGTATATCTTCTCCTCACCTACAAAGGTACCTCTGCACTGCCAGGTCAAGCACCCCATCGATCTTACCCCTGGTGCACCACTACCTAATGGGCCATTCTATCATCACTCTTTGTGAGAGAATGAGGAGATCAAGCGATAGATCTAAGAACTGCTCCACAAGAGGCACATATGCCCTATCTCATCACCTTGTTGAAGCCTAGTCGTGCTGGTACAAAATAAATATGGAACCTAGTGAATCTGTATTGATTACCGGGCTCGGAATAAAATCACAGTCAGAAATCGGTACCCGATTCCCTGAATCGATGACCTCCTTGATCAACTCATAGGGGACAAATACCTCATTAAGATTTATATGAAGTCCGATTACCACCAGGTCCCAATAGAACAAAGAGATGTATGGAAGACCACCTTCAAGTCAAAGGAAGGCCTTTTTGAATGGTTGGTCATGCCCTTTGGTTTGACAAAGTCTCCAGCCACTTTCATGAGGATGATGGACGATATCCTTCGACCATTCGTCAATACTTTTGTAGTGGTGTATCTGGATGACATTCTAATTTACAGAAAGACTTGGGCAAAACACTTGTATCATATTTAGTAGGTTCTGCACACCCTACGGTAGCACAAGCTATACACCAACTTGGAAAATTGCTCCTTCGACATGGACAGGGTCCATTACCTGGGCTACATCATTGATCAACATGACATACATGTGGATCCAGCCAAGATCCAAGTCATCCGTGACTGACCAGCCCCAACAACACTCACTAATCTTTGAAGCTTCTTGAGCCTTGGCAATTTCTACCATAGGTTCATGTTAGCATTCTCCCATATTGCATGGGCCCTCAGCCAAATAAATAGGGGTGGTGGTAAGGAGAAATTTGCATGGCGCCAGTCCCAACAACAAGCGTTTGATGATTTGAAACAACACTTGTCCTCAACCCTAGTACTTTCACTACCAGACCTTCATGATCCCTTTGAGATCGAGACAGCTGCTTCATACTATGTTGTGGGCGCCATTCTCACTCAGCATGGCCACCCCATGTCCTATCATAGTGAGACACTGTCAATTACTTTTCGTAAGTAACCTACTTATGACAAAGCAATGTAATCCATTGTGAAAGCATGCCGCTAGTGGAGACATTACGTTCTTGGGAAGGAGACAGTGATCTACACTAATCATAATCCACTATAGTTCATGCAGACACAAGGAAAATTGTAGAATGACCACCATCAAAAGTGGTCAACATACTTGCAGCAATTCCACCTCAACATCAAGTATAATACTGGAAGTACCAATCGCGTTGATGATTTCCTCAGGAGACCGCTAGTCGTGGCACTCACCATGGTGCTAGACTCTTGCGGAAATGAGACATCTGGATGGAACCAAATATATGAGACAGACCCTGACTTCGCCACCACCTACCAAATGTTGGGTGAAAACATAGTTGTCAATAATTTCCATATTTAGTATGGGTTGTTATGTCATCTTGGCCATATCTTTGTTCCATCAAGTGAGTGAGAGAAGTTTATCTGGGAAGCCCACCACAGTTGGGTGGCAAGACACTTCGGCATTGAAAAGATGGTGGTGATGCTACATAAACATTTCTACTGGATGAAACTTCGACATGAGGTCAGCAAGTATATTAGGTCCTGCACTTCCTGCGCTATTGCAAAACCAACCACTAAGACATAGGGCCTTTACACCCCTCTTCCTTCTCCTGACAGGCCATGGGAATCCATCTCAATGGACTACATGTTGGGCCTCTTGTCCACCAAGCGGGGAAATGATTGTGTTTTTGTGGTTTTTGATCACTTTTCTAAGATCGTGATTCTGGTTGCATTCAAGAAGAGCATCACAACAGAGGCAACTGCCAAGATTTTCTTTGAACGAGTCTGGGTACATTTTGGAATACAACAAAACATTGTCTCAGATTGGGATAGTTGATTTCTAATCACATTCTGGTCGAGCCTCTGGTCACTACTGGACACCAAGCTCACAAAATGCATGACCTTCCATCCCTAGACAGATGGCCAAAATGAGGTTGTAAATCAAATTATTTTTCATATCCTTTGCATGTATAAATCAAGGCACCCTCGCACATGCGATGAGAGCCTTTCGTATGTCCAACATAGCTAAAACTGAGCCCTGCATAGCTCAACTGGCCACAACCCCTTTCAAGTGGGATTTGGATTCCAACCATTGGGTCCCGTAGATGTTGCACTTCCCCTTGTGGTCACCTTGACCAACTCATCTCCTGCTCCAACTAAAGTGACAAAGCCACTCGGTTCATTGAGCAGATCTAGCACATCCGCCAACAGGTTCAGGACATCCTACAAAAGTCCAATGAAAATTACAAACAACGCCATGATCAACATTGGGTGACACATAAGTTTTAGGTGGGAGACAAATTTTGGTTGCACTTGTAGAAAGAACGCCTTACAGGACCCCATCAGAATCTTCTCCCACTCCGTTATTTGTCTTACACTATCACCAAGGCCATGGAGGATAATTATTTTGAGATCAACATTCCTCCTTTCCTTGGCCTGCACCCAGTGTTCAACGTGGATCTCCTTTGCCCTTATTTCCCACCATTATTGGACACCTATGAAGTAGAAAAACAACTGAAACTAGTAGAGCCCAAACCTAACTACATACAATAGGCATCCAATGATCATATTGTGTAAAGACAAATCAAGGGCACTCGACCACAAAGGATCCAACTTTATCGAGTCGTCAAAGCAGGGCAACTCCTGCACCAAGGCAAGTGGCTCACCCGGGGGAAAATTCAAAAACAATTTCCTCATCTATAGGGGGACCTCAATGCAATGTAGACCACTGATTCCTAATGAGGGAAGATTTATCCATATAGATATTGGTGGCCACCCACCTTTTCCAACTGGCTCAAAATAGTTTTCTTACAATTTTGGCAATTTACTCTTTTTAGTAGTTTTAACTTCTGGGGCCATTTTGAGGGCCTAAATGAAGGTTTTTCAGGATCGAGTTACTCAATGATATCCTAAGGCATCAGAGAGCCCCCAAAATGAATCTCCTCAATGAAAAATTTCCAACGGTCTATCACACGCCTAAAACGAAGATCATATGCAAAAGTTACGACCCCGAGAAGTTGATGTACTAACTTACCCAAACGGGGCCCACATGACTTTTGGTGCTTCATCTCCTAGGGTTAGGTTTTTGGATGTCTAGGGTTTTTGGAATTATTTCTTATTGTAAAAAGGCCTTCAGAGCCTCATTGTAACCTTCTTATTGTGAATGCACATTGCTTTTCATCTCTTCTTAGAGATAAGCCGCCACTATTCCAACAAGCTTGTTTCCGCTACATTTTACAGTATCAACTTATTTCGTTATGGAATAGAAAACCAGTTTTACTCTATCTTTGTTATTTTGTGTTAATCACCTGTTAATAATCTGTATTCACTTCGTTCTTCTCATAAAATTCAGATCAGTGGTATCAGATCCATCTACTCCTTGTCATCTTAATGCATGTCCCCAACGAGGTTGGAGTACAAAGAGTTGGGTCTCAAGCTTGTTTCTCTTGAGGACAGAAGCTCTCGCATGCCAAAGTGACCTCCCATGGCAGGAGAAAATAAAGATGATAGGATAGGAGATCCTTTCAAACTGTTGATTAAGGAAGGCCTCACGCAACAGAGGAACAATATGATGGATAGTTTCACGCAAATCCTTCGACGACTACCAACAGGCGATGCATCTTATTCGAACGAAGGCATCGCCCCCTTCAAGGTACAAATAAACTTCGATATTCCTATATTTGAAGTTCAGATAGATGCAGATGTTGTATACAAGCGGTTGAATCTACTAGAAGGGTATTTTTTTGTCCGTAAATTTTTGAATTGAGAAAAGATTACTTTTGCGCTCCTTAAAGTCGTTCCCCGTGTCGAAGATTGGTGGGAAACTTTCTGTGAGAAAAAGAAAACAGAGGAAACCTCAGTATTTTCAGTCACAAAAACCTGGGAATCCCTTAAGGAACAATACTACCCCGTCAGAAGTTATGACAACCTGTATATCAAATGGACCACATTGTGGAAAGAAAGAGACCAAGCCGTGTCAGATTTCACAAATATATTCCATACCTTGTGCACCAAGTTGGGTATCAAATATTTGGAGCGACATATGGTTCTCAATTATCATGGTGCTCTGCATAGATACATCCAGACTAAAATGGAATTTCTGGACATCTCATCCTTGGGTGCGGCCTACCAATATGCCATCAAAATCGAGAAGAAGCTCAAACAAAAGATGCGGAAATTTGGGCCTAGGAAATCCTGACAACAAAAGCTAGGAAAGGGCGGCCCCTACCCACCGAACAAAGGACAAAGAAAAGATGGAAAATATCAGGAAAACTAATCCAATCCACAAGAAAGTAAGGACACCGGAAAGACAAAGAAAGATACCGAGAAGTGGTGTGACTTCCATAAGAGCCCTTAGCATAACATTGGTGACTGCAGCTCAAAGAAGTCGTTGGTGGCTGAAGTGAAATCCTATGAATCAGATGCGGATTCTGACTTTGAGATAGAACCAAAAAGGGGAATATGGATCATTGAATTGGAACCTAGTGCCACTGCTACTACCGCCAATCTCCAGCATGGTGAATCAGATGAGGCAGAAGAAGGAGAGTGCCTCTTCCATTCACAAATGTGGGTAAAAGGAACCTCACTACACTTCATCATTGATAGCGATAGTCAGAAGAACCTCATCTCAGCAGAAGTCTTCAAGCAGATGGCCCTACCAACAATGCCTCACCCACAACCCTACACCATTAAATGGCTCCGCCAAGGAAGCAATCTCTGCATTAGAAAATAGTGTCAACTATCATATGACATCAAGCCCTTCAAAGACAAGGTATTGTGTGATGTTGCTCCTCTCAAAGTTTGTGATGTTCTTTTGGGACAATCTTATTTATGGAAACATCATGTTGTATATGAGTCTAGGCCTCGTAGTGTTATTATTACTTTGAACAAGAAATTGTATAGGATACCCAAGGCAGTCCCACCTAGTTCTATTTCCTTGATCTCTGCTAAGAAATGCAGGAAGGTCATCTCTTAGATGAGGAAGTTTGTCTTCTTCGTGATTCTCTCTTAGAATAAGAGAAATATCACGACCACATCCAGGGTCTCTACGTCCAAACTCTCCACATAGCAGAAGCAAGTAGATAAGGTCATGGAATAATACTCAGATATGTTCTCCTCACTTATAGGGGTACCTCTACACTACTAGGTCAAGCACCCCATTGATCTAACCCCCGACGCACCACTACCCAATGGGCTAGTCTATCATCGCTCTTTGTTAGAGAATGAGGAGATCAAGTGAAATATCCAAGAACTACTCCACAAGGGGCACATATTCACAAGATCATCACCTTGTGGGAGCCTAATCGTGCTAGTACAAAATAAAGATGGAGCCTAGCAACTCTGTATTGATTACCGAGCTCTGAATAAAATCATAGTTAGAAACCGATACCCGATTCCCTAAATCAATGACCTCCTTGATCAACTCACGGGGTCCAAATACTTCAGTAAGATTGATCTGAAGTTCGGCTACCACCAGGTCTTGATAGAACATACATATGTATGGAAGACCTCCTTCAAGTCAAAGGAAGGCCTTTTTGAATGGTTGGTCATACCCTTTCATTTAACAAATTCTCCAACCACTTTCATGAGGATGATGGACGATATCCTGCGACCATTCACCAATACTTTTGTAGTGGTGAATGTGGATGACATTCTAATTTACAACAAGACTTGGGCCAAACACTTGCAACATATTCAGCAGGTTCTTCACACCCAGCGGTAGCACAAGCTATACACCAACTTGGAAAAATACTCCTTCGGCATGGACAATGTCCATTACTTGGGCTACATCATTGATCAACATTGCGTACATGTGGATCTCACCAAGATCCAAGTTATCCATGACTGTCCAGCCCAAACAACACTCACTGAGCTTTAGAGCTTCTTGGGCCTTGGCAATTTCTACCACAGGTTCATGTTTGGATTCTCCCATATTGCATGGGCCCTCAGCCAAATAAACAGGGGTGGTGGTAAGGTGAAATTTTCCTGGGGCCAGTCCCAACAACAAGAGTTCGATGATTTGAAGAAGTGCTTTTTCTCAACCCCAATACTTTCACTACCAGACCTACAACATCCCTTTGATATGGACATAGATGCTTCAGACTATGTTGTGGGCATTGTTCTCACTCAGCACGACCACCCCGTGCACTATCATAGTGATACACTATCAGATATTGTCCGTAAGTACCCTACTTATGACAAAGAAATGTACTCCATTGTGGAAGTATGCCAGCAGTGGAGAAATTACATTCTTGGGAAGGAGACAGTCATCCAAATTGATCATAAGCCACTGTAGCCCATGCAGAAACAGGGAAAATTGTAGAATGACTGCCATCAAAAGTGGTCCACATACTTGCAACAATTCCACCTCAACATCAAGTATAAAACATGAAGCACCAATTGTGTCATTGATTGCCTCAGCAGACCTCCAGTCGCGGAACTCACCACGGTGCTAGACTCTTACGTCCATGATACATTTGGATGGCCCCAACTCTATGTGACAGACCCTGACTTCACCACCACCTACTAAATGTTTGGTGCAAATGCAATTGTCGATAATTTCCATCTTCAGGATGGGTTTTTGTGTCGTCTGGGCCATATCTATGTTCCATCAAGTGAGTGAGTGAAGATGATCTACGAATCCCACTACAGTCAGGTGGCAGGACACTTCATCATCGAAAAGACATTGGTAATGCTATAAAAACATTTCTATTGGCTGAAACTTCCACAAGAGGTTAGCAAGTATATCAGGTCCTACATTGCTTGTGTTATTGCCAAACTGACCACTAGGAAATAGGGCCTATACACCCCTCTTCCTACTCTTGACAGGCCATGGGAATCCATCTCAATGCACTACATGTCGAGCCTCCCATCCACCAAGCAGGAAATGCCTGTGTTTTTGTGGTTGTTGATCACATTTCTAAGATGGTGATTATGGTTACCTACAAGAAGAGCATCACAGTAGAGGACACTGCCAAGATATTCTTTGAATGAGTCTGGGTACATTTTGGAATCCCACAAACCATTATCTCAGATCAGGATATTCTATTTCTCAACACATTCTGGTCGAGCCTCTGGTCACTGCTGGACACCGAGCTCACCAAATCCACGACCTTCCACCCCTAGACAGATGGCCAAACTGAGGTTGTAAATCGAATGATTGTGCATATCCTTCACATGTATAATTCAAATCACCCTCACACATGGGATGAGATACTTCCCTATGTCCATCATATCTACAACCAATCCTTGCATATCTCAACTGGCCACAACCCCTTTCAGGTGGGGTTGGGATTCCAACCATTGGGTCCCATATATGTTGCACTTCCCCTTGTGGTCACCTTCACTGAACCATCTCCTGCTCCAACTGAAGCTAAAAAAGACACCTGGTTCATTGAGCAAATCCACAGCATCCACCAACAGGTTCAAGACATCCTACAGAAGTCTAATGACAAGTACAAACAACACCATGATCAACATCGGGTGACACATAAGTTTCAGGTGGGCGACAAAGTTTGGTTTCACTTGCAAAAAGAACACCTTACAGGAACCCATCAGAAGCTTCTCCCACTCCATTATGCATCATACACTATCACCAAGGCCATGGGGGATAATGATTTTGAGCTCAACATTCCTCCTTTCCTTGGCCGACACCCAGTGTTCAACGTGGATCTCCTTCGCCCTTATTTCCCACCATTATTGGACACCTCAGAAGTAGCAGAACCAATGACACCAACAGAGCTCAACATGGAATTTATACAATAGGAATCCAATGATTAGATTGTGGATAGACATATCAAGGGCACTCAACAAGAAAGGATCCAACTTTATCGAGTCGTCAAAGCAGGGCAGCTCCTGCACCAAGGCAAGTGGCTAAACTGGGGCCAAATTCAACAGAAATTTCCTCATCCAATGGAAGACCTCAATGTAGTGGAGACCATTTCTTCCTAAGGAGGGAGGATTGATCTATATGGATATCGGTGGCCACCCACCTTTTCCAACTGGATCAAAACACTTTTCTGACAATTTTCACAATTTACTATTTTTAGCAGTTTTAACTTCCTGGGCCATTTTGAGGGCCTAAATGAATGTTTTTCTAGATTGAGCTCCTCACTCTTGTTCAAAGGAATGATTATTCCCCCAAAATGAATATTAGCGATGATACCTTTCCAACGGGCTATCACACGCCTAAAACATAGATCGTATGCAAAAGTTACGACCTCGGGAAGTTGATGTACTAACTTACCCAAACGGGGCCCACATGACTTTTGGTGCTTCATCTCCTAGGGTTAGGTTTTTGGATGTCTAGGGTTTTTGGCATTATTTCTTATTGTAAAAATGATTTCAGAGACTCATTTTAACCTTCTTCTTGAGAATTCACACTGCCATCACATCTCTTCTCATAGATAATCCGCCACCATTCCAACAAGATTGTTTCCGCTGCATTTTACAGTTTCAGCTTATTTCGTTATTGAATAGAAAACTAGTTTTACTATATCTCTGTTATTTTGTGTTAAGCACCTGTTAATAATCTGTATTCATTTTATTCTGCTCATAAACTCTAGATTAGTGGTATCGGAGATGTCTGCTCCTTGTCGTCTTAATGCATGTCCCCAATGACATTGGAGTACAAAGTGTTGGGTCTCGAGCTTGTTTCTCTTGAGGACAAAAGCTCTCACATGCCCAAGCGACGTCCCATGGCAGGAGAAAATAAATATGATGGGATAGGATATCCTTTCAAACTGTTGATTGAGGAAGCCCTCATGAAACAGAGGAACGAGATGATGGATAATTTTGCACAAATCCTTCGGCGACTACCAATAGGATACACATCTTCTTCGAAGAGAGGCGCCGCCCCCTTCAAGGTACAAATAAACTTCGATATTCTGATATTTAAAGGTCAGATAGACGCAAATTATGTAGACAAGTGGTTGAATCTACTAGAAGGGTATTTTTCTATCCATAACTTTTCGAATAGAGAAAAGATTACTTTTGCACTCCTCAAATCCGTTCGCCATGTCAAAGATTGGTGGGAAACGTTCCGTGAGAAAAAGGAAATAGAGGAAACCTCATTATTTTCAGTCACGACCACCTAGGAATCCTTCAGGGATGCTATTAAGGAACAATACTACCCTGTCGGAAGTTATGATGACCTATATACCAAATGGATCACACTGCGGCAAGAAAGAGACCAAGCAGTGCCAGATTTCACAAATATATTCCATACCTTGCACACCAAGTTGGGTATCAAATATTCAAAGTGAGATATGTTGCTCAAGTATCACAGTGCTCTGCATAGATACATCCAGACTGAAATGGAAATTCTGGACATCTCATCCTTGGGCATGGCCTAACGATATGCCGTCACAATCGAGCAGAAGCTCCAACACAAGACACGACAATTTGGGCCTAGGAAACCCTCACAACAAAAGCCAAGAAAGGGCAGCCCTAACCCACCAAACAAAGGATAGAAAAAATATGGAGAGTATCAAGACAACCAGTCCAATCCACAAGCAAAGAAGGACATTGAAAAGACAAAGAATGATACCGAGAAGTGGTGTGACTTCCATAAGAGCCCTTGGTAGAACACTATTGACTGCCGCTCAAAGCAGTCGTTGGTGGCCGAAGTGAAAGCCTCTGAATCAGATGCATATTTTGATTCTGAGCCAGAACCAAAAAGGGGAAAATATATCAATGACGTGGATCCCAATGCTGCCATTTCTACCACCAAGATCCAGTCTGGTGAACCAGATGAGCCACAAGAAGGACATCGCCTCTTCCATTCACAGATGTGGGTAAAAGTCACCCCACTACACTTCATCGTTGATAGCAGTGGCCAAAAGATCCTCATATCAGTAGAACTTGTCAAGTGGCTAGCCCTGCCAAAAATGTCGCACCCACAACCCTACACCATTGGATGGCTCCACCAAGGAAACAATCTTCGTGTCAACCAACAGTGTCGACTATCGTATGACATCAAGCCCTTCAAAGACGAGGTATTGTGTAATTTTTCTCCTCTCGAAGTTTGTGATGTTCTTTTGGGCCAACCTTATTTATGGAAATGTCATGTTGTATATGAGTCTAGGCCTTGTAGTGTTATTATTGCTTTGAACAGGAAATTGTATAGGATACCCAAGGCACTCCTAGCTAGTGTTATTTCCTTGATCTCTGCTAATAAATGAAGGAAGTTTATCTCTCAGACGGGGAAGTTTTTCTTCTTCGTGATTCACTCTCAGAATAAGAGAAATATCACAACCACATCCAAGGTCTTTGCGGCCAACCTCTCCACACAACATAAGCAAGTAGATAAGGTCATGGAAGAATAATTAGATATTTTCTCCTCACTTATAGGGGTACCTTTGCACTGCCAGGTCAAGCACCCCATCGACCTAACCCCCGATGCACCGCTACCCAATGGGCGAGTCTATCGTTGCTCTTTGTTAGAGAATGAGGAGATCAAGCGAAAGATCAAATAACTTCTCCAAAAGGGGCACATCCGCCCCAACTCATCACCTTGCAGGAGCCCAATCATGCTGGTACAGAAGAAAGATGGAACCTGGTGACTCTTTATTGATTACTAGGCTCTGAATAAAATCACAGTTAGAAACCGGTACCTGATTCCTCGAATCGATGACCTCCTTGATTAACTCACAGGGGCCAAATACTTCAGTAAGATTGATCTGAAGTTCAGCTACCAGCATGTCCTGATAGAACATACAGATGTATGGAAGACCATCTTCAAGTCAAAGGAAGTCCTTTTTGAATAGTTGGTCATGCCCTTTGGTTTGAAAAATACTCCAGCCACTTTCATGAGGATGATGGATGATATCCTATGACCATTCACCAATACTTTTGTAGTGGTGTATCTAGATGACATTCTAATTTATAACAAGACTTGGGCCAAACACTTGCAGCATATTCAACATGTTCTAGACACACTATGACAGCACAAGCTATACGCAAACTTGGAAAAATTCTCCTTCGGCATGACAGGGTCCATTACCTAGGCTACATCATTGATCATCATGGTGTACATGTGAATCCAGCTAAGATCCAAGTCATCCGTGACTTGCTAGCCCCAACAACACTCACTGAGTTTCGGAGCATCTTGGGCCTTGCCAATTTCTACTGCAGGTTCATGTTGGGATTCTCCCATATTGCATGGGCCCTAAGACAAATAAATACGGGTGGTGGTAAGGCAAAATTTGTGTGGGGCCAATCCCGAAAACAAGCATTCGATGATTTGAAGTAGCACTTGTGCTCATCCCCATTACTTTCACTACCGGACCTACAACATCCCTTTGAGATCGAGACAGATGCTTCAGACTATGTTGTGGGCCCCGTTCTCACTCAGCATGGCCACCCCGTGGCCTATCATAGTGAGACACTGTCAAATACTATCCATAAGTACCCTAATTATGACAAAGAAATGTACTCCATTGTGCAAGCATTCTGACAGTGGAGACATTACATTCTTGGGAAGGAGACAGTCATGCACACTGATCATAAGCCACTGTGGTTCATGCAGACACAGGAAAAGTTGTAGAATGATCGAAATCAAAAGCGGTCCACATACTTGCAGCAATTCCACCTCAACATCAAGTATAAAATAGGAATCACAAATCGTGTCTTTGATTTCCTCAGTAGACCGCCAGTCATGACACTCACCACGGTGCTAGACTCTTGTGGCCATGAGACATATGGATGGTACCAACTCTATGAGACAAACCCTGACTTCACCACCACCTACCAAATGTTGGGTGCAAACACAGTTGTCGATAATTTCCATCTTCAGGATGGGTTGTTGTGTGGTCTGGGCCATATTTGTGTTCCATAAAGTGAGAGAGCGAATATGATCTGGGAATTCTACTACAGTCGTGTGGCAGGACAATTCAACATCGAAAAGACAGTGGCAATGCTATAGAAACATTTCTACTGGATGAAACTTTGACAGGAGGTCAGAAAGTATATCAGGTCCTGCATTGCCTGCGCTATTGCCAAACCAACCACTAAGAAATAGGGCATGTACACCCCTCTTCCTACTCCTGACAGACCATTAGAATATTTCTCAATGGACTAGATGTCAGGCCTCACATCCACCCAGCAGGGAAATGACTGTGTTTTTTTGGTTGTTGATCAATTTTCTAAGATGGTGATTTTGGTTGCCTGGAAGAAGAGCATCACAGTAGAGGCCACTTCCAAGCTATTCTTTGAATGAGTCTAGGTACATTTTTGAATCCCAAAAACCATTGTCTCAGATCGGGATAGTCGATTTCCCATCACATTCTGGTCGAGCCTCTGGTCACTGCTAGACACCAAGATCACCAAATCCACGACCTTCCACCCCAAGACAGATGGCCAAATTGAGGTTGTATATCGAATTATTGTGCATATCCTTCACATGTAAAATTCAAAGAACCATTGCACATGCAATGAGAGCCTTCCCTATATCCATCATAGATACAACCAAGCCCTCCATAGCTCAACCAACCACAACCCCTTTCAAGTGGGGTTGGGATTCCAACCATTGGGTCCCATAGATGTTTCACTTCCCCTTGCGGTCACCTCAACCAACTCATCTCCTGCTCCAACTGAAGCTGACAAAGTCACCTGGTTCATTGAGTGGATCCAACACATCCGCCAATAGGTTCATGAGATCCTACAAAAATCTAATGACAAGTACAAACAACGCCATGATCAACATCAGGTGACACATAAGTTTCAGGTGGGCGACAAAGTTTGGCTGCACTTGGAGAAAGAACGCCTTATAGGATCCCATCGGAAGCTTCACCCACTCTGTTATGGGCCATACACTATCACCAAGGTCATGGGGGATAATTCTTTTGAGCTCAACATTCCTCCTTTCCTTGGCCTGCACCCAATGTTCAATGTGGATCTCCTTCACCCTTATTTCCCACCATTATTAGACACCTTAGAAGTAGCAGAACAACTGACACCAATAGAGATCAAAATTGACTACATACAACAAACATATTATGATCATATTGTGGACATATGGATCAAGGGTGCTAAATAAGAAAGGATCCAGCTTTATCAAGTCATCAAAGCAGGACAACTCCTGCACCAAGGCAAGTGGCTCACCTGGGGCCAAATTCAGCAGAAATTTCCTCATCTGATGGGGGACCTCAACGCAATGGAGAACATTTATTACTAAGGAGGGAGGATTGATCCAGATGGATATCGGTGGCCACCCACCTTTTCCAACTGGCTCAAACCCATTTTCTGACAATTTTGGCAATTTACTATTTTTAGCAATTTTAACTTCCGGGCCATTTTGAGGGCCTAAATGAAGGTTTTTATGGATTGAGCTCCTCAATTATCATTGAAGGCATGATTGAGCCCCCAAAATGAATCTCCTCGACTATACCGTTCCAACGGGATATCCCACGCCTAAAACGGAGATTGTATGCAAAAGTTACGATTCTGGGAAGTTGATGTACTAACTTACCCAAATGGGGCCCACATGACTTTTGGCGCTTCATATCCTAGGGTTAGGTTTTTGGATGTCTAGAGTTTTGGGCATTATTTATTATTGTAAAAATTCCTTCATAGCCTCTTTGTAACCTTCTTCTTGTGAATGCATCCTTCCATCACATCTCTTCTTAGAGATAAGACGCCACCATTCCTGCAAGCTTGTTTCTACTGCATTTAATAGTTTCAGCTTATTTCGTTATTGAATAGAAAACCGGTTTTACTATATCTCAGTTATTTTGTGTTAAGAACCTGTTAATAATTTGTATTCATTCTTCTCATAAAATATGGATTAGTGGTATCAGAGCCGTCTGCTCCTGGTCGTCTTAATATATGTCCCCAACGAGGTCGAAGTACAACGAGTTGGGTCTCCATCTTGTTTATCTTGAGGACAGAAGCTCTCGCATGCCCAAGTGACCTCCCATGGTAGGAGAAAATAAATATGATGGCACATGAGATACTTTCAAACTGTTTATTGAGGAATCCCTCACGCAACAGAGGAACAAGATGATGGATAGTTTCGCGCAAATCCTTCGTCGGCTACCAACAGGCGACGCATATTCTTCAAACAGAGGAGACGCCACCTTCAAGGTACATGTTATCACTGAAATTTCATCCGCACATGGCGACAAGAACTCCGCATTGTCAAAATAGAAAAAATTCATTCATGGAACAAGATTAATTCCTCAGCATTGCAAAAGGGTCAAAAAACTATACAAATGACCAAAAATTTGAAAGGTGCTTTACATCATCTGGGTGCACGCACGCATGCACGTAACAGAAATGTACAAAGTGCATATATGTGCACAAGGCACGGTTGTTGGGAGAAAAACCCACGCGCCTGCTAAACGACGCATTTATTGAAATTGGTTGGCCTCCCAACCACTAATGGATCATCTCCCAGACCGATTTGACACCAAATCCGAGCTCAATCCTCATGGTGGGCTGGTCAAAGACCTAATTGAGCCCTAAAGAGCCCCTTTTCACATTCAAAAGAGGTTACATAATATCCCAATGCTGGGATATAAAAATCCATGAATAACCACCATTTTCTCAAGGAATTCTTCATACTGTTATGCTGTTGAGATTGCTAAGGACCCATTCTTTGGCAATAAACATTACAAGCTGCATTTCATAGAGATATTCACCCCTCACT